>OY723388.1:29454699-29544805 GCA_963210295.1 Ophion ellenae
GCAGTTTTCATTCGATTGACATAAAATGTTTACTGTATTTTCTTAGATAGATCCTGTAAAGAACTACACACGATTTTTACGATTCATCAAGTGTTCTCGTTTTTATAAACAAATTGAGGCCGATTTTTTAGGGAAAAAGAGCAACATTTAAAAAAATGATGCCGTATTGCAACAGAATTATATTTTGAATAATTGTATATACTTGTCGAGCAAAACTAATGAAAATGACGAATTTTTTTGTTCTAGGTGCTAACCCATAAAATTTCTGCGGCCTTCCACAAAACGCCTAAAGTGCTCTGAAATTAGTGTAGCTACGACTGAGCCACAATTCTGTATCATCTCCATAAATAATTTTTTTTTTCTACTTCAGCACATGTAGTATAAACCGCACTTTCATTGCTTTTTTAGTATGCTTAGGAAAAAGGCCCAAAAAGTCTCACTTTTCGAGGAGCCACAGATGTAGCACCTAAATAGAGTAAACAGAACTATTTAAATAATGAATATTGAGTAGTATAATTCAATTCTTATAAAGGGTACCTCAAAATGACCTGACATTTTAAATTGCACGCCATTTTTTTGTCGCGAACATAGATTACCTTCTTCATAATCTTTGACGAGTGGCATCAGGAAGTATTGAGGCTTGGTCATAAAGAATTACACGATCGAGCAATGCATAGAAATCGTCAAAATTTACTACAAAAATGGTGAAAATTTTGCAAAGACGGTTCGAAAAATCCGCAACCTGCCACACTGCGGGCGAAACAATGCAGTTGTTGCAGACGAAGTTTCGTGGTTGTGTTATCTCGCGCCGCGGCGATGTAAATTGGCCACCAAGATCGTGCAATTTCACGCAATTGGACTTATTTGGGGTTTTCTGAATGAAAAAGTGTATGCCAATGATCCACAGACCATTTCGGAGCTCGAGGAAGCAATTGGACGCACCATTAATTAAATTAGTGCGCAATTATGCCAAAATGTTATTGAAAATTTCGTCAAAAGCGTGAACGTTTGCAAACCGGGACGAGGCGGCCATTTATCGGATATTGTGTTCCACACATGACCTCCATGTTTGTACCTTATATTAAAATAAAATTATTCTTACTTTTCAAATAAATAATACGTTTTATTAATAAATAAAAATGTCAGGTTATTGTGAGACGCCCTATATGTAGTGTAAAGGAAGCTGTCAAAAGTTACGCTACCGACAAGGACGGCCTCATTCACGAGTCCATGAATTAAAGGGACCGTGCGGCAGCGACACGGAAACGTTTCGGCCGCAAAATAGGTGAAAGTGTACAACAGTGTATATGAAGTATAAGAGGAGTGTCGGAGGTGCGCTCTCGAGGTTTTCCTGCCTCCCTCGTTCGATCGAAATCTCGGTTAGCCTATTATTAGAACAAACGTGACCTGTCGTCGCGCCACAGGTACTCCTCGGCTCGGTTCTCAACTTTTCTCTCTTTTTCTCGCTAACTCTCTCTGGCTGACCCTCTCTTTATTTTCTCTATTCAAAGGCTCCTAGCCCGCTTGATCTTTTGAGCTTTCAACCTTTTTTCCACTTGCTCTCTTCAGACTCTCTCTCTCTCTGTCTCTCTCGCTCTCTGTCTCCCTTTCTCCCCTAGTATTTTTCTTAATTTAAAGCCTTCGGCCACAGTAACGGGTATAAAATCATGTGAGAATTTGACAATTTTTTTTCGTATGAAAAAGTTACCACTCAAAAAAATGGTTACACATATATTTCGTATGAATGTCAAGCTGTAGAAAAAATATACATTTTTTTTCGATGTACAACATGGCCGACTACTAATATTTTCTTTTGTTATCTTTTTTTTAGGCTCTCCACGGCGTGACATTTAGCATTTACAATTTTTTACCTAGAACAAAAAACGGAAATTCTCGTCAATCTACATTAGAATACGTAGAGAAGTACGTACGGAATTTAAAAATTGAACTTAAAAAATGAATTTTCAGTGAAAAATTTCGTAATAACTGCTCATAAACTGCTCAAAAAATGAAAAGTTTTTGATTCATCAGAAATTCCGTACATACTTCTCTACGAAATGCAATTAGGAATATAACTTTTAAATTTCAAGTAAATCGAGAGAAAATTGTTGAAGTTATTTGTCATGCCAATTGGAAAAAAGCTGTTTCGAGAAGTTTCGAGTAGTCGGCCATTTTGTACATCGAAAAATATATATATATATATATATATATATATATTGTCTAACAGCTTGATATTCATACTAAATAGATGTGTAATTAATTTTATGAGTGAATCACTTTTTCATACGAAAAAAAATTGTTAAATTCGCACATTATTTCCATTTGCATTTTTTTACGGCTTTTTATTATCGTAAATTCGATTTAGTACTGTATATTATGTATGCAATTTTTATATATTTTTTCTAACATTATTTTCACGGTGTCATTCCTCGCTTTTTATCTCGAGTGCCATTTCTCTGTGTTTTTCCTTTATTTTTTGTTCATTATCTAACGATTATGTTTTTCAATTTGAGCCAAAATTTGAGCCCCATAGTTTGTTGGGGTGCAGCATATATATGTACAGTAAATATGTGTGTATCTAATTATCTCTTTTCTCTTGTTCTTCTTGTTTTTCTTCTCGGTCTCGTTCGCTCACTGTACCGTGAGTCTGACCCAACGCCGGTGAGTACTACTTGCGTGCTATACTTGGCTTATATATATACAGGGTGATTCATAATAGGTGATGCATTCTGAACTGGGTTCAGGGGAGCACCCCGAGTGTACTAGTCGAGGCTTTTTTGTTTTCTTCAAGTAGTTTTTGAATGGGAAGCATCAGAATTTGGGCGTTCGATGTTTGGTTGGGGAGGGTCTCGTTTCCACAATGTTTATCTCTACAACGCTGCAAGTCCCTTTCTCAACTTTACAATGAGTTATCTCTCATCTGTACAAACCGGAAATCCACCAACTGTACAAGACTCTCAAGTTTGCAATATTGAACCCCTACAACGATCTACCCTTATGATTATCCCTACACCGTATTTATTCAGATTTGTATCAACTACACAATGAGTATAATTCTACAATGTATCAACTCTACAAGAACTTTGAGTAGTCAACGTTCAACTGGGCAATATTCTTGTTAATCCTACAACACCTGATATACCAGCTGTTGTAGAGTTGACAAGAATATTGCCCAGTTAAACGTTGAGTACTCAAAGTTCTTGTAGAGTTGATACATTATAGAATTAATGCATATTGCAAATCCTTCATTGTGTAGTTGATACAAATCCGAATAAATACGTTGCAGGGATAATCATAAGGCTAGATCGTTGTAGAGGTTCAACATTGCAAACTTGAGACTCTTGTACAGTTGGTGGATTTCCGGTTTGTACAGTTGAAAGATAAGTCATTGTAATGTTGAAAAACGGACTTGCAGCGTCGTAGTGATAAACATTGTGGAAAAGAGACCCTCCCTTTGGTTCAGGGCTACAGTCCGCCATGAACGACGACGTCATTCGGCCCTCGAATCAAAGCGCGTGGCACGTAGCAGACGACAGCTAAGGTAGATAGGCATCTGTCTCCCCTGCGCGGGCGATTTGACGATTTTTGTATTGTCTGCTAATGCTCTCCGTCATCTTGGGTGCGCAAGTTTAGAGCGTGTGTCAAGCCGCGCGAAACACAAACGGATAACCGTGAATTGTCTTGTCGGGCATCGTCACCAGTTATTCGTCGCTCTTTCATCCCCCGTTATCATCTGACTGTGCCTCTCATTGTCTTTCTTTTGTTCCATATTTCTCCTCGATTATACTTATCGTTTCTCGCATTCTTTCTTACTTTTGCGCGTTCATTCGCTTTGCCGACCATCCTATCTCAGCGACTCTTACGAGGAATATTACTTTAGTTTCCACCTGCGATTTTATTGAAACTTATCCACATGGTAAAGCATTAAAAATGATTAGATGCGTATTTTATCGCTTATCGGCGAAGGATGAAAGAGCGGTGAATAACAGGTGATGGTACCCGAAAAGACCCGATAATTCAGGCTCTTTCGTTTGCGTTTCGCGCAGGTTGACGGACGCTCTGGACTTGCGCACCCAAGATGGCGGAAAGCATTAGCAGATGATAGACAAAATGTCAAATCGCCCGCGCAAGCGAGACAGATGCCTAACTGCCTTGGCTGTCGTCTGCAACGTGCCCCGCGCTCAGATTCGATGGCCGAGTGGCGTTGTCGATCATGACGGACTGTAGCTCTACAACAATGAATTGAACGCCCAAATTCTAATGCTTCCCATTCAGAAACTATTCAGAGAAAACAAAAAATCCTTGACAATTACACCCTGAACCCGCCAGTTCAAAGTGCGTCACCTATTATGAATCACCCTATATATATATACATGCACGTATAGTCAAGGACGAAATTATTGGATGGAAATAAATCTTCGGCTGTATTTGTTAGGGGAAGGAGAGAGAGGGGGGACCGAAAGAGAGAGAAATCGATATTGAACTGAAAGAGCAATCGGAAGCTCGAACAATAGCACGGATACCGAAAAGTGCTAGAAACTCGAACTCCGGATTTAAGCAACAGCGGAGCTTCCTGAGCGACTAAGTGTTAAGTTCGATTCGGAGAGGTACAATTTGCGGGTTACCCGGCATTCAGTTTCAATTATCACGACCGCATCCAAATTGGTTTCGTTCGATGTACACAAAGTGTACGCGAGCAGGGTGCGGCTCACAGGGGTGGGAGGCCGTTTGCACTGGAACACAATGGGAAACGCCCTCTCGCAGGAGCCAGCGTATGTAACTCGTAACAACTGTTCTGCGGGAGACTGTAACATGGAGGCGACCAAAGTAACTTTCGCCAGGTCCTTGGTTCAAAGAGAGAGAAGGGGGGGGGGGGGGGGAGATTGGAACAATCACCTGGGCTGATAATCAAGTTTGTGCAGAGTGGCACAAAGGGGAAACTCGTTATAGCAGTCCTTGGTGCGCACATAATCCTTCGCGCGAGTGGGCTTTGTACTGACGAAAGTGTGGTCGCTTTGTACTTACGTTACAACATACGTTATTTACGCGACTCCCGAAATGCCCATGAAACCCTCTGCGAATCGTGTATGGGTGTATTCAGGGTGGGTGGAAAATAGCTCGAGATCTCTCGATGGGTGATAGACCGTGAAATTTCAAAGAGAAAAGTCCTTAACGATTTTTCCTTTCGACGAGCCGTTTTTGAGATATTCATTGAACAGTGAGGACCAATCCGGTGCGACGTCGCGAGCGGAACTCGCTGAGTGGCCAGCGGCTGGCGCGCGGAAGAGAGACGAGCCCCGCCCCCTGGTGGCATCCGCCGCACCCGATTGGCTATTGGCTCACTCGTCGATCTCTCAGCAACGGTGCATCGGAGAGAAGAATCGATGAGGACTTTTCTTCCCAAAATGCGGAAATGCATCCGGCCCGTAAACATGCGAAGCAAGTTTTTTTTTCTCGAGATACTATAAATTGAAAATGTTGATTAAAAAAAATTGGGTACATTCGAGCTGATGGATGTGCTAGAAGAAAACAAAGGTGCGATGAAGTGTATACACGATGATACGAAGTGCTGAATTTAAACTTGGTGTTGAAGTTGAAGGACTTTAGAGTGCACTCGCAGAACGGGGTGTAAATGTGCCCCGCAATCCGCTGCGTTGGACAACGCGAGCCATGCGGCATCCAATGCACACATGCAACGCTCGTTCCAGCATAAATTTTAATTATTGATCCGCGCAAGAGAGCGCCCACACCTGGCGCGCGCGACGCGATATGTAATCGCGCGCACAATCGCCGCTATGTTTTCGCCTCTCGGTGTCGTAATATTGCCGGTATACGTACGGCACAAATCCCGTAAATTCAAGCACAGCTATTATCGAGCATCGAAAATTATTTCATTGTCCCCATCGCATCGCGTATCGACTTGCGGCAAAGGCAATTGCTGAATTTCTCATCCTTTGCCCAATTAGATTCATTCGAGAAGACAAAAAAAGTTTTAGTGTATTTTTACCAACGGAAAATAATCTTTGCTGCTGTTTGAAAAAATGAATTGTCAACGTGTTTCAACTCTTTCTCATATTTCTTCGCCCTCCAACTCATCATTCTCGTTCGGCGATCGCGCAATGCCTCGATCAACCGTCATAATTAATTTTAACGAGTGGGGGACATTTTTCTCTCTCTAATTTTTACCTTTGTTACTTTCGCCGGGGTTGGCCTCGACTTTTTTTCCGCATCATCTCGTCCAATTATCGGGATCAATGAAAGTATCGATGGTCATTCGATACTTTGTCGTTAAAAATAGACGTCTAGCCGGATCTTCCGTCTCAACAACAAGTTGAAATGAAAAATTAATGACAATGACAGTAATTATGATGGAAAATCCATTCCATCTCGAAAAATAAAATATCAAACGTATACGTATACCTATATAAGGTCTTCAATTCTTTGGCCCATCGGAGACGATAATTGCATCCACTTATTGAACTTTTTCTTCTTTTATGTACAGGGTGTCCGAAATGTGAACAATTTTTTTTTTAATTCTAACTTTTCTTCCTTTTAATTATTCATTCACCACTACCCCTCTCACCCTCCCCCTCACGATCCCCCTTTCTCACCCTCTATAACATTTTCGACGCAACCCTCATTGTTAAAACGTTGATAAAAAAAATACCAATGTACAAAGGTACTAAAGGGCGGCTCAAAGGAACGGGATCGTAAAAGCGCGAAAGGGCACCCAACGGGTTGAAAAAAAAAAAGTAATAACACTGATTGCACAACGTCAAAAAAAAATAGACAAAAACGTTGATTGCCAATTCTGACGTATTCGAGCGTGGCTATTCATGGTCCATAAAGCGGGCCGTGACAATGGGATATTTCGAATTTCCATAGAGCTCGAGGAATTATACACAGCGGTACTTCATGCCCCGACCTCGCGTATCTCCGGCTCCATAAAGCGTGTCCATCAAACCACGTCAAATTGTCTCGTCCTACAGTTGATCAACCCCCCACCTCCCACTTCCTATTTTACATCCCTTTTTCGCGGGGGTGTAATATTATCATGTACGCAGTAAATTTGTCCTTTTGTTCGGTTCGTGTTAATGAAAGGACTCGCTTTCATAGATATATATGTGTGTGTGCATATATATACGAAAGAATATCCCTCAAGCTCTACTCGGGAATCTTCGGAGAGGGTTTTACCCTTTTCTATGGCCCACTCAGGCGAAATATTTTCGGAACGTTAAGTGGGGACCCACCTCCTTCTGCCCACGCGATTTGGGTGAAATCGGTGGGTCCCGATTGGCGTCGTCCTCTTGTAAGGAATTTTGTGGTTGATGCTAAGTTGGTCACTTATTTATAGGTTAACAGGGCACTTCATAACGATAACACAAGTAAAGAAAAATCACAGAAAAGTATATGCACAAAAGATAAGAATAAAAAAATGTTTTGTTTCTCGAAAAAGAAAAAAGATCGTAGAACATAGATGGGGGTGATTCGAATAGGTATTGATACGAGGTACCTGGATTTTCCTTTCCGGCGTCACTTTTCAGGCCACCCTGTATATATACAGTAATCCTGCAACTGTCGATAAGTCAGATCATGTCCTACTATATGCTGAAATTTCAGTTCAGTAAAAGTCCCACGGTTTTGGAGATAAAAATCATCTGCTTTTGGTTTTTCGCATGCCATTTCTACAAATAATAACTTTTTTGACCAGGTTTTTTAAAGAATACTCTTGGTTATTTGTTTTATCTACAAAAGTTTTCTTTTTAACCTTAAATCTTAAGGGCACTTTATGAAAAAAAATGTATGCGGAATTTTCAAACAAACTAGTTTGAACATCTGACTTTGATAGCCTGCGGTGTAAAAAAATGTACGACGCATATCGTACCAATTGCTTTAAGAACTCATCACTTATTGTCGACTCATATCATTTGTAGAAATGGTATGCAAAAAACCAAAAGCAGATATGCTTTTTTTTCAAAATAACATAAAGCCGAAAAACCTCGAAAACCGTGGGTTTTTTACTAAACTGGAATTCTAGCAGATAGTAGAACATGAACTAACTTATCGACAGTTGCAGGAATATCCACTCATAATAGGATACCCTGTATATTTAAATACACACATACACACACTGTTTTCGAGTCAAAAAGGATTGTTTTTGCGTCAACGCCTTGTTTTGGGATAAAAAGGTATTGTACGGGTGAAACGAGGACCAGTCAAACACATGAACACACAGACACACACACAGTGAAAATCAGAAAATGATCAAAATAATCGAATCAATAATAAATAACTATTAAAATAAAATATATATTAAAATAACGCCGGTCGAGGTTCAGCTCCGGCGGTACTTCGAGTTAAGCAGCGTTGTGCATGGCCGATACTGGGAGCGGTGACCGCTTAGCTGGGCACCGGTTGGTGCAGCAACCAGTAAGCGGAAGGCCAATAATTCTGATACCTTGGTGTAGATACTTGAGTTAAAGTCTGTACACCAGAGAATCAGCAGAATATACGGCCGTCTATACCGGTACGGGTTTTCCACAGTTTCCCCGTGCCCTCGGCAAATACGGTAAAGTTCAGCTTAAGGGGTGAGATGCCGTCAGAATTTTCAAAAAACCGTTTTTTTTAAACATTTTCTTGAACTATGATGTTCTGAAAATATTGGGGGCGTCGGGGCGTAGGGGCGTCGGGTCCCCATGGCAGGTAGCAGCTGATAAACGCGCAAACGATAATACCCGGGAAGGCAGAGTGCTTCGAAGACAACAACAAATTGATATTTTGGAAGCTTCCACATCGGCAGAAGCTCTATTGTATGGGCCAGGAATTGATGATTCGATGTAAGTAATTTTTTAATTAGTATTTCTATACATAAATCAAGTGTAAAATCGGAAAACTCTTTCAGAAATTTTCAAAAATGTATTACTCACAAACCATAAACTTCAGCAAAATTTTATAAAGAATACTTTCGTTTTAAAATTGCCCAAAATGTAAAAAAATAATAATTCATCCCGAAAAACGTTAATTTTTTGAAAAATTGTTTAAACAATTGGCCATAAACAGTTGAATGCTCGACTTTTCGGCAAAAAATTGTGATATTCGGATTCAGTGGATCAAAATACATAAAAAAAGGTTAGCTTCGTCCATCGAGCTCAAAACTTTACGAACATCTAATACCGTATCCACATCGAAAAACTTTAAATGCATTTTTCTCGAAACTATGTTTTTCAAGTTGGTGACCACTACAATTTAAAAACCACTCGATGGATTTTGATGAAATTTGGTGTGCTTATTCATATAATTAAAAACTAGTCCTTAATCGAAAGATTTTCATTTTTGTTGAAAATTTATATATTTTTTTCAACAATAACCGGCGATTTTTGGTCGAAAATCGAAAGTTATCTGTCGAAAGCCGCCATTTTGTTAATTAAAAAAAAGCTTCGATTAAGGACTACATTTATTATTAAACTAATGATTTTTTTTTTGGTTTTCTGCTTTCAGATGATCCAGTAAAATGTTATGATGGTCACCGCAAAGCACTACACGCCGAAGGGGGTCCGACAAAGATAGCGATATTTTTATAAATAATCAATATTTTTCTTTGAAAATTTGTACAAGTCAAGTTAAAATATAACATAAAAAGTCTGTGTAACCACTTTTGTAAAACAAACTTAATTACTATTAAAAAAAATTATTGAAAATGCTCGTTTTTTCACGCCTCTGACTGCATCTCACCCCTTAAAGCCGCCGTAGACGCAACGGAAGTTAGGTTAGATTAGCAAAGTGCGAGTAAGCAGTGATAGGAATGGGTTCAATTGGGAAGGGTAATACGTAAAAGCCCGCAAGGGTATACGCTGGAACTCCAAAAAAATAAACTATGCATTAAAATAAAATAAATAACAAAACAAATGATAAATAAATATCAACATACAATATACATTAAATTTAATTCAAAGAAAAAAACATATAAAAAAGCGTGTATAACTCTCGTTTTTGGGTAAACAAGAATTGCATTGGAAATGAGAAACTGTCAAAGGGAATGCAAACAGGAACTACCGTAGGCATCATTATACGCAAGAAGTCGCGAATTCCTCGTTAACTTTACAAACCGAACAATAACTGGACACATGTCTCCTAATCGGCCTCACGCTTTTTCTCTTTTCTTTCTCCTTCTTCGTTCATCATTCTTAGCTTCCACTTTGTTTTTTTTTTGCTTTTTTTCAACGATTTACACACACCCTCCGCGTCGAGGGGTTGGTAGATAGGTATACGTAGTACGTGTGTGTGTTTCCGAGGTTATCGAGGCGTGCTCGGTTTTATGGTTGAGTGAGTAGAGCAAACGGGGTGCAACGTGGGCTGCTTACTCGTCGTTCCGAGGGTGTTTATAGTCCAGTTCATACGCAAGAGCATACGTGAGGTTTTTCTTTTTTGCGTCGTGTGTTCTCTTCTTCCTTCCTTCACGTCAATTATCCGTGCACGCGTAAGAGAAGTGTCTCTAACTTTCCGTCGCCTCTTTCTCTCTCTCTCTCTCTCTCTCTCTCTCTCTCTCTCTCTCTCTTATTGTGTGTATCTGTCTCCCTCGGATGAGCATTGGGTCTCGAGTATCGAAGTGTGGGCGGTGGGCCGACTAAAGAGGGAGGCAAGGAGGGGTGGTTCTTGTAAACTCAGACGGATTTCTTCACTTTAGTGTTGCAAAGTATTGGCAACTTCTGCTTTGATGCACGAGCCAGACATACGTTGATGTCTTCTCCTTGTTTTTGTACATGCATCGTGAATCTCTCGCTGTCGCTCTTCCTATGCCCCCCCCCCCCCCCCGCCCCGCTCTTGGAGTTTATATCGTGTGTGTCCATTCCTTTTTATCCTTTTTTCTGTCTTTCTCTTTTTCATCCTTTCTTTCTCTCGCGCTCTTTATTTCTTGCTCACTACTTGCTCTGCTTTTCTGTCACTCTCTCGCCTTCTCTCTACTGCTCTTCCTCCCTCTCTTTCTTTCTCTCTCTCTCTCTCTCTCTCTCTCTCTCTCTCTCTCTCTCTGGCTTTCTCACGAGGGTGCAACGATCGTTGAAGAGTAACTGGCGAGCCTTGTTCAAGTATACGCCATACGAGACGTAGACTCGAGCTTTTTCACATCGAAAACTTTGCCTCTCACACGTTTCTCTTATTCTTCTTTCCACACGTAGACACATACACGTACATATCTGCATACACGTCACTCAAGGTCTGACAATGAGAATAAAATTGCTCTAATAATTAAAGACCTGGTTGAGCGCTCGTACATAGTCTCCCTCGAAATCTTGCCGTTTTTATTCTCTCTCGTAAAGAAAGAGACAGGAAGCTTTGGTAAACGTAAAAGAATTTTCCCTTCTCGTATCGTCGATAAATCCGCGATCAAAAAATAATGGAAGAAAAAAAGAAATTCGGTGGAGAAAAATAAAGGGGGTTCAGTATACGCGGTTGCCCATCTGAGTGGCTGGATTGTTCGTGCTTAATATTGAGCATCAACGGAGCCTCGCATATCTTAGTCTCGTTGTAATTCACTCCCCCCTCTCTCTCTCTCTCTCGCTGGTTCTCTCTTCCGCGAGTACTTTTAACAGCATTTTCCTTCCACGCGATTTCCTGCCTCGCGCGAGGAAGAAAAAAAGAAGGCTTATTAGCGCCTTCTGCCAAGCAGAGAAAAAAAAGAAAACGCTCTTTTGCCCTTCCTTCTTCTTCACCCCAGCTCTCGCAGCTGGGTTACAAAAAAACCCTGGGGGAAGGCTTTTCCCTCTTTTTTTTACTCCCACTTGCCTGGGCAGGAAAAACATCCTTGCGAGGAGTCCTTATAGCCGGAAGTAGGTCAAAGGGTGAGCGTAGGCGTCAAATCTCTCTCTCTCTCTTCCTCTCTCTCTCTCTCTCTCTCTCTCTCTCCCTCTCTCCCTCGAGGAGAGCCCCTAAGAGAAAAAGAGACGAGATGCGCGAGCTTAGTTTAGCTCGCTGTGTCTACTTTGAAGGGAATCGTTCGATTCCGTTGGGGCTGCGTTCGAACAGCGGCGGAAATAGACACACTTAATATACGGGACACACTATTTCAAGTCCTGTCACGACTAGCCTGGGGTGAAAAATCTTTGGCTTAATCATAACCAGCGAATCTTCTCTCCCTCTCTCTCTCTCTCTCTCTCTCTCTCTCTCTCTCTCTCTCTCTTTCTCTCTCTTTCTCTCTATTTTGGCACGCCTCGGAAGCCGCCCGGCTCACGTAATTTTCGGATAAAAATCACGTCTGACCGTACCCCGACCTTTTCTACTTTCCACACGAAATTGCGAGATGGTTAAAGTTCGCGCTGTTATTCCGCGCGCTTCCGTTCGTCAATCGATCCAGCGTTATTTAACTTATCAACTTTTTCCTCCACGTGCCTTTGTTAACAACATATCCATTACCTGGTCGATTGGTATTCGCCGCCGAAGTTTGCACGGATGGATTCGTTCTCAGGAATTCATCCTCGGCATTTCAATCCGGGGAAAATGAAAAAAAAATCTCGGGCTAAGGGTAGAATAGAACTTAGGGTGGATGGAACCAGGAAATATGTATTTCCAAGTAAGTTCGATCAGTTGCTTACGAAAATAAATCTTCGATAAGGGCTTGCCAAACAGTGAACAGTGAACCATCGACACTCAAAGTATAAACAGTTTTTTTAAAGATAGTTACGTAAGATTAAATTTGTTATTTCTTGACAATAAGGAATCAAAGTGTTTAAGGGGCCAGTGCGCTTTGAAAATTTCAAAAAATCGAAAGCAAGCAAGACTTGAAGAAACCGACGATGATGAGCAATCAAAAGAGATTTTGTACGGTGCAGGAATTGTCGATTGAGTTTGGGTGAGAGTTTTTCATAGTGTAAACTTCAAACCCATTTCTCTCGAAACAACGTTTTGAAAATCTAGCTTCATCGTATCTCTAAAACTAATGAACCGATTCTCTCAAAATTTGAACCACATATTGTAAATATGATTCGCAACAAGATGACCCTCGATAGTTTTAAAATTTTGATTTTACTCTTCTTTTTGCGAATAAACTGCGAAAAACGCGTTTTTAAAAAACTTTTTTCGTTTTTCATCTGCCATTTTTTTACTTTTTGATAAAATTTTATATACGAGGGTCATTTCGTAGCTGGTGTCATACTGGATCTAACGGACTTTAATTTTTTTGTTTTAGACAAGCCGCTGCCGAGTTGTGATGGAGCTACCTAGCCCACCTATTTTTGGGGCGTTACGTTAAACTATAGTTTTTTACTTTAACATGAATAAAAATGAATTACCATTTTTTTTATTATGTCTTTCAAGCCCAACAACTTTTATATTAATATCTTTTATAAAATCCTATAAAAAAATCGCGAAAATAGCCTTTTTCGTGGCTCCAAACTGTACTGACTCCTTAAAGCCGTAGACGGAGATTGAGGTAATTTAATGACAACATTTGTCAATTAAAAAATAACTCGAGCTCAAGATTCTTCAGCGATGAATTTTTAGCATTTTTTTCAGAATCCCATAAGATTGTTCAGAATTTATTAGATTTTTCAGGATTCTTTTGGAATTTTTATGATTAAAAAAGTGTTAGACCACAATTCAATATACATGTTTGGGGTTTGAATTCCTCCGGATAAGTTTTGGAGTTTTAAGGCCCTGAATTGTTTTCAGGGCCAGCCACATCGCGCTCCGATTGTTATTGCCTATTTCTCCCGGCGTAAAATCGTATTGTTTTCCATCAAATAATCACCTTTCGTTACGAAATAATATGAGCTCTTTTTCCAAATTTCACGACGCTCAAATATACAGACAATTTTAGGTTCCGACGCCGGTCTGACCGGAGCAAGACTATTCCACTGCCGTGCTAGGTAGGGAGGCGTACGAAGCTAATTGCAGTGTACGGTCAGCCACGCGATAATCGATACGATACCTTCGTTCATTCATTTTTGCGACGGAAATAGTTAATGAATTTACCCCGTTTATTCGGGGATGTACGAATGTTACTCCACCTTCCATTCTTCATCTATTCATAACACCTTTTTCGCCTTACCACGTACCGGATCGATTCTCACACTTAAGCATTTCTTTTCATCGTACTACATTGATCTCAGACGGGGTTCTTTTCCTTAAAAAAATTCTTTCAATTTTAATATTCATTTTCGTCTGACCGAAAATGGACTTTTTCACTATTTCACGCCGCAACGGGAAGTAGTCAAGATTTCCCCGTTCATTGATTTTTATAGCCAATGAAATTTCGAAATTGATCGAAATTCACTTATCCGCGCAGTCGGTCATCGAAAAAATTCAATTTTTGTTGCCTCTATATTTTACAGAAAAAAAGATCGCGGCTGACGATGAATGTCAATTTTTTTCTTTACACATCGTAAATTGGTTGTGGACTTTGAGTGGCTTTGATACCTTCATAATAGAGATTTTCGTTTCATTCACCAGACACGCGTCCGTCATTAGGTCATTCCCAGTGAAAGGCGCGTGGCCGTCTGACCAGTGAACGACCCTTTCTACTGTGATATTCGTACAACGCGAAGCCAAGATTCTTCACGTTCCATTTTTTTTCCTTTGGTAAGAGAAGTGAAAAAAAACTCGGCAAATTGGATCGGAATCGGAACCCATTCATCGTGAAGCGTGCGGTTTTTTTCTCTTCGATGTGTTGAACATTTGGCATTTTTACGCTTTGCCATAGAACTTTAAAAGTACTCAAATAAACAGAAAAATATTGATTTACGAAAAAGCCAATAAATAGATGAAGATTCAATAAAATAATTTGAAAAATATCTACCGAAAAGAACTCGCAGTTATATATACAGGGTGTTTGGTGCATGGACCGACACCATTTTTTGGCGGTTTGGGGGGGGGGCGTCATTTGCTACTTTTTCACCCCTACACCCTATGTCCTAAGTGTCACGGTAGTTAAGATATGATTTTTTTTAATTACCCGAAATTTCGCCTACAAATCGTCATCACTTTTTTGTTTGTGGTTGTAATAGCACGAAATAACTTTGGTTGTATTCTGCAAATGTGAATGTATGAAAAATCAACTTCTAAATTTAGAATAAAAAAACTAAAAGCTATTTTAAACATTGCTTTGTTTAAATAAGTTCTCAAGCTTATACCCTTTCCAACGGTATTCTACATGTCATAGAAATCATTCATTATGTCGTCAAAATAAAGAGAATAAGTTTTTTTCATAATGGATTTAGGAGTTAACATTTTTCATACATATATACTTTTTTAAGACTGGAAGCTTAGAGTAATTTTCTTGAAACCAATTGTATCAAATAATGGTTAATTTATCATAAACATACATTGCAGAGTACAATAAAACTTATTTTGTGCTATTACAACCACAAACAAAAAAGTTATGACGGTTTAAAGGCGAAATTTCGGGTAATTGAAAAACGAAAAAAATCATATCTCAGTTACCGTGACACTTAGGACATAGGGTCTAGTGGGGGAAAATTGGCAAATGACCCCCTCCCCAACCCCCCCCCCCCCCAAAACGTGTCAGTCCATGCGCCAAACACCCTGTCTAAATTTTTTTGTAGAAGTCTTGTAAATTATTATATTCAATATTATAGCCCCACAAACGCCAGCGTTTATTTCCATTCTTCGTTCTAAATAAATGCCCCGAAAGACTGGTATTTTCTGATAAAAAAAAGTATCGTATTTCTCGAGGGGCGACCGAAATGGAAAAAAAGATTGAACCGCTCGTACGAAAAGAAGACGGAAAGAGAAATGTACGTTTTTCTTTTTTGTCGTTTCCATAGCTGGTTTAACGAGGCCACGAGACGATAGATATTTCTTC
The DNA here is from genome assembly GCA_963210295.1 of Ophion ellenae. Lineage (NCBI taxonomy): Eukaryota > Metazoa > Arthropoda > Insecta > Hymenoptera > Ichneumonidae > Ophion > Ophion ellenae. The sequence continues at coordinate 29,470,514 of OY723388.1, forward strand.
TAGGATCGTCGAAGGAATAGTGGCGGAGCAAAAAAAGCGTGGGTGTACGTCATATATCAGAGAGAGGGAGGGAAAGAGAGAGAGAGAGAGAGATAGAGAGAGAGAGAGAGAGAGAGGGAGAGAGACGGAGGTTGAATTGGGTCCCAGCAGGGGACATCGATTCACTTGGCGAACGAGAAAACGCGAAATATACAACATTTCTTGCTCGGTCCTATGCATACTGTAGCCATAACCGCGATACGGCCAGAGCCAATATTCTTGCGTCGTCAATAAATTCCAATAAAATATTAATCAATCGAAGCAGACGAATGAAAATTAATGAAATATCAATGCGACCGTGTATTTATTATCGTTCGAAAACTTTTTCCCCTCGCTAATAAATCGTTGCGAAAACAAAACGCGAAAAAAGTAAGGTCTTTAATTCGCGTTCGCCGATTATTTATGGACGAAACGAAGAAATAATTGCATCGCATTCGAGACTCGTGCAATTTTTCAGCGACGACAAAAATGAATTTGTAACAAATAGCAGAAAAAAAATTATTCGTTAATCAGACCAAATGGATACCGTTATACCGTCGTTCGATCAAAACAATTACCTAATATCGTGCTATTTTGCAATAAATAAAATCACGTTATTACAGTGTTATAAGTGATCTATTGATAATCGATACTGCAGTATTATTAATGAACTATGCTATGTTATAACATTAATCATCATTGCTCTGATCTTCCGGTTTCCCCGTGTCTTAATTTTCGCCATATTATTACTGTTATGTTGTCGATATGATTTTTTTCACGTAACGATTAATTCGTGTAATTTTTTAAATATATTATCATTATTTTTAACTACATCATTATAGTGAATTATCATAATATTATGATAATTTATAATGGTAATGAATTATTGATTCATGACTATTATGAATTTGATGATTATTAATTATGGTGATTATTAATGAATGTTATTTCATAAATTATACTCTAATTATTAAAAAAAATATTATTGTTGTTATCGATATTATCATTGTTGATGTTGTTTTTATGACTGATTTATAATAATGATAGGTAAAATTGATTTTTAATGAATTCTTTTTTCAAATTATATTAATATTCTTTTTCAAATATATTATTATTATTATTATTATTATTATTGTTGTCAAGCCTTATTTTCTATTGGCTTATTTATTTAATAATAATTATTGTTGTTATTATTTGATCAACAATAAAATATGACTGTTGAACGATTATTACTCAAATAATTTCTCCTCATCAGTTAAACAACAATAATTCGCTAAACTTAAGGAAAAAACTAAACCACCCACAGCATCCCATTGATTGATTTATTTAAATAATTTCTTCTTGCTCCTTGAACAAAAATTTTATGTCGCATTTCATAACGAGTCATTTTTCATTTTCGAGATTTTATTTTCCCATGCAGCGCAATACTATTATGCACGTTAAAATAAAATAAAATAAAATAAAATAAAAAAACATTACACGTGTTGGAGAATCGTCGCATTATTGCACGCTCGACAGTGGTCCGCAAAAATATGCGATTGCGTATATCTGCGGGCATTTCTTCTCATGCATACGAGCCGTTATATTCCGTCAAGGCGCACGAGACTCGATCGTTAAACTCGCGCGAGAGGAAAATGAAACGCGGCGGGAGCGCCCGAGATACGTTCCGCGAGATAAAGTCTCGCAAAACTACACGGGAATCACTGTAATCCATAAATCTTGGGGACAGTCTAAAGTAAAGCTCTATACAGTGTGCGTGTGCGTGCGTGCGTGTGCGTGTGCGTGTGTGTGTGTGTGCGCATTCTTTATCGTTCCTTCCACTCCCGGGGGATCTGCGTCACAAAAATGTACAATAGATCTTGCGGCGTACGCGAACAAACGACTCGCTATAAATTCATTCGGATATAATGCACTTGTATACGAGCTTGCGCGAGTAAAGAGAGCATCGAGCAACATTTCCCCCTACATTCTCATCCCCGTAAACACGACATTTTTTAAATCACGGTCACTAAAAACAAAACGAAAACCACGATAAAAATATTACCATGAGAAAATTCTTAAAAATAACAGCGGAAAATATTATTCACTATTAAAAAAAACAGAAACGTATTTTTAATAACTCACTTCGGTGGAAATTTATTTATTCGAATATAACGAATAATTTTTTTTTCTTTCACATATTTTTATTATATGAACCGAAACAATCAAAACATAAGCACGTAATATAAGCACGTAGCAATAATATTCATCAATGATTGTTGACGATATTGCAAAAACAATAGCTTATCTTTTGTCACTTACGTGGAAATTGATTTATTTAAGTATAATGGATATTTTTTGTTTTTTTTCGGATATTATTACTTATTGTTATTCCTGTTATTATTATTTATTGTATCTAAAACCTAATAATCCTAAATAATTAAAATATAAGCACGGAATAACTCGTAAAAATTATATTAATGAACAGTTATTGAAACTGGTGAAAAATAATGTTTTACCACTTGGATAAACATTTGTTTACTGAAACATAAAACAATGGGTAAATTTCGGTTTTCCAGAATATCATCAATAATATCATGATTGTATAAATATATATATACGTATAATATAAATAATCGATATCAATATAAAAATGGAATGAAAATTCGTCTCGTAAGTGACTTGGGTGAGTATTTATTCATTTAAATATATATACAATTCTTTCAAAGCCGAAAAATGGAAAACCACTGGAGAGTCGAGATAGAATATATAGAAATGCTCCCTCGACGTAGTTTCATCTATGAATACGTATTAGATCGGTCGAAGCAACAAGTGGAAACAGCGACCGCGTAATGGCACGGAGCATGAGAATATCAACGTAAAATCACCTCATCTCCGTATCACTGTTTCAGACCTTCTGTGTATACACGAAAACCGAGATATGTTTTCGCCTAATAAATTGGCTCATTGTCAAGTCAAAGTTGGGAGGATGCAGAGAGAGAGGGGGGCGTGAAAACGAGGAGACGGATGAAGGAACGAGGAAATGCATATTGAGCGACATGAACCCCAATAAGCCCCATATGCAAGTGCATACAGAGTGTTAGGAAGGTCGATGCAAAGTCTTAAGGGGGTGATAGGTCATCTCGTTAGGAACACATCTAACCTAGGTTACCTTAGTCCAAAGTCTGAGGATTTCGAGTTATCATGGTAAGTATGATTTTGGGAAAACTTCCCAAAATTAGGAACTAACTCGCTTACCTCTTATGTTAATGCTATTTTTTAAAAATAGTATTAAGGGGATATACCAGTGTGACACTTTCATAAAATCGATTTTTTTTTGTCTTTTTCGACAGTTTATACTTTTAAGAATATCCTGTAATTAGCAGTTTTTATGGTAAATATCATTCTATCTTGCAAAAATCGATAGTTTAACCGTTAAACGCGTTTTTCTCGAAATGAGATTTTTCAAACTTCCTGACAGTGTAACTCAAGGAGCAATTATCCGATTGACTTGAAATTTGAACTGAGTACTCTTGAATATATTTACTCTACAATGACGTAGGATATTTTTGATTGGATGAAAATTGACGATTTGGCATTGAAAAAAACGACCATTTTATAGGCAAGAAAACAGACTTTTTTTCATAACTACGCCATTTTGTTAGATTTTGATATTTTTCGAAAATCCTTCGTCATTGTACAGGAAATACCTTCCAGTTTAACGACATTCTTTTCTTTTTCGGTTTCAGCTACTCAATCGGCCGGAATCATGTCAGCAGTGGAGAAACTTTTTTTTGGCGCGTCCGAAGGCAGCGCATAAGTCGCTAGTATCTCAATATTTTTCTATGAAAAAATTATGTAATATAGGTCAAATATAGACAAATATATTCCTAATTTTCCGAAACATTTAATTGAGTACTTTTCTTCCAAAAAAATCCTGAACATCACCCACACTTTAAACGCGTTTTTCGCGAATCTATGTTTTTCAAGCCGGTGACCACTATAATTCAAAAACCACGCGATGGATTTTGATGACATTTGGTGTGCTTATTGATAGCATTGAAAACTAGTCCTTAATCTAAGGATTTTCATTTTTGTTGAAAATTTCTATTTTTTTAACAATAAATGAGCGATTTTTTTGTGGAAAATCGAAAGTTATCTGTCGGAAGCCGCCATTTTGTTAATTTTGGAAAAAAAAGCTTCGATTAAGGACTAGATTTATTATTAAAATACTGATTTTTTTTGGTTTTTTTATTTCAGATGATCCAGTAAAATTTTATGATGGTCACCGCAAAGCACTGAGGGGGTCGAAGGGGGTCCGACAAAGATGGCGATATTGTTATAATCAATCAATATTTTTGGGTGCAGTTCCGAAAACCCCTCACCTCCAATTGAGCTGAAATTTTGTGAAGTACTTCATTTTAGTGTTATAAAAGAACCCCTAAAGGGATTTTGGGCGCATCGAAGTAGTTTTCGAGATATCGATTTATGAAATTGTGAAAAAAAAATTTCTTTCGCTGAAAACTCGGTAAATATGTAGTTTTTGAAAAAATAGTAAGAGACACTTTTTGTAGGAAATTAAATTTTCTACAAAAAAGGTCCTATACAAAGTTTTCAAAAACTGCATATTTTTGCTAAAAATTTAAAAAATGCGTTCAATTGACAATGGGCGAATTTTTCCCTGATTTTAAAAGTGTGCTGGCTACTGGAGTGAGCGGCAACTGGAATGACTTGCTACTGGACCACGGGGGGGTCCGCCCCCCCGTGCGGCGGTCAAGGGGCAGCGCCCCTTGCGGGGCGTAGGGGCGCAGCCCCCGGGGGGTCGGGGGGGGGCGTAGTCCCCCCAATGACACTAAAACGACTTTTTATATGATTAAAAATTTATTAAAAATAAAAAAATTTATGAACGTTCGGTTCACCGTGGTCACCTGACTGAAAACTTGCCCATTGTCAATTAACCATATTTTTTTAATTTTCAGGCTAAAATATGCAGTTTTTGAAAATTTTGTATGAGACTTTTTTTGTAGCAAATTTAATTTCCTACAAAAAGTATCTCTTATCATTTTTTCTAAAACTGCATATTCACTACTATTTTCTGAGATATCACCGAAAGAAAATATTTTTTTACAATTTTAAAAATCGATATCTCGAAAACTACTTCAATGCGCCAGAAATTCCTTTAGGGGTTCTTTTATAACACTAAAATGAAGGTCTTCACAAAATTTCAGCGCAATCGGAGGTGGGGGGTTTTCGGAACTTCACCCATTTTTTTATCGTAAAAAGAATTTGATGACTTTTTCTTTTTTTGCTGCACGACCCATCATGGTAAGATTTGTATCTCTATTTTTTGTCCTAAATTGAACAATTTACATTCTTGATTTTTGGAAAATTTGGCTGTTTCCTATGATACAATAATGTCAATAATATCAAATAAAATAATGCGACAACGATGTCGCGTTCTATTTTGTGATTTCAATTGCACGACTGTGTCGCATTGCAAAGAAACATGTAGGGTAAATAGTTTTTAGATAATTGCTCAACCTATAGTCGTTCGATTTAAATAAAACATATGCCATTACCTTCGTGTCATTTTAAGCTATGCAACAGAGCAAACCATATTTCATTCGGTTCCGTAGTTTTAAGTGATGCGAGGACATACAGGCAGACAAACAGACTTTACAGCTTCATTATAAGTATAGATTAGTTGACGAATGAAGCCCCAAAATTAAAGGGAGATACGTGTTTGTTTCCGCGCCCAACGAATCCCGGAAACACAATGTTTCACAAATTCACCAATTTTCTACGTGCATACGAGCGACGAGAAGGAGGGGAAGGATAAAAGTATCAAAGTGTCCGTGAATATCATATTCAGTGAAATTGTGTATGTACGCTTGTATATCGATTATCGTCGTCGTCGGCGTCGTTTTCCAGAATTCGCATTACGCATCCCTCAAACGAGTGATTGTAAGGCAAAATTAATAATTCGAGCACCGCGTTCAATTAACGCGTATTATTATTATTATACAACGGAGAGGGAGGAAGAGGATGAGTCATACCTCGTTACGACGAAATATCGAGGAGGATGAGTCTTTCTTTCGATGCGACGATATTTCGGGATGTTCAAACTGCGCAATTTCAAGGGTGACCACAAAGGAAATCGACATTGGTATTATGAATATAAAAATAAAAACCAAAAGCACATCTACATGTTAGAGTTAAAACCAGTTATCAGTTTAAACGCGTTTCACCTAGTAAAAACTAGTTCTGCTTGAACGCCTTCGTTACAACTAGTTTTTTCCATTGAAAACTACAATTTACTGACAAATAAGTTTTAATGTTAGTTAAAATTAGTTTTGACTATGAAAAACGATTGGGATGTTGAATAAGTTCTCGCTGTTTTTTTCGTAGAAATTAATGCTCTATTAAAAAAAAACATTCCTAATGCTTCCAAACGTTTCGAAACTGTAGTGTGATCAACTCCTAATAATGCTGCAAGTTCAGCTAGCGTCTGGCATGCGTCATCATGAAGCCTCCAAATCAACACATCAAAATCATTATTTTTTAAGGGTCTAAGCCAATCTTTGCATGTTGTTTCTGACAGAGCATAATCGCCGTAAGTCTCATCAAGACTTATGTTTTCTTCAGCTGCAGATCTTTTTTTGACGAAGTAGTGCAGTAAAATTCCCCGCAAATACTCTTTTTTGGCACAAAGTTTGACATGTCTAACACTATGAAAAAAAAGTTGTTTACACTTCGGCGAAATGACATAAACTAAATTTCAAGCTTTCTTATAGTAGAGAATGCTATATATTCTATAACATTTTTTTACAAGCTTTTATTTAATGTACGAATAAGAAGAAAATAAGTATTTTTCACCAAGTCACCTATATGTGACTATAAATAAAAGCTTGTGGAGCTGAACTTTTTAAATGTTTAATAAATTTGATCTATTCAGTTTTATTAACCGTATTTAATTTGGCACAATGGTAATTAGAGAAATTATTATCACACGTTCATACTCAGTTTTCGGTTTTTATTTAAGAAATCTAAGGTTGTCTTACAGTAAATAAAATACAGTTGAAATGTTAACGGATTTATGTAAATTACTTTTTAGTCTTTAATTGATTTTACTAGAGCTCTGAAATTTAAAAAAATCGGGATTAAGGGGCTATACCAGTGTGACACTTTAAAAAAATCGATTTTTTGTGCCTTTTTCGACAGTTTATACTTTCAAGAATATCCTATAAAAATTTCAAGGCCGCATCTCTATAATTTTATCTTGCAAAAATCGATAGCTAAATCTTTAAACGCGTTTTTCTCGAAACGAGATTAGTCAAATTTGCTGACATTGTAACTCAAAGAGCAATTATCCGATTGACTTGAAATTTGAACTGAGTACTCTTGAATATACTTACTCTACAATGACGTAGGATATTTTTGATTGGATGAAAATTGACGATTTGGCATTGAAAAAAACGACCATTTTATAGGCAAGAAAACAGACTTTTTTCATAACTACGCCATTTTGTTAGATTTTGAGATTTTTTAAAAATCCTACGTCATTGTACAGGAAATACCTTCCAGTTCAACGACTTTTTTTTCCTTTTTCGGTTTCAGCTACTCAATCGGCCGGAATCATGTCAGCAGTGGAGGAACTTTTTTTTGGCACCTCAGAAGGCAGCGCATAAGTCGCTTGGATCTCAATATTTTTCTATGAAAAAATTATGTAATATAGGTAAACTGTAGCCAAATGAATTCTTAATTTTCCGAAACATTCAATTGAGTACTTGTCGTCCAAAAAATTCCCGAAAATCACCCAAAATTACAGCGTTCAATCCTTCCAATCGAACCGGTGTTATTATTGGTTCTTTGGCAGGAGAAATCCTGGAGAACTGTGATAAGTGGTATCGTAGATGTTGGCTCACCGCCTATTGGACCCTTTCAACCAATTTTACCTATTGGACCCTTTTAACGATTGTGCGATCCGAGAGCACTTAGAGCCAATTCATATGTTCGCATGCACTTTCTATGTAGTTTAGCTCTATTCGATGTTTCTCATCCTGTGCATTTCTGCATTTTTCAAGTTGAATTATGGATCGTAACCTCTTAGATGCATGTTAGCAAAATTTCAGGCCTCTAAGTAGTCGGGAAGTGGCTGAAATATCGAGTTTCCGTTCTGCATCTCACATCAAGGCAAGTTAAATGAATGCTTGTAAAAAGAATGCTATATATATTCAACAAAATGGCTATGTAGGATGGTATATATCCAACAAAAAAGAAATAACGCCGTTACCTGCGTTCTTTATAGATGCGTTACCATCATAACTTACATGTACGCAGTTCTGGTAACGGCATCCGTTGGAAAACAGCGAGAACTTATTCAGCGTCTTAAGCGTTCCAATTAACTGAATCGGTTGAAACTATTGGGATTTGTTTGGGGTTGAGTCGGGATATACATTTACAATGATCAAAAAATCGATTTCTTTTTTTCCATTTAAACGATAGAACGTGCAGGATTACTCAAAAACTATTAAGCCGATTTGGTTTAACGGGTTATACGCAGTTAGAAATTTCAATAAATCGATATTTTTTATTGCATTTTCGAAATGTACAAATATGTGAGGATATTCCCTGAAAATGTCAAATCGATCCAGCGAATATTCTCGGAAGTACACACATATTTGTAAGGACGCTCGGAGCGCTACAAAGTTGACTGTTGAAACTTCAAACGCGTTTTTCTCAAAACGGTGTTTTCAAAGTCGGTGAGCACGATTTCTCAAAAACGGCTCAACCGATCGGTCTGCAATTTTAACACAACCTTGTCAGATATATTCTTTAGGTATTGATCGAAGGGATAAGGTTTCCGATAATTATTTCGATTTTTTTTCAACGATTTAACGAAAAAAATTTGCTCGAAAATTGAAATTGTTTCTTTCCGGAGCCACCATTTTGTCAAAAATTAAAATTCCGACTATTCCTTCGAACAATACCTGGATTCATCTATCCCCTAAAAGAATCTTTTTGTTTTTTTTTTTTTTCATTTTACGTAATCCAAACCGGAAATACTTTGCTCACCGCCGGACACTTTTTTTCGGGGACCTCCAGGAGACTTCTTACAGGAGCAATGTTAATGAATATTTTTAAAAATAAAAAATGCCAATCTAAAGCTAAAAGATGCCACTACACTGCCTAATACTTTTCGCTTCGCCCAAATAAAATCCTTTTCCAGAAGAAATCCGTGAAAAACGACTTTTTTCGGCCTTGCAACTGCGTATAACGCCTTAATCTTGGTAGAAATATTGAAAATATTGGTACCTTCTACTTGACGGGAATTGTTTTTGAAAGATTGAAAAAATACTACTGTTTCAATCCACATTTCACAGAAATGTTGCGTGAAACGTTCATTTTTTTTGTAAATGCGTGCCATTTTCTTAAATTTGTATTTTCTTCATTTTAATAACCGTCGCATAGAAACTATAAATGTTCTAACTGAACTTGAACTGAACTTGAACTTGAACTTGAACTGAAGTTTGAACTTTTTTGCAATCAAAGTTTACGGGAAGCTAGACTGCACGCCGATTCGCAACTCCCTTGGAGACCTTGCTGTAACACTCTGCCGCAGCTCCGTTATTTTGATGATGAATCAATTTAAAAAAAATTGTTTTGTATACTTAAATATACTATTAAAGTATACCTAAAGTTTGATAATCGTAGAATAATTATTTCTTAGTTAAAACAAAACCCTCAATATTGCTCTTCTTTTCCTGTCTAAATGTATATCCCGCCTTAAGACGAGTTTCAACTAGCATTCAAATATATCAGTTCATTATAGTTTTCACTGGGGAAAAACTAATTGTAACGAAGGCGTTCAGTAAGAACTAGTTTTTGCTAGAGAAAACGCGTTTAAACTGAAAACGGGCTTTGACTGTAACGCGCGGACACGCACACAGGCATATTTTAACGGCGATGCCAAAAATCGATTTCTTTCTTGGTCTCCATAGGAAAAACAATAGTATACAGTAAAAAAAAACCTGCAATTACCACGTCAACTTTAGAAACCGTCGAGAGCCGTCAATTTTCCACCAAATTTTTATAATGTTTCCTATGATACCGAAGAAAAAATATACCGATTTATTTCTGTGTATACCGACACGATAAACTCTCACCAACTGCGATAAAATAATGCCCCTACACAAATCCGTATAATGATTTAATTTTCTTCAATACAATTTGCCTATGATACATTAATTCAACGTCATAAACAATATCGAAATAATCCTCGATCTTCGGGAAATTGACCGGAAGAAAAACATTTTTCGAAAAATAAACAAATAAATGCGTGACGAGAAACAAAAAATTGAGACAAAAAGGAAACCCAAGAAAAGGGGAATTTGCACGTCGCGATGACGTTTTAAGAGCTCGACAGAAAATTAGCGCCACACCCCAACGTTACCGGGAATACTCGTATATATGTGTGTGTGTGTGTGTGGATGAATTTACGATTTGTAATGAAGTAAAGGTTTTACGTATTACAGCGATCACTGGCAGCGAGGGGCCGAGAGGGGAAATTCGGGTCTCGTGGGAAATTTATCGCGACGAACTCTTGCTTCAAGCCCTCTCTCTCTCTCTCTCTCTCTCTCTTCCTCCATGAAACATTAATACACGGTGTTTCGCGCATTCGACTGTAATTGCCTTGACAAAAAAAGGCGAATAACAGAAGAAAAATAAACGTGCCAGCCAAAAAAGAAATAAAAAAAGATAGAACAAGATGTCTCGTGACAGTGCGAACGAAATCGATTGCTCGTGCCCTCAGGAAAGCGGCGCAAATTTCGTCTACCACCATTTTCTCAGGAGTAAATCTACCGAAATTACGTTTCAACTTTACCCTAGCTGTCTTTCTTGCTCTCTCTCTGTCTCTCTTTTGCTATCCTCCGCCTGCTGCTCGTTAAACCAGCCGAGCTGCAAAATTACCGAATCACCAGGGAAAAAGCTCCAAACGCCCTCACCTGAATTCAAAATTGCTGCGATAGGAAAAAAGAGGGATAACGAAAATAAAGAAATCTCGTGCCCCAAAAATTACTATATATAGTACGTATGCCGTCAATTTGATTATTGGCAATCGAAACTATTTTTTAATCATTTTTTATTTTTATTTGTATTACGAAAGACAGAGAAATTGAACCGGACAACGCAAAAATCAGTTCACCCACGCATGGATGGAGAAAAAGACATTTCCTGGTCGAAATTCTGCAGGAAATACGGCTCTCTCTCTCTCTATCTTCGTGTCTTTCTTACTTTCCACCTTTTCCTTTTTAAGCACCTCGCAATCTCGTCGAGATAGGCGAACCGCTACGTGCCATTATGGCCCGACTGTATATACAACATGTACCCCCCCCCCTCTCTCTCTCTCTCTTCAGCGGGGTCTTTTTACCGCAATGTACCGCAAACTGTGCGTGTGTGTGCGTGTGGCTCTTTTCTTCTTTTTTTTCCTTCTTCTTTTCTCTTTGCTTCCTCTTTCTTTTCCTCTTTTCAAGCGCAAGTATCCCGACCGTACTCGCGATGGAATTATACCCAGTGTTCATGTACGTCATACATTGATAGGAGAGAGAGAGAGAGAGAGAGAGGGGGAGGAGACAGCTTTTTTCATGCTGTCGGGAAATTTACACAGACCTCTCTGGCGTATCGATCGAGAATAAAGCTCGGAGGACAAAGACCACATTATATATGTGTGCGTGTGCATATGTATATGGTAAATACTCAATATAAAATAGTTTCATTAGCTTTAACCATTGTTTGACTCACACTTTTTGTTTCATCACAGTGTTCAAAAAGTTATTTCATTTAACTAGGATCTATTTGAGACAAATAATTTTTTTCCCCACCTCACGATTTGCTACGATTCTATTTGCTTCACATATATATATTCTTCTTTGTTTCGGGCATTCTTTGATGTGGACAATTCACTAAATATGTATTTGGTCGAAATACGTTGTGGATTTCAGTGTATAAGAGATATATTTGAATAATGCATATCTTTATTTGCACGCAGAAGTAGTGTCTTGAATTCAACTATATTGTTATTTCAAACGAATAAAAATTGTATTTGAATAACTGATATTTTGATTTGCAACCATCAAGTTTACCATATTTTACCGTATACAATACATATTTATCCGTGTTGTTAACAATCCGCAACGGTGAAAAATTATAAAAAATATTTTGTATTGCCACCATTCGGTATATACGAGGATGTACCTCTTGCGTGGCTATCACAAGATGTGTAATTTTCAGGTCTTTCGCAATACACTTGACCGACCACAATCGACAAAGCGCAAAATACGTGGTGCGCCGATACGTTTCACACACCCGGTTCCATGTTCGCGCAGAAGGAATTCCGAGACGACATACAAAAAACGAACCTTCGGTCGCTACAAAAATGTATATGAGGTATTCCAGCCCAAGTGTGTAAACCCGTGACCCAGACCCTCTCGGATTTCTTTGATTTTTTTTCATATGATCGCATCGAGTCTATAATACACCCTCATAATTGTTTTCGATTTTTCCAAACATCCCTTATTTAAAAAAAAACGGCATTTTTTAAAAATCTACAAAAATTCTGAAAAAACCGTCATACTATATAAACATTTTCAAGCTATCACCCGTAGTGGGCCGATTTTTTTTTCTGTGTTTTACAAGCTATTAACGTTCTCGAAATTCCAAAAAAATCTCAAATAGCTCACCTTGAGCAGATACTGAATTATTTTAGTACTCAAATTAATTTCGTTGATGATTTTCGAATAATGAAATAGGCATTACCGGCCTTAAATTGAAAACAGTACCAGTATTTTTTATTAACCGATTGAAAAACGAAGTATTCCTTTTACTGCCATGAGAACATAGATGCGAAAATTCACAGTTAAAATCCAATCATCTGGGAAGTTTTTAGTTATGTTTTCGAATTTTATACGATACATATTTTTCACTCGTAGAAAATCGTTTGACATTTATAATGCCGTTTATTTGAGGAAATATGCTGTGCAATTTTTGCGTTCCCGGTATTCGCTCGCTATTGATGAATCGACTTTCCAATAATATGTTTGCCTTATTGTACCGATCTTCAGGTGAAAATTTCACTGTAATATTGGGAAGATTGTTCGATTGTGAAGCCCGCTCGAAAAGTCCTTGCGGAGTTATTATTTGGCGATCAGGTGGTAACTGCAAACTGACACGGGCGGCTAATCTTTTTACAGTGCCCCCTACGCCATCACAAGCACCTTTACCGTGCGCTGTTGGAAAATAATGCCATTCTACACTGATGCCATAATTCTCCTTATGGTAATCTATGTTTATAAAGTTTTAAAAAAATTTTAATTGTTGTGGGGCTTCATCGGACATAACCTCATTTGCACTAAGTTTATTTATAGCTAATTCGTTTTTCAATCGGTTAATAAAAATACTGATAATGTTTTCAATTTAAGGCCGGTAATTCCCATTTCATTATTCGAAAATCATCAAGGAAATTAATTTGAGTACCAAAATAATTCAGTATCTGCTCAAGGTGAGCTATGAGATTTTTTTTTGAATTTTGAGAACGTTAATAGCTTGTAAAACACAAAAAAAAATGTGCCCACTACGAAGTATGATCAGTGGTATGACTAGTGTGAAGCGATAAGACTACCTTAATGCTACTTATTTTACTCCGGTAGATCGCCAAAAGCCCTTCCAGTACTGTGCACCGGGGCCTGGCGATGATCAGCCAGGCCTGATATTATCTAGGAAAGGCAGATAAAGGGCAGTACTTTTTCCCGACTGAAATTTCTTCACGGGGTAGTCGATGGAAAGATTTAAAAAACGAGCAGTAAAAGGCGATCTTACACTGAGAAAAAAAAACAATTGAATCAAAAAAATATAGTTGGTTGATCCAATTAAATGTGCTGCTGCGGAGTGCCACTGATATATGAGATTGTTACAATACTATAAAATATCGAAAAATGTGATTGATTTAAATAACATATTATTTTATTTGAAAAAGCTCTTCTGTTCTCTGAATATCTACATTATCCTTCAAATAAAATAATATTCTATTCAAAATTCAATCTGTAGATGTATGGATGAAAAAACTAAGCGGTTACTACAACATTTTTTATTTCGTACAAAAATATAATCAATATAATTAATTATTTCTTCACTGCATCGAAACGAATATGCCATAGGACGTAAGTTTTTCAATTTGTTTTAAATGTTAAATAAAAAGTGAGCATATATTAGAATACACTTTGATCTTAGCCACAGGCCAAGAAGACTTTCTCCGCCGTTTAAATCGATTTTCGGTTCGGGCTACGCTTACGAGAAACGAGCGCGCGTGCGGCTTCTAGCGGTTACTCCGAGAACTACGGGTTTCCTCACACCTATAATTTCGGTGGCGCTCGGCCATGATTTGGTTGCATTTTTTCAACCAAATGCGCAAGAAACAAATGTTATTTTAGCATAATTTTTTAACCAATTCAGACAATTGATTCTTTTTTTTTCAATCAAAATAAAATATTAATATTTTAACGAATAATGTACTTGGAAATCAATATCGGATATGGTGAAAAAAATAAAATAACATATTTACTCAATCGAAATTTTATCTGAATCAAACGAGTGAATTCCAATTTTTCTTGTGTACTCGAATCAACAATATTCATGTTATGAATTAAAGCGCTTTTTTTGTTCGTTGCAGAAAATGCATTCAAAACTATATAATTCGTTCGCGATGATTTTTCAGATAGTTTCAATAATATATTGTTCTCGGCTAACAATATATCTTTTGAATGAAAAAAAAAACTTTTAATTTAATCATGTTATTAAAGTCAATAGCGTTCTGTTTGGACTAATAAATCCGATTATTTACACCAAAAACGACAATTGAATCAACGTATTTTCTTTCAATAACACCAATGATATTGGATGAATTTTTTTTTCTCGGTGTACTGTACGAAGAGTATGCAACTGATTGGTGAATAGTTGCGAAACTTTTTTTTTCATCACTTGGTGCCTAGAAACTTCCGCGTCTCTTGACAAGTATATCTGGTGTATTGGAACTCACCAATTTGGGGTACATCGTACTGACGATTGCCCCTGGCCGATCTAAGAAGGAACTGCGACGCGATACTGCCGCCGCCGGGTGGATTAGGGCTCTGTGGTTGTCCACTTCCGGTCCACTGTGGAGCGTTCCTCGGACTGGGTGGGATCCTCGCGCGTGATCCGTCGTTCCTCTTGATGGCCGTTTTATCGGCTAGGATCCAACGACCCTGTTCGTCGTCCTCGTTGTCTCTCCTGATCTTCGTTTCACCCCGCTCGTTCGCCATCCTCGTGTTTTCGTCGTTCGACCAATCGGAGGAGGAGTATTTATGTTGTGGGAGAAGGTGGGGGTCGTGGCGACGATGCGTCGCTTCTAACGTTCGAACACGATCGTAGAGCTGGATCGGTTGGGATCTCGAAGTTTTTCTGGCAACGTCATTGTCGTTGTTGCTGCTTCTGATGGAGTTTATCGCTAAGGCATTTCTCGACCTCAATGGGGGCCTCCTCGTGCGGTAAACGTCGGCTAATCTTCTCGGGGCTTCGTCCCGCGGATTGGGCAAAGTTCTACCGGAAATGAGAAGCTGTCGATCGCGGGGGTCGAGGCTGTCGAGGACGGCCATTGCAAACTCATCGAGGAAAGCGCTTTCCCGAGTATTGCTTCCGGTTCTACCCCTCTCCTCTTTACTATTACGATTATTTTTATTCGTATTCTTATTGTTATTATTATTCATATTAATATTATTGTAACGATAATAATAATCGTTATTCTTCTCCTCGTCGTCGTCGTCGTCGTCATCGTCATCGTCCTCGTCATCCTCGTTCAACGACCGCCGGAAGTTCGTCGCCTGCTCGTCAAGATGCGCTCTTTCGTATCTATATGGCGACAGGTTGTCGAGCTCGAAAATGAGCGGTGACGAGATCGGCCCAAAGGCGGGCCTGAGATGCGCCTCATTTTTGGTAAAACGACCATCCTGGTGCGTCCTCAGACCGGAAGTCGCGGCTTGTTGCTTATTCTGCTGTTGCTGCTGCTGGGACGAGGCAGAGGAGGACGACGATGAAGAAGATGTGGAGGATGAGGAGGAGGCGGAAGAAGACGACGAAGAAGAAGAAGACGAGCCGTGGATGCTCGTCGCCCGATTGCCGAGGCTCAGGGCAAGACCGAGACTCACGTAACTAAGGAGCCAAAACATTTGGCTCGACATTTTCCTCGGATTTGTTTGCCACGCTTGTCCGATTCCAAAATTCCTTCCTTTCTCTCCTTCTCGCTCTATTTCCGGTTGCTGCGGCCGTCGATCACAGCCGATTTCCAATTTTCCAGCGACTTGGGTTTTTTCTCTTTCTCTCTGTTGTACTTTCGGTCGCTGCGATTATGCCGATTTCCGGTTTTTGCAGGTACTTCCGGTTGATTGTTTTTTTGTCCGCCGCTGTTCTACTTTTGGCTACTCCGGCGGTTGATTTGAGCTGATTTCCGGTCTTCGAGTACTCTCTGTCTCTTGCTCTTTTACACTTTGTTCTATTTCCGGTCGTTGCGACGACTTCCGTTTTATAGGGATTTTTGGTTTTTTCGCTTTCGCGGATGTCAATCCTTTACTTCCGGTATTTCCGACTTTCGGTCGGAGGGAGGGGGGGGGGGGCGTTTTGTTATGCCAATGTCTACTATGCTTTGCTTTCCAGCACTTCCGGTCTTTTATCACTTATTTTCTTTCACTTCCGGTCACTTTCTCCCTCTCTCGCTTTCTTCCTGTCTCCCTCTACAACTCTATCGGTTTGTACGATGTGCGCGCCGCCGTTGAACGCTCCGCAATGATCATAAGCAACGAGGAAGAACGTTGTGTTGGAGCTTCGTCAAAATTTTTTCTGTTTTCTGCTTGTTTGCTGGCGTTTTGATGTTTGACCGAAGCCGGAAGTGATTGCGAAAGATCGAGGATTTTACGGAGTTGGAGCGATAGAAACAGAGAGAGAGAGCGAGAGAGAGAGGGAGCGAGAGAGCGAGAGAGAGAGAGTGATGACGATGATTGATGTGGAAGAAGAGTTTGCCGGTAGAGTGCGCGACGATGAGAATTTCCTCACGGAGAATTCTTCTTCCTCTTCTTGTCCTTGGCGGTGGAGATCGCTCCGGTCCCTGACAGGCTTGAGGCTCTTGCTTTTTCTCGTTTCCTCCCTCAGTTTTTTCGCTCGCCTCAGGTTATCGATTCAACCACGAACGTAACAGGTACTAATATATTTGTTCCTCCCTCGTTCACGATTACCCTCACCCTCCCTCTCTCTCTCTCTCTCTTTCTCTCTTTCTTTCTTTCTCTCTCGCTCTCTCCTCCTTGCTGTGCCCGACCGATCGATTTTTCCCCGGTTTTACACGCTTCTCAAGGCAAACAATTTTCCCATGCACTTTCCGCTTCGAGAGAGTCTGCTGAAAAAAAACTTCTCCGGTCTTCCTTCGAAGCGACGATTCCCCCTTAATTTCTGTTATCTCCAGTCGACTCGACGATCGCGATGATTCACCAGTCACGACGACCAAGTCCGCCGTCAAGCGTACAGAAGTCGAGAGTAATGAAAATAATGAAAATAGAAGTTGGAAAAAAAAATAACCACGCGAGCACACACACGCACCGGGCCACCACCGAAAAACACTTCCGACTATTCTCACTCGACGCAGTTGACGACGATCTTCCACCTCGTTGATTCTCGCGTCTTCCACGCGACCTTGTCCGGCCTGCCTCGCCGGGGAATTCACACGGATGAGGATCCGCGGAACTTCTGGAAACAGACAGAGAGACAACTGCTTCGCTATTTGGACTGATACACGAGCACGATGTGCACAAATATCCAACAGTGTGTGCTCGTGCAACCGAGAACGCACGGAACGAGAAACAAAAGTCGCTGGAAATCTTTGTTTTCCACTCTCTTTTCCTGTCTACGATTTTTTTCTGCTTTCACGCATCTTTCTTTTCTTTTCTTCGACTTACGAACGGTTTCTTTTTATTCCTTTTTTTTGCCAATTTTTTCTATATTTTCTCATTACTTTTGCCTTTCTTTTTAGCTACTTTATTTTTCCGGCCGGTCGAATTTCACGGTGACGATGTTAACAAATTATTTAATTATTTTGGTCCTCGCATGATCTACTCAGCCGGCTATGTAGGGCGAATCCCACCATTTTCTCTTCGCCAATTGGAGAAATGAACTTACGGTTTGTATTTCCTTCGTAATTAAAAATATACCGAGCATTTCGTGTTCGTAGTGAGATTTTTTATCTTTTTTCGTGCTCGGATGTCGGTCTTCTGCTTCAATTGTTTTTCGTTCCACAGTTCTACTCGGTCGTCTTACGCAACGACGATTCGAAAAAGGGGAATTGCGCGAATATACCTTCAGTCGATCCAATACAAAGGCACAGACATATTATATATATATGTGTGTGTATACTTATATGTATACCAGGTTTGCCCAGAGAACAATTTGTTTACGTTCGTCTGAGGTTATTCGTGGCGCACTTCCACTGTTCCCTTCGAAGGCCACGTGTACAAGAAGAAGAGAAAAGGTGCAAAAAGTGCAGCATTCCATCAACCCTCCACTCCACATCCGTTATGTACTTTCACTCTCGTTCCTCGATAGTAAAACCAAAAGGTCCGCAAAAATCAATCCTAAAACCGTTCAAATTATTGGGATTTTGAATGAGTTCTCGCTTTTTTTTCGTGAACATTAATGCTTTGTTTTAAAAAACGGAGTGACTCCCCGTGCTGTTATCCGACGAATAAGCGTATGTTATTCGTCCGGAAAGCGGCTCAGTTTACGCCGTATTTCCAGTAGGCGTACATATTAAGGAGTTATACCAGTGTGACACTTTCAAAAAATCGATTTTTTTGCCTTTTTCGACAGTTTATACTTTCAAGAATATCCTGTAAACATTGCAAGGCCGTAGCTCTAATAATTTTATCTTGAAAAAATCGTTAGTTAAATCTTTAAACGCATTTTTCTGGAAATGAGATTTTTCAAGTTTGCTGACATTGTAACTCAAAGAGCAACTATTCGATTGACTTGAAATTTGAACTGAGTACTCTTGAATATATTTACTCCACAATGACGTAGGATATTTTTGATTAGATGAATATTGACGATTTAGCATTGAAAAAAACGACCTTTTTATAGGCAAGAAAACAGACTTTTTTCCTAACCACGCCATTTTGTTAGATTTTGATATTTTTTGAAAATCCTACGTCATTGCACAGGAAATATCTTCCAGGTTAACGATTTTCTTTCCTTTTTCGGTTTCAGCTACTCAATCGGCTGGAATCATGTCAGCAGTGGAAGAACTTTTTTTTGCGCCTCCGAAGGCAGCGCATGAGTCACTTGGACCTCGATATTTTTCTGTGAAGAATTATGTAATATAGCCAAATATATTCTTAATTTTGCGAAACATTTAATTCAGTACTTTTCTTCCAAAAAATTCCCGAAAATCACACAAATTTTCCGCGTTCACACTGGTATAGCCCCTTAATGTGATTCGTGTCAGCTAGTATCCGGACGAATAACATAAATATAATTGTCCGGATACAATGTGTTAAATTGTTAAACAAAATATCCGGACGAATAATTGCCACGTATTCGTCCGAATAAAATCTTTATAATTTCGTTTGGTTTGGGTTGGTTTGTTTGTATTTGTATTGCTTGAGTTTGTTTGTTTGGGTTTGTATGTTCGGGTTTGTGTGTTTGGATTCGTTTGTTTTGGCCGTTGTACAGCGTGAACTGCGTGAACTGAGGGGCTATCCGGGCGAATAACACACGCTTATTCGTCTGATGACCAGAAGGCTAGCCGCAGCGTTTAAAAAATCATTCCTAATGCTTTCAAACGTTTCGAAACTGTTGTGCCATCAACTCCTAATGATTCTGCAAGTTCATCTAGCGTCTGACATGAGTCTTCATGAAGTTATGCCTCCGATTCAACACGTCAAAATCATTGTCTTTGAAGCGCTTAAAACAATCTCTGCATGTTGTTTCCGACAAAGCATGATCGCCGTAATTCTCAACAAGAATTCTGTGTGCTTCAGCTGCACATTTTTTAAAAATAAAGCAGTGCAGTAAAATTTCCTGCAGACACTTTTTTGTCACGAAATTTGATATGTTTAATACTGAAAGAAAACGTTGTCTACACTTCGGCGAAATAGCGTACGCTGAATTTCAAGCTTGCTTATAGTACTTCTTTATAGACGCGTTACCATCTTAAACTACACGCACACAGTTCTAGTAACGCCCTCTGTTGGAAAACAGCGTGAACTTGTTCAACGTCCTACTATATACAGGGCGTCCCAGAACTGAATGCGTTCCGTGAAATGGGGGGTTTGAGGTGAAACTGACTCGATTGATACAAGCATGTGTGGGTCTCGGTTCAACCCCTGCGATACGCGCGTGTATTGGTGCCTGCAGGTGCGGTGCTCCCGCCCGGCACCACTACACCGACGTACGCTGGCTCAACGGGCGCACCTGATTGGCCCGCCTTTAAAAATTAATAACAATTCAGGGATTGATCTGAGACCCACACATGCTTATATCAATCGACTCAGAATTTCACCCCCAACCCCCCATTTCAGGGAACGCATTCAGTTCTGGGACACCTTGTAAATGAAGGGTATCCCAAAATTCAAGCATCAGCAAAAGCAAAATTCAAAATCAAATCACGCAAGATTTGAATTTTCCGTCATTTGAGCAGTAAAGTGTTGCCGACGAAAAAAAAACAGCGTGAGGCTGGCTCAATTAGTGATCTCATACGCTCTGGCCGTCCTTCAACAAGTCTTTCAACACAAAACATCGAAGCAGTTCGTAAGAGTGTTGCCGAGAGTCCAGGAACATCAATTCGGCACCGTGGTCAAGAATTGGACATTGCGAGAAGCTCTCTACAGCGTATTTTCGCGAAAGATTTCGATCTTCATGCAAATCATGGCCGTGGAGGCAATTTACCCGATATGCGGCAGTTCTACGATAACCGTGGCGCCGCGATTTAATGATGGATTCTTGTGTATCTCGACAAGACAAATCGAAAGTGAAGAATACAATTTTTCGATATCGATATTAGTTTTCGAGATATCGAATTTTGAAATAATTTTTTTGTTGTTGACAGTATAGTAAATCTATCGAATTACACACACAGCCGAACCCCCACGTATGTCCCAAATATTCATTTATCTAAACATATATATCTCAGCCACGTATATCTCATATTAATTCATTTAAACACTATATTTTTGTCTCTCGGGAGGCCTCCCCCCCCCTCCAAACCTTGACTCTGCTGGGGGGCTTCAGCCCCCCCATGCATCACACCACTAAATACGTCCCAATAAGTATAAATATTTTTTTAAATAAATTTAAAAATTTGATATCTCGAAAACTAGCATCAATATCGAGAAAATTGTATGCTATTCCATACATAACCATACACTGTATACTTTATGAATCAATTTTTTTTAAATACAATTTTTAATTAAAAACCTGTGTTTTCTATCAAAATTGCTTCTTGCGGAAATTTTCGGACACCCCCTGTATATACGCACGAATCGTAGGAGAATCGGAGTAGTGAGGGTTGAATTTATTCACAGTATCTGTCGCTCATCGTCGTTTTTTTTTCGTCTTTCTCTCTTTTTTTCCATTCGCCAATACCTGTTCGAGAGATATCCAGAGGCTTGTGAGGGGACACTTGTGAGAAATATTCTGTGATTGCGGAACAGGGTGCTCGAGAGAGAGATATTATCGTGCGGTGCAGCGGTGCTCGTGAGGTTGTGGTGGCAATGTGCCTGCTTGCGTGTGTGTGTGTGTATGTGTGTGTGTGTGCACAGCGGTGATATTACAAGTGCTCGTGGATGCAAACGACACTTATACGAGTTGTACGATTTTTATCGGAATTATAATCATCCTCGTCACTTTTTATCATCATCATCGTAAAACTATAACTCGTGACTTATTGCGTTCGTTAACGGCGCTTCCTCGTTACCCGAGTTACAGAGGTACGTATAAATATAGATGTTCAGACATCTATACTTATATATGTCTCCACCCATGCATATATTCGATGTGACAACCACACGTGTGTATATGTGTGTCTGCGCGGATGCACGAACGCAAGAATAAAGCCTTCCGTGTCCCCAGGACCTGCTATTACTCTACGTCACTTTTGGGTCGCTCTTAGCCCCGGGAAAAATTTGGGCAACCCACGTCCGACCCTCCCCCACCGAGCCCATCGCCGCTCGGGTGCCTCACCGTCATTCCAACTCTCATCTCACAATCGTGGCAAACGCCCTCATCGCACGCTCGTGAATTTTTAACAATACTTCCTCTCCTCCGCCCCGTATACTTTGTAACAATTTTATAACTCTTTGTCTACATACATGTATGTACGCAGATATTGTATATATGGTATGCAGGATATCTGTCCAAATATATATATATATATATATGTACGATAATATGGTATATGTCTCTCTAAATATACACTATATATGTATTATATATAGCGGTTAGTTCTCTCAGACCCTTGACTGGTCAGTCGGAAAGACCTAGTGGGCTACGTCTGGTCGAGAGGTCGTCCGAGCCCCAAACGATTCGCAAAAAACGCTTTTTATATATAATATGACTCACTAAACATATATATATATATATATATACTGCATATATGTGTATTGTGTATAGTATGACTCTCTAAATATATGGCATCTATGAATTGTATACAGTATATTCCTCTAAATATATATTTGTGTGTATATACAGGTATATAAATCTATCATCATTGAGGTATATGTATAAACATTGCACTTTCGCTAACAATCGCGACAAGGCTCCCTTCCTCTTTGTCGTTCTTTCCAAATAGCTTTCGTATCGACTCGTACCGCCTTGTCTTTTTTTTCCTGCTGTTTTTCCCGATCACGTACAGCTCAAGTGAGATTTCTCTTTTTCTCTTCACTACGAACCTAGAGTTGTGGACGGTCTCTAATTTTACTATCGCGTTTTCTCAGCACAAAAATGGCGCGTATTCGAGGTTTTTTAAATTTAATTTACCCTCTCGAGATCAAGTCCCGAGCGAAGGCAGAGCTGCATGTCTTAGAGCCTCCACCATCAACAATCCCAGGAAAGGCATGCTTCTGCGACAAAGGTCTACGTTCCTTTCATTGGTGGATTTTCGTACGGAATATACGAGCCATTCGTTTCGTATTTTCGGCGGCCTACCTGTGGAATGCCCTTACGCCTCACTATGTGGACCTGAATCAAGCCTCCTTTCGCAATCTCATAGGCACCTATCTCGAACTTCGGTTAGCATACGCTCCGCTGATGAATGCCAACATTAGCTCTTGCCAGCTCTTACTAACGATCTCTACAACCAAATGAGCCACGCGATTCGCCGGTACTACGTACCAACCCACGTTTTTGTTGTCTCTCGATATTTGGCTCGGTAATCTCTAACTCTTTATCTTTGTGTATCGTGATACATTGCCACGTGCCATAGTACTCTCCCCAAGCGCACAAATGAACGAATATATCTATCTGGGCAATTTTTCAATTTGTTTTGCGTCAAGGAAAGTTCCAAGGCACGAATACACTATGAAGTGAAATAAAAACATCAAATCTTCCTCTCTCACAATCCATACAAATATAGACGAATCTCTGCGTGTACGACGTACAAATTAAGGCTACTTGAGTGAAAAAGATGTGCTTAAAAATATATAAATATATGTGTATGTGTATATATATATATTAGATAAATATTCTTTCCCCCCTATGCGAGCTCACGTTACCTACACATATCCGCGGTTTCCACCTTTCTGTATAGATACACATATATATGTATATGTATATAAATGTGCGCTTACGTGCTAAGGCCCTGGGTGCTACACGTATGTAATATCGCCCGTGTGTGTACAGGGTACGTAAAGGGCGAGCTGTGCCTCCTCCAAAAATATTCTCCCGAGCTATATTATATAACGGCTATCTACGAAACTTCGCTACGACGGTGCATGCGATACGACCATACACGTGCAACACGCATAAAAACGTTCAGATCGTAGCGGTTTTAACAAGTGTGTATTTTATCGTTTTTTTTTTTTTAATAAATTTAAATCGTGTCGCGATTTATCGAACGGAGCGAATTCGACTGCGAATAAAGTCGCTGACCTCCACCGTGTGTTACACTAACAACGTGTATATACCCTTTTGCATTTTTTTCAACCCTTTCTGCTCTTTGGCTTGTATTTATCTTTTGGTATTGCTATTTTCTTTCTCGTTCCTACTCATTCGCACTTTCTTTCTTATATATACTTAGTTTTCAATTTGCTGTTTTCTTCAAATTCTTTGCGGCGTTATTTTTTCAGTATACTTGTTTCGTTTCGATTCGCATATTTATCCGCCATTCCTACTTTATCCGATCTAATTACCTTGTGCACGTTTTGAATTATTTTCTCATTCGTATCGTTTTTTTAACACTCGTATGTTTTGGCACACCTGTTCGTTATTTTGCATTCGTATTTCTTTGACAATTCCTTTTTTTTGGTATCCCTGTTCTCTTCTGGTATTTCGTTACTTTTATTCTTCCCTGGCTGTATTCTTCTTTTTTGTGTATTCTCGTTTTTCTCTTTTTGTACGCCAGGCTTTTATAGCCACGTTTTGAATTCTTACTTTCTCATTCGTATCGTTTTTTAACACTCATGTTTTGGTACACCTGTTCGTTATTTTGCATTCGTATTTCTTCGAAAATTCCTTTTTTTTCGTATCCCTGTTTTTTTCTGGTATTTCGTTACTTTTATTCTTCCCTGGCTGTATCCTTTTTTTTTCGTGTATTCTCGTTTTCTCTCTTTTTGTACGCCAGGCTTTTATAGCTATTCTTATCGTATCGGGACTTGAATTTTTTGCTCGGGCTCGTCTCTCCCTCAGTCTCGTTTCAGGTGCGCGTGAACGATCGCGTTCAACTTACGTGATTGGCTTTGGACTAGGGTCGAATTCGCAACTCATCCGCGCGGTCCACACGGCTTATTATCGCAACTATGAACTCTGCACCGTATGATCGTCTCGCATCGCGATCATTGATACGTACTTCCTATACACACACGCACATATATATATATCTCACGTGCGTTATTTGCGCGTCAATTGTTGAGATTCGGGATTCGCGTATAAAACATGTATAACATACATATACTGATTTGTTTATCCGAACGAGACTGGCCCTATAAAAACCATTTTTTCCCTCGCGTATTATTATTGCTATTACAACTATTTATAATAGTCCAACAAACGACTTCAGCAACAATATCAGGTAACAACAATGGCGATAATAATTGCTCCGATTGTATATACGTACGTATATACAATAACTATATAAATGGATATATAAGTGTATACGGCTTCGTTTATCCGAACACCCGCGCGCACTTTTTTTTACACCGAGTATTATTATTGCCGTTATAATCGTTGTTGACGTTATTGCCAATATTATCACCTATAATCGTTCACCGAGCATCGTTAGCAACCAAATCGGCTAACGACAGGAGTTGCCCCGAATTATACGTGCACGTATACGAAAACACCTATATGCACAAGCATATACGTGATTACGTATATTTCGGTGGATTTTTTTTCCCCCAAAGAAATAAGCTCGGCACTGAGATCTCTCTCGTTCTCTATTTCGCTCCTGATCCTCTCCGGCTGCGAAGAGTTTCTCCCAGTCCGTTACTGCGCACGGCAACTCTACGTCCCCCCACCGTCCGTTTCACTCCTAAGGCTCGATAGTACAGTGGTACGTTATAATCAACAGGTGTCCTTAAAAAGTGTATTTAAAAAATAATTTCTCCCCGCACGATCGAGTTACGGCTCAACTTCCAGTTTCTCGCTCTTTTGTCCCTCTCTCGCTTTATTCGTTAGTGACTTTCTTTCGTTGTCAATTTTTCTTACGAAATTACTTTCTCGATTTCTTTTCTATCGAATTTTTCGTCAACTTCGCTCACCCGAAAACGCGACGTTTGCTCACACGAGTGCATGTGCTTTTGTGTGTGTGTGTGTGTGTCTGTGTGTGCAGATAAGTATGTGTATGCGTGAGTTCAATTATATTTCTTTTGCAGTGCGCACGCAACAACGATCATTCGGCTTTTCACGAAAAAACAATGTGTGACAACGTACGGCGCGTTTTCTATATATATATGTATGTGTGTATGTATATATATATATAGATCTTTCGTTTCGCTTTTTAGCACTCTCGCGCAGTGAACACGCGAATTCGAAGAAATTCGTTCCTGCGTGGAATTCGACGAGGCTGATTTTTCTTCTGCTTTGTTTTTTTTTTCACTGCTCCGCGTTTGTTTTCGTCGTCGGACTTCTCTCTCTCTCTCTCTCTGGCTCTTTCGGTCGTCCTTCGTTGCTCCTTTCCTCTCTCGCGCTTGTTACCAACTCCGTATTACTTCCACGAACGCGCACAACACGCACAACACGATTCTCAGTAGGCGATGAGCAGCACACGAAACAAGAACGAGGGTGGTGCGTGAGATGGGAGGAGGGGTTGGTGACACTCGAGTGGTTCGTTATCGGCGTTAGGATTTCGATTCGTTTCTCGAACACTGCCTCAAAAATCGTTGGCTTCTTCGCTCTTCATCGTTGGGCAGCTCTCTCTCTCTCTCTCGTTCTCGCCCGTCCGGCCGTGGCCGCTCAGCTGGCACTACGTCGCGTCTTGTACATTTTGCGCTCGGGCGTACGTAAAAGCGAGATGCAAAAGACAAAAGCGCGTACGAAGAAGTTTCGGCTGGTCAGTTTGGTGGACGGCTCGTACGCCTCGCGTTCGGGTGTACAATGCACGAAGAAGCGCGCGCGGGTTTGCACGCCGCGCGAAAGGAAACACGCACTGGGTGGGCGAGGGTCGGGGAGGGAGGGGGGAGGATGAGTAGGAGAAGAGAGACTGAGTGGCACACCGAGCTCTCACGCGCGCCGCGAGCCGAGTACCCGAGGGACTATTACAGCTGGCTGGCTCGCCCGCTGACACCCTCGCCGGGCAGTCGCGCGCGCGCTAAGGGTGGGGGGTGGCTCGCTCGCTGCCTCTTGCACACGAGCACCGTGTCGTTCCTTGACTCTCTCTCTCTCTCTCTCTCTTTCTCTTATCTTGACGCGCGACCAAAAAAAACACGTCTTTTTTACGTTTCTCTCGGGCAGTTTCCAATGCCGGAATGTTTCTCTCTTTGAAGTCTCCGCGGCAAGAGCGCGCGCGAGTCCTGCCGGGTCGCCCCTCCCCGGCGGTCTTCCCCCACTCCGCAGCCGCACTCCGCGTCGGCGACGATTTTCACGCGTTTCGTCACCAGTTGGCCCAGTTGGCCCGGCGAGCAACGACCAATGTCTATTCCGCACACTTTTCTTCCACCCTCCCGCCCCTCCTTGCAAGCCTCCTCGCTATTTTCTTTTCTTCCAACGGCACGATGTAGCGAGAGACAAAAAAAAAGGAATTACGCGCGTAAAAATTGGCGATTATGAACGCGCGACAGAGCGCTGGTCAGGAATAACGCGTTCGTCGTTCATGCTGCTTATTCTCGATACTTCCGACCGAGATAACCAAAAAGGTCCCTCCTCTTGTCGGGCTCTCCGTTCTTTTCTTCCGAGGGATGAAGAGGGAGATGCGGCGAGTAAGCGCGACCGAAGACGTTGAAGCACGAAGCGTCCGGTCGACTAGCGAGAGTCGTGTGTTCATACGGCCAAGCCTGGCTGGAGAGAAGCGCGACAGGCGGGGAGGGGGTTCGCGAGAGGAAGGGGGGCGGTTACAGTGTGTGGGCGAAGAGAAAACTCTCGCGGGCTCTCTCTCCTCCCTGTCGCGCTCTTCCGAGCTTTTATCCTCCCCCGCTTGGCTCGCGCTCTCTTCCTCCCTCTCGCTTCTTAGCCGCTCTCGAGACCCCTCCCGCTGTCGAGGGGGACGGCTCCGCGGTGTGCGCTTCAGCGTACTCGTGACGATCTCCCTCCCGCCAACCCTCAACCCTACGTCGTCGTATCCGGAGAGAGAAAGAGAGAGAGAGAGAGAGCTTGCCCAGACAGACGGCGAGGCACTTGCAACAGCAAAGAGAGCATCCGTACCACGGGGAAACAGACTCGTACATTGAGAAGCTTCGGGAGAGGAGATGGGAGTGAGCTTATCGACGGAGCATTGTTGTCTATTCGTACGAAGCTCGTGACGAAGCTTATATAGCGATGAGCTTCCCCTCTACAATTTTATCTCCGGAAACGTCTGATCGTCAGTTGGATTTCAAACGAGCTCCGATAATACCCCTTGCACTTTTACACAACGAAAAAAAAAAGACAACGGACCACGCTCGAGCTTCTCTGCAACACAGTCGTTGCCAGATACATTTATATAATATACCCGAAACAAATCCAAACAAAATCGGTCAACACCGCATGAGCGTGGCGTTAGAGAGCGACGAACGCCGGAAGTAGAGTCGTGATCGTACAGGCGCTCGGCTGACTGGGGAACAAAAGACTTTTCCACGTTTCTTTGATCCAGTACAAGTGTCGGAGGCACTCGCGACCTCTCGAGTCTTTCCAGGCTTGATGGGACGGCGGGGTGGGGGGGGGGGAAGAGATGAAGACTCGAGAAGGTAATCCTCATTGCCAATTCTCCTTGTAACGTTTTTGCTCGCCCCTTTTTTGTTTCTTGCTCATTTCTTCAACACTTCGTGGTGGGGTTTGCAAGAGAGAGTTTCGGAGACGCGGGTCCTCGACGAGATCGGGAGACGAGCGATGCGGGCGCGTAACGACGATGTCGCGATGCCTCCCCCCCCCTCTCCACGAGTAAGCGGGGGCGGCAAGCGGCGGTTACTTTGTCGGTCTCCGCGGGAGACCCGGAGAGGGAGACTCAAGGGGCGAGTGTAGCAGTCCCTCCAGGTGGGAGAGGAAGAGGACGCGAGGATCTGCTACCCGAGAGCCGGGAATCGCGGGTTAGTTTGGCGAGCGAGCCGGCTGGCGCCCTCGCCAGAACTAACACCCACGCAGTGCGCGGCCAGCGCGACCGTTGCGGACGCCTCGCGCATCTCACCTTCCCCCACCCGGCGGTCGCTATGTCCCCCCGCCGCCGCTGTAACACGCGCGCTCTTTCTCTCTCGCGCTTGTCGATTGGAGCACCGGCCACCCGCCGAACAACACGGCTCGCCGCAACGGTCGCGACGCGGCGCTACTGTAGCCTCTACAATTCTGACGGGAAACCAACCCCCGCGCTTTGCCCCTGTGTCTATTACCCTCTGACGGTTGAAGCTTTTCCGCACTTTTATTCCTGCTCTTTCTCTCTCTCTCTCTCTCTCTCTCTCTCTCTCTCTCTCTCTCTATCTCTCTCCCTCCCTCTTACACACTTTACAAACAAAAAGAGCGTAATCCGCGTTCCCTTACACACCGCCAAATCGAGAACGGATATAGTCCTCTCTGTTTCTCGACACTCTAACCCATTCATGTATATGTATATTGAGCTTTCCGTGTGAATTCGGCCATCTTGCAACTTCCCAGACACTAAAAATATCGCGAAATTGCAGCGAAAATAATTTTTCCTTACCTCTCCTCTCCCACTTGATTCTTCACGTCTCTCAGCCGGGCCTACAACACCTTTTATCACTCTGTCTCTTCATGGTTAGCCTGCCCTCACCCACCCCTCGGTCTTTAGGTACGTATACTCGTAAGCAACGACGCGCTCACGTGACCCGCTTTCTTCACACTCAACCCCCCCCCCCCCCCCGCGATCCTCTCAACACCGCGACCGATCGCGCTTCTGGTCCTTTCCATTATGGAAGGTTGCACATATATTTATGCAGATCTTGGACATACCATGCACTCTATTAACTCGTATACCTACAACTCTCTATACTGGGTGAGGCACATCAAGTTTTACAGGGCAATAGCACTCAAACTATTGATCATATCCAAAAATCCTTGAGACAAAAGTTTCAGTGTTCGAGAAGGTCGTCATACTGGACCACCCTATTTTTTTTCATCGGTGGAGGCGCTGAAGCTACTAAGGTCAACTCCACTTTTTTAAATGGAACCATGTATTTTTTTTCGATGACATTATTACCGGTTTTAAGACGAATCCA
This sequence comes from Ophion ellenae, assembly GCA_963210295.1. NCBI lineage: Eukaryota > Metazoa > Arthropoda > Insecta > Hymenoptera > Ichneumonidae > Ophion > Ophion ellenae. The sequence continues at coordinate 29,500,645 of OY723388.1, forward strand.
GCGACCTACGACACAAGGTCATTCTAGTCACGCAAAGTATGAAAATAGTCGAAAAATATTGGAATAATCACTTTCAAAGGAACCACTAACCTTGGTTTGGGTCTACCTACGGAAGATGCTCGAAGTGATGACCCTCGACTTGTAAGCACTTGTTAATTCGCTGATGAAAAGACCGTCTAACTTCAGGCAACGTCTGTGGTGTAATTTCGGTACATCCCGAATAGAAATTTCTTAGGGTTAGCCTGACCAGGATCAGGCCCCCATCGGGGTGTGACACGGGTAACACCTATTACGAACATCCTGATCAGGCCCCGGTCGGGCCGGAAGTATTTAGGCCCTAAATCAGGCTATACTAAAATGGCCCTACTAAGGCCGTCCCTGATAAGATCCTAATAAGGCTTTCCCCGATAGGGCCCTACCAAGGCTTGCCCTGATAGGTCCTACTAAGGCTTTCCATGATAGAGTCCTACCAAGGTTTGCCCTAATAGGCCCTACTATGGCTTTCCCTGATGAGGCCATAAATAGGCTTGCCCTATAACTGCCTCAGCAGTCGATGGATGCACATAACCTCTTATTTTCCACATGGAAACTTCGATTTTACAGCATCGAAGGTTCGGAGTTTCGATGCATTCCTGAATTCTATTTTTAAAAAAGTGCTATGGACTGTCACGACAAAAAATGGTATGCAATTCGGATGCGTGTTAGAAGATTTCGGCAGCTTTGTAAGGCGAAGAGAGAGAGAGGAATTCTATATATATATATATATATATATATATATATATATATATATATATATATATATATATATATATATATATATATTCCTGAAACGAATCATCCTAATATATATATATATATATATATATATATATATATATATATATATATATATATATTAGGATGATTCGTTTCAGGATAACTTTTTTTTTACCCATCGTGCCCGAAAACCTTTAGTTGGTACCCAAAAACGAAGTTTCGTGGAAGGGGGGTGTTGTCAAAGAATATTTAGAGGTCGCGAATCAAAATTGAAGGTTTCCCATTTGATTAACATTGAAAAAAATGTTTTTCTCATTATTAGTGTTACCATTCCGCGAATTTTGATATCGCGATATTTTCCAAGTGGGTTCTCATAGGAAATATGATACTTTACAATAAAGTTCATTGAGCTATGGCCGTAAATTCAACCGTGAAGTAAAATAAATAGATTTTTTTTGTTTAAAAAAAACTATTTATTTTACTATATTTCTATTATCTATATTTACTATATTTCTATTACTATATTATCTATTTATAAATAGATTTTTTTTTAACAAAAAAAAATCTATTTTACTTCATCCACCTATAGCTGAGAAAGAGTTGAATTTACGGGCTCGGCTTATAAGACTTTTTTGTAGAACATTACGTTCTCTACAAAGTTCTCATCTGAATTTTTTTCGATATATCTTATAGCTTAGGCGTTACAGCCGTTTGAATAGATATTTTCGCACAATATTCACTTGAAATAATGATACCGCTGAAACGGTTGAATTGACGTCTTTTATTTACGTGAGATTTAATCTAAATATCTCGGATTACTACCAAATATTTAGTAGTGATCCGAGATATTTAGATTTGTATTTCATTTTAACAGGTGACCTTGAACGACTTTGACACCTTAATGTTTTCTATGCGACTTGAGGTGCTCCACAACATAGTTGGAAAAAAATGCACTATTCCATTTAAAAAAAGTGGAGTTGACCTTGATGTAGCTTCAGCGCCTCCACCGATAAAAAAAATTGGATGGTCCAGTATGACGGCCTTCTCGAACACTGAAACTTTTGTCTGAAACAATTTTGGATATGATTAATAGTTTGAGTGCTATTGCTCTGTAACACTGTATATGTGCCTCACCCTGTATATAACAAGGCCTATCGCGCTGTTCAGCACTCGCCCTTTTGTTTCCTTTTTTCCGGGCCCTCGTTGCTCACTTTATAAAACTACTAGGGTCTGCGATTTACCAGGAGAACGAACACCGTTCCTCCGAGAGAATTTTCCCAAACTTTCGAGCCCAGTGTGTACACACATTCACGTTGCAGTGGAGGGGCCGCATCCTTGGTCCCGCTACCTACCCTTTTGAACCTCGTCTAATATTTCATAATTCCATCTAAAGAGTCTCCTGACTTCTCCCTTGCGCAGAAATCCCCCCCTTGTGCGGCGACCGACCATCGCGGGCAGAGGGAACGGCGGAAAACCTGCCGTCGATAAGGCAGGTTTTCTCCACGCCCCCATTCCAAGAAGGAACCATGCGCACGATTAAGGTATCAGGGCACTTTCGGTAGCCGTGGTTCAACGATCTATCGAGTCCTACACTCCGCCCGGCAGGGTGAACACGACGCGGCGTAAGAGAACAACACCACCAAACCTAAAATACCCTGGGTTGCCTATCACACAGTGGGTTGTGTGATACGGATTCATGAAAGTGGGGACCTAACCATCGAAATAGCGATAAAGTTACCAGAAAAAACGCAACTTTTTCCGCGTCGACCGAGTCTCGAACCCGGGACCTTCTGAATGCGAGCCCAAGCCCAAACCACTAGACCGCAGCTCACTCCTCCATTCGAAATCTACTCATACTCCCTTTTCTTCGCGAACCGACTTTTTTTTCGTACTGACTGATCATTTTCGATTTATTTGGGCACGACGAAACAAAAGCTTCCGAGATGAAGATAAAAACCCCACAGGTTGTTGTACCGTCGTTGCTGCTTATCCGCGAACCGTCAAAATGCGACGAGACAGAGGGCTCCATTGTCATCTCGTTAATTATTCTATCCATATCCGCAAAAAGATTGAGCAACGATTTAATAATCAAGTGCGTGCTCGTACTATTTTGAGCAAGCCGGATGACCGGGCAGTCCAGCGGGGGGAAGGGTTGGAAAGCGGCTCTGCGTGTAAACTTACGCACGTACGATTGTACACAATTATAGGTTAGGTTTTCCCGGCTGCAAGCCCTCTCCGGCAGTAGGGATCGGAACGGCCGAGGGGTCAGATGTCAAGGTCGCACGCCAAGTATATCATGGTGTGGTCGCCGCAAGCTGACCCGATATAATGGCTGCGATGATCCCTTGGGATCCGAGGCTAAATAATGGAAACAAATAAGGGGGTGCGAACATAAAAATTGATAAAAAGAACAACAACGAACAAAACGAAACAAATGAAAAATAAAGATCATGACATTTTTATTCAAGCTTGTAACCTTGCATTATTGTGATTTGCTCACTCATGACGTTTTCTATTACGATTGAATACTACACGATTTCCGTCGTTTATTCGCGTAGATTACGACGAAGAGAATGATGGAATTACATCAAGAGAGTGAACGAGACAGAGAGAGAGAGAGAGAGAGAGAGAGAGAGCGGAGAGGGAGGAGAGAGAGAGAGAGAGAGAGAGAGAGAGAGAGAGAGAGAGAGAGAGAGACAGAGAGAGACTCTACGGTGTACGGGACTTGCCAGAGCGAAAGGGAAGCGAGTGCCATAGGTGGTTTTAGTGCCAAAGCGGGATGTCGCTCGAGTCGGGATTTCGGAGATGGAAGTCACGGAAGATGGGATTTGCTTAGTCGCTCTAGCCGCCTTGCGACCTCTGGCGGTTTTAGTTGAGGTTACCCGACCGAAAGACGCACACATGCACACACACGCACAGATATATATATATATATATATATATATATATATGTATGTATATATACATATCGAATGTTATAGCTGACGCTTCTAACCTCCATATTGAAATCGTGTTGTGGAATTGTGAATTCGAAAACCTCCCCGCCCGCGTATATACTATATATCGGTATGCAAAATATGAGACGGTGCACGCTCGAACGACGCGATATTTCTGCATCACGCTCGTGGCTGCACACACACACACACACACACACACGCGCGCGCGCGCAATGTATATATATATATATATATATATGTGTGTGAGCGAGTGAGTCTGCGCGTGTGTGCGTGTGTGTACGTACGTACGTAAATAGAATAGGAAAGGTTGCGCCGGATAGAGGAAAAATGTCTGTTACGTTTGAGCCACTGCACACGCGAGATTCCGTACTCGTTCACACGACATATATAACCACGGATAGATATGTGTGCATGTGTGCAGTATACATATACACATATGTGGATTCGCGCCTCTTTATATCCGAGGAAAAGTACCAAGATGTATCGACGGTGATAAATCGAAAGGACGACGATGAATCTGGATCGGATTTGCGGCGTTCGAATAAATAAAAAAAGACGGAAAAAGAAGAAAGCAAGAAAGTGGAAAAAAGGCGATGCGTAATCGCGCTCAGTGGCGGAACATTATTTTTTGTCTTTTCGCTGTGAAACCGAGACTACGTGCTGCACGTTTTTCGATAAGAAAATACTTATCGAAGAATGTAAATATGTATCTGACGAAGCGACACATATGTGACAAAAGATTTTCGCGGGAACAAACGAATCCACTCAATGCACAACACAACGTGTGTAGTGCAGGCCACAAGTGCAAAAGCCCGTCCGGTTGTGACAGCGGGTCGGCAAGGGGGGGGGGGGCTAGAGCGAGGACGGCAGGAGAGAGACAGATGGCGATAGAGGCACTCGATGAAAAAAGTACCCTGAATATAAAGGCACATTCGACGTTTGTACGTTTTTAGCATTCACGTCTAAACTCGTTCGCGAAGGTCGGGCGAGCCTGCGAATTCGATTAGACTGGAAAAACATCCCACTTGTACGATTCATCGTACGGGAAAAGAAGAAAAAAGGCACGACATCGAAGAAGAAAAGAAACTAAGGAGAATAGGACGAGAAACGAAAGGCAACCTGCGCTCTCTCTCTCTCTCTCTCGGGTCTTCGTTCATCGATGTATTTTCTATTTATATCTCTATGGAAATGAGTTATTCGTTTGTGAGAATTGTTCCACATGTAATATTAACGCGACACGGCGCGTTATATATGTAGGGCGAGGAGAGGTGTTTTTTTCCCCTTTACGTTTTCTTTGCTCAACTGCCAAAACAATTCCCATTCATGCCGTCGCGACTTTTATACTTATATACATATATACATATACATACATACATACATATATATATATATATATATATATATATATATATATATATATATATATATATATATATATATATATATATATATATATATATATATATATATATATATATATATAGAGGGTGTCTCAAAATGACCTGACATTTTAATTTATTAATAAAACGAGTTATTTATTTGAAAAGTACGAATATTTTAATTTTAATACACTGAGAAAAAAAATTATTGATCCAAAATCATTGGTGTTATTGAATGAAATTTCGTTGATTCAATTGTAAAATTGGTGGTGTAAATAATCGGATTCATTAGCCCTCAAAAGGTAACGATGGGTCATTTGTGTCTGGGCCAAAATTTTCCGTTATGATTTCTCGTAGACCCTTACAGGTAAAAATTTGGAACCAGGGGGGGGGGGGATTGTTTAGGGAGAGGGCATCCCAACGGACGAGTCCCGGAATTTTCCTTCATTCCGTTTGTGACGAGGAGCTGGTAAAATCGACGAAAGACACGTACGACCCATCGTTAGCTTTAACGGTTGCTCAAAACATCGTTAGCTGACGAGGGTTAGTCCAAACCAAACGCTATTAACTTTAATAACATGATAAAATTGAAAGTTTTTTTTCATTATTATATACTTTTGAATGCATTTTTTGCAACGAACAATAAAAGCGTTTCAATTCATAACATGAATATTGTTGATTCGAGTGTACACAAGAAAAATTGAATTTCGCTCGTTTGATTCAGATAAAATTTCTATTAAGTAAATATGTTATTTTATTTTTTTCAACATATCCGACATTGATTTTCAAATACATTATTCGTTAAAATATTAATATTTTGAAACCGGTGCGATGGTCTAGTGGTTAGCGTGCTCACCACTAAACCAGTGGACCGGGAGGTCCCGGGTTCGAATCCCAGTCGCGTACATTTCGCCGTGAAATGTTTTTCTTCGGCATTTCGCGGCGAAATAAGACTAGTTCCACGACTGGGGGGCGAACTCGATGACCGGCTGTATTGGTATAGGTTTTCCGCAGTTTCCCTATACCCATGACAGAAATGTCATGATGAATATAATACAGGGGGGGAAGTCGGCTGCAACCGCAAGAGGGGGGGGGACAAGGAGAAAGATGGAGAACAAAAAAGGAGTAAACAGTAGAGGAAAGAAACGGCACAATGAAGGGAAAGAATAGGTAACAAACGCGAAAAGCGTGTGTACCTAAGGAAAAAACCAATAAAAAAAAATATTAATATTTTGTTTTCATTGAAAAATATTAAGCAAATGTCTGAGTTGGTTAAAAAATTATGCGAAAATGAAATTTGTTTCTTGCGCATTTGGTTGAAAAAATGCAACCAAATCATGGCCGAGCGCCATCGAAATTATAGGTGTGAGGAAACCCGTAGGTCTCGGAGTAACCGCTAGAAGCCGCACGCGTGCTCGTTTCTCGTAAGCGTAGCGCGAACCGAAAATCTACTTAAGGTAGTACCTCCACAGAAGAGTTGAATTAAGAAATGGTTGAAATTTGACATATGCGTTATTTAATACATTATCCAAACACCTGTGCAATTTGAATAAGTTTGACCACCCCAAACCTGAGATATTTACACTTAAAGTTGGCTTGGTTTACACGTAACAAATGCGTTATGATGGGCAAACAGAGCATCATTAATTCTACCGTCAAAACTAAAATTAAGAAATTGATAAAAAACGAGGATAAGCTACAGTAAGATATCACGAATAATGTGAAAAAAAATGAGAATGATTCACCATCTAGTTTCCAAGATATAACCATGAGAAGCCTTCACAATTTTGGTGCAAAGCCTGGCAAAGCCTGGAAAAAAAACAATTGGGGCAAAGCCTGGACAGTCCCGGCAAAAAGTTTACTGGCAGTGGTCGATCAAAAACACAATACAAAATATATTTTACGGCAATAAATGATATCCATCGTATTATCTACTAGTACCGAGTCAATATTGCGTAGTTTTTAATTTTATTCATTACTAATTAAACCAATTATCAATCTTTTAAACATGAACATGGTATGTAAACTTTTCGTTGAGATTTTCGCAGAGGAACTACCTTAAACACCGAAGAAACTGTAAAGAGTATCGCTTCTTGGCCTGTGGCTAAGATCAAAGTGTAGTATCTGTTCTTATCAGTTGTATATCTTATATTTTTTCCATGGATATTCCATTGGATATCCGATATTCTCTCCACTATTATCGTGGTTGATCTTTCTCATGCCCACTTTTTATTTAAGATTTATGACAAATTGAAAAACTTACGTCCCATGGCATATTCGTTTCGATGCAGTAAAGAAATAATTAATTCTATTCGTTATATTTTTGTACGAAAAAAATGTTTTTTGTACCAACCGCTTAATTATTTCATCCATACATCTACCGTTTGTATATAAAATGATTTCAATAGAATATAACTTTATTTGAAGGATAATGTAGATATTCAGAGAACAGAAGAGCTTTTTCAAATAAAATAATATGTTATTTAAATCAATCACATTATCCAATATTTTATAATATTGTAACAATATCATATATCGGTGGCACTCCGCAGCAGCACATTTATTTGGATCAACCAATATATTTTTTTGATCCAATTGGTTTTTTTGGCAAAATGGTCCAATTGGCAAAGAACACCAATCAGAGCGCATGACGTCACACTTTGCAAAGCACGAACGAGTCGACGCTCCAAGTGTACTGCTTATAGTAGGCATTTGGTTGATTTTTTTCAACCAAATACGCAAGAAACCAATTTTATTTTCACATAATTTTTTAACCAATTCAGACATTTGCTTAATATTTTTCAATCAAAATGAAATATTAATATTTTAACGAATAATGTACTTAAAAATCAATATCGGATATGGTGGAAAAAATAAAATAACATATTTGTTCAATTGAAATTTTATCCGAATCAAAAGAGCGGAATTCAATTTTCCTTGTGTACTCGAATCAGCAATATTCATGTTATGAACTGAAACGCTTTTTTTGTTCGTCGCAGAAAATGCATTCAAAACTATATAATTTGTTCGCGATAATTTTTTAGATAGTTTCAATAATATATTGTTCTCGGCTAACAATATATCTTTCGAATTTAAAAAAAACTTCTAATTTTATAATGTTATTAAAATCAAAAGCGTTTTGTTTGGACTAATAAATCCGATTATTTACACCAACAATTTTACAATTGAATCGACGAAATTTCATTCAATAACACCAATGATATTGCATCAATGATTTTTTTTTTCTCAGTGTACTCTTTACTGACACTGGGGGATGGGCGGTCGGAGTTTGGCTTCTGCGATACTTCGCCTTAAGGTTGTTGCTTGAAAATATTAGGGGTGAATAGATATTAATGATAATTTGACTAGTCGTTTTGGTATTTTTTTTTAATATACTGACCAAAGCCGAACAGAGGTTTCTAAAGTCGTTTCTTAAATATTGAATTTTAAAGTTTACATTGCATTTACCATTACATTGGTTGTATGGGGCAACGTCGTAGCCATTTCACTTTCTCGCATATAGCTTCTGTACATGTGAAGAAAGTGATCCAAAAGATGAATATTGGGTGTGGGATAGCGTACGGATCAATATTACCGAAGAAAAGACAGGTTACCGATCTAATTAACGGGACTGTACGAAAAATATGCGGCCAGTTTACGAAAAAGTGAGACTTGTTGAGACGTATGTATAGAAATGTGGCAACGTCGGAACTATGGAAATAGCAGAAGCAATCGAAGACCTAGCGCGCCAATTTAACAAATGTTAAAGTCAAATGCGAGTAAGGGAAACGTGTTAATTTATTTATTATGATGGATTCGCTTCTTTCCTAGGTTCGGTGAGCGTAGTACGATGTTTGTGGGCACGAACTGACAAATCGTCTTTTCCATCGGAAACTTTGCGACGCGCTAATCTTTTTTTTCTCAATCGCTCGTTGCCTCCTTTTGCTGCGACATAACCTCTGAAAACGCTGACCGGCCCAAAACGCGTCTAAACAGCTGTGACTTGTGACAGTCACGACGGTCAACATAACAACCTCGAATTACGAGAGAACCATGCGACGCTGCCAAAGTTCCTGTCTATTTTGATAGATTTTCAAGGCATCGGAAATCAATTTTCTGATAATCCTAACTACGTTAAGGTAGTTCTGTGGTTTTGGTAAAATCTTAGGAATTGGCTGAAATCTAAGTATGGTCCAGATATGACCTTCATGGACTGATGCCCAAAAATTCAATTCGATTCACCGTTTAGTTCATGAGATAATTGCAATTGAATATGGGTAGTTTTGTACGCGATCCCTATAGGCCTCCAAAGTAACTCTAGTGGCGCAGCCCTTGCGGCGAGTTTTGGCAAAACTTGGATTGGTTTTCGTCTGCTAGTGCAGTATGCCAGTCGCCATTTAAATCAGGTGTTTGCGTGAATGACAGCACCGCGGGTGATGTTTACGTTGTAAAAACAGCGTTTCACGTCATATTTGGGATTGTTGACGCGTGTTTGATGAAGAACTTTTCCCATCACAGTCCTATTCTCACCAGCATCAATGTCGCGAACTTCCGATACAAGATGACTATCGAAAGTTTTCTGCCTATATTACAACATCTTTTATGTAAATTTCCGATGCAAACGATGATTTAAACAGAAATTTTGTTGTACGGCAGAAAAAAATGTGTGCAGCCAATGTACGCAATTTCATTAACATTCTCTTCGTCACATACCTATAGATATGCTTTTAGGGCGAAAGGAAGTCATGAGGATACATTGAAATCCGCAAGTAATCGTTATCACCCGAGTCGAAATTTTCGAGCCGCGTTCAACCCACAAAATGAAGGCGAGCAGAAATCGGCGTGAGCGGATTATTGGGTATCTAAAGGAGGGTACAATGTTTGAAAGTACCATGCGTTAGAGCCTCCGATGAACCTCCGGCATGGCAGAAAGTAGACTTTTTTACGCAAAGGAGGTCAGTGAGGATCACAATTGAACCTACGGAACCTCAGGTCGGCCTACTTCGAGCGCTCCCGCAGAACCTACTGCCCCCCCTTTCGGCCTACTGTACACTGCTAAACAAAAAAATTAATTTATATAGAATCTATTTAAATAAAATAGGTTTTTTCCTTGTCTCACAGCCTACTACGATCATATTTCTTTCAAAGATATTTATATATATTAATAAAGATGAGATTCAAATTAATCTCAATTTGCTTACAATGTACACTGTAAAGCTAAATGTACTATATGCATAAAATATTTCATAAATCGAAAATAAAATGAACTCCTTAATTGAGAGCTTTACCACAAGGATTTTTCATCGTAATTCGTCATTCCCTGGCCTTTAGAAATTATTTTTTTCGAAAAAAATATTTGCCCTATGCGACTTGTACCTAGTCCTACCTACTCACAGCTACGCTCCGCTGCCCCTATGCTACTGAGTGCTTATAACATTTTGGTTGCTGATACGACATAAGAGACCAAATGAATATCTCTATTTGTTGTATCACATAAGCTATATGAATTAGTTAATATGATTATGATAATTAGAGAGTTTCATCGAATAACATGCTATATATTTTTCAAACAAACACACACACACACACACACACACACACACACACACACACACACACACACACACACACACACACATAGATATATATATATATATAATTCCTCTCTCTCCACCTTCTCTACCCCCCGCGCCTTTGATATGAGTGTTGCAATAAAGATGGGCCGTTAGTTCAATCAAATAGAAAAATGGTTAACTCTACGAAAATTCTATTTAAGGTAAATTAAAAAAAGTAACTAGATCCCTTCAGTGAACTTAACTAAATTGTTTTTTTGAACAGATGAAAATGTTGAACTGATGAAACCAAATCACAGATTTATTAGGATCAAATAAATATGTAGTTAGTGGACGAAATTAAATAGATTGATTTTCTATAAATAAACATCTTTAAAATCAATAATTTTAATAATGGAATGCAATGGGAAAAATTTGGTTCTATGAATAATCTAGTTAATTAAAAAAAAAGAATCGAATAGCCGCGGTTAGTTAATATCATATTTAGCGGAAAAAAATAAAAATATGCTTCATACATCCACGTGGAAATATTTTTTAAATTTTCGACGTGCTCAAAATGAAAACAAAGAAAAATCAAACATTTTATTTAAAATCGACGGTAATCGGCCGTCGCCATTTATCAACTCATTATTGAATTAACAAAAAAAAACAAAACAAACAAAAACAAAAAGAAAAAATAAAGAAAAAATCGAATGAGGTTGAATTCTAAACCGACAATTTCAATCCTTTAGAACATGAAATAGACTATAATTAACACCCTAACGTTCCATATAGATATCAACATTATATGTTATTTAGATCTACACTGCCAACCAAAAGCTTTCGGACACTCCACATGATCGCAAAACTTTTGAGCGCTGGATAATTGCCAAATAATGTTAGAGTAATATAATTCATTTCATTTATCATTTCACGAAGATACTATAAAAATTTATATAATTAAGTAATTACACAGAGCTTTATAGTATCTTCGTAAAATAATTATTATTCTACCATAAGTTTGCAATGATCCAAAGTGATATTAAGCTTTGCAGTTATCTGAAGTGTCCGAATACTTTTGACTGGTAGTGTATATTCGAATATATTAATGCAACCACATATTTCGAGTATTATATATATATATATATATATATATATATATATATATATATATATATATATATATATATATATATATATATATATATATATATATATATAGCATTATATAATATATACCGTCGCTTAAAAGTTTGGATACACCAGTCGATATTTCTTGCTGCACTAAAAGTTCCATAGCTTCGTAAAAAAAAAAGATAACCAAATTTACCGAACGGCGTTTTGACGGGAATAAATTCAGCTTTATATTGCTTTTCTGAAATATTTTTTTATAATTTTCTTTTCGACCCGGTACGCACTTTTATACGTGATTGATTTTCGGCTTTTTTTCGACCATCGAGGATTGGGCGTATGACTTATGCAAAAAAATTTGTTACGTTTATCCATGATAAACTTGAACGGGGTAGCAGGAACTCCATTTGCGTTTTGTACGATTTTTTTCGCAATGTTATTTCATTTTTTGCTAAAAAAGACTAATTTTAGATAATGCAATGTAACTCAAGAACTAGCGGGTTTAAGAAGAAATGTCAAAGACGAAAAACGTCGCGTAAGCTTATACTGGATAGACTGGCATTTTTTAAGAATTTTCCTGTGGGATTTTTTCTCACAAGAAAACGCCCATTAATCCGACAGGATTGGAGTAAGACTGTATATACAAGCATTCTTTTATGAATTGCCTATAAAATAATAATAAATCGATATTGAGTAAATTTGATTGTTTTCGCATATTAATATTGCACTAATAATTTGATAAGGGGACGATGTATTTTTATTAATTTCGTATTATTTTCGTCATCGAACAGGTTACCGATCAGGCCACAATGGAATGATGATGGAGGAGATATCGAATTTGGGCCGAAAACAGGTTAGGTGGGGTCGAGGCAACAGTTTGCGATTGAAAGCAGGTTAAGGAGGCCTGTGCTCTGCACGTTTCACTGAAACTGGGGGTCGAGAGAAGGTTTGGGAGGTCTAGCAGAGGCTACCCTGGGACAAGAGGAGGTCTCTTCATGGCACTGAACTCGACAAATGAGGTTTCGTGGGTTCAACGGAGGCTGCCGGCTTATGTATTACAAAAGAAATGGGTCCTGCGAGGGTTCAGAGGAGGCTAAACATTTTGACTCGGGCAGTTCCATCACACTATTTTATTTTATTTACAAGCACATTCCATTCACAATGTGATATCTACAATCGATGATGCTTGCTCAAGCCTAGCTCTTTCGTGTTTGTGCCGGTTTGACTTAACCGCCATGCGCCAATCCAAGTTTTGCCACCAGCAGCCGTTGCGCGGCGCCACCACGAAAGTTACTTCGGAGACCTATACATAACACCCAAATCGATAGGAGTTTGCTCGCATTTCTCGATATAGGTTCTAAACGGATTTTAGGATTTCAAAATAAAAACACACGTGTACGCGGTACTATTGTGGGATTGATTTTTTTTTAATTACAAACTTTGACCGTTTAGTTTCGGAGATATCGACTAATGAAAAGTGGTCATTTTATTCCACACCGAACTCGGGCCCAACCATATGACGATTATTTGAAAGCTAACAGTTGGTAATAGTCAATCGGCTCCGTGCATGAGCATAGAGCCCTCCCCTCGAACTTCACCACCGACGGCTAAACCCCATAACAACCTTAAGCAGCGTAGTGCATGGCCGATAACCGGAGCGATGACCACTTAGTCTGGTGCACGACTAAGTGATCATCGCTCCGGGTATCGGCCATGCGCTACGCTGCTTAAGATTGTTATGGAGTTTAGCCGTCGGGGGTGAAGTACGAGGGGAGCGGTGCACGGCTAAGTGGTTATCGCTCCGGGTATCGGCCATGCAGAACGCTGCTTAAGATTGTTGCTTCTGAGACCTTGGTGTAGATCCCCGAGCAAGAAAGTCCATATACCATCAAATCAGATGAATATGGGGCCGTCTATACCGGTATGGGTTTTCCTCAGTTTCTCCGTACTTTCGGTAAATACGGTACAGACGGTTTACTCAAGACGGCTGTGCCCGCAACGGAAGATAGATTAGATTGTTTGGGTTTGTTTGATAACGGAAGTGACAAGCCGCAGAGACCTAATCGTTGTTTGGGTTTCTTAGGGTTATCAAACAAACGCAAACAAGCTCACACCCACACACACGCACATTTACACTCCGAATGTTAAAAACGTTACGTCCTCGAGGTACATCCTGAAAGCGCTAAAATAGTCAAAGATTATGTTCTAACCTCCAAATTACGGACCTTACCAAAAAAAAATCCGACAAAAGTTGTTAGTTTTGGCCTGACAAATGTTTTGGTGAAATAATAGTAATGTGTCAATTGAATAAAAAAAACATGTCAGCCACCTTAACGTCGCCATTTTGAATTTTGCACCGAAACATTGTTTAACTTCCCCTTTCGAACCCTAGAAGTCTGAGATTAGAATCTGATATATATATATATATATATATATATATATATATATATATATATATATATACACTCGCTTTTGTCGGTTACTTTCCCGACGGGTTAAGGATCCAATATATATATATATATATATATATATATATATATATATATATATATATATATATATATATATACAGGGTGAGGCACTAACTGTTGCCACCTTGATTATCTCTGTAATCATCGACGTCACAAAAAAATGTATGAAACAAAAGTTGTACCGTACGAAAGGGGTCATCAAATGCGACCATTTTTTTTTATCTCAGTGGAGGCGCTGTCGCACAGTAAAGGTCACCTCCACTTTTTTAAATGGGACGGTACATTTTTTTTCAACTATCTTGTAGAGCATCGAAAACTACATAAAAAACATTTGGGGGTCAAAGTCGTTCAAGGTCATTTAAGATCAAAAAGTGACATGAACTTTATTTTTATGTGAAATTACCTTTATTCACAGTAGATGTTCAAAGTGATTGCCATTGGAATCAATGCAGTATTGCAATCTCCTCATGACGAATTTCTTATCACTTCGGCACTTATCGCCGAATTCTTGCCATTGTCTTGTATGTAAGCAACGGCACCAAAGCTACAATGTACACGGAACATTGTACAATGTTTCGCCCAAACACACCCAAGATAACGATAGTAAGAATAGTGAGACTTGTATTAATGAATCAAGCGAATGTAAATGATGTATTCTTTTGAAGAGCAAACTGATATGCTTCTAATTTACGGAGAATGTCAGAAACATGCAGTGAGAGACTTATACGCTGAAAGATTTCCTGAACGTTTTCATCCTACACGCCGTACAGTTCAAATTTTGTACACTAAACTGAGGACAATTGGATCCTCAACCCGTCGGGAAAGTAACCGACAAAAGCGAGTTACTAACGAAGAAACGGAAATTGCTGTTCTTGGCGCCGTTCATCGAGACTCTTGTGCGAGTTCTCGTCAAATTGCGAGGGAATCTGGCGTAAGCCAAAGAAGTGTTCTGCGTGTTCTACATCGTCATAAATATCATCCTTACCACATCAGTCTCCACCAGGAATTAACTGGTACGGATTTCATGAATCGCCCTGAATTCTGCCGATGGGCTCAACGCCAGATTTAGAGAGATGACTCATTTATTAATCGGATTTTATTTACTGATGAGGCAACATTTACGAATCATGGAAATATTAACTTGCTTAACATGCATTTGTGGTCAACTGAAAATCCACATTGGCTGCGGCAAGTTGCACACCAAAGACCGTGGTCGGTTAATGTATGGTGTGGGATTATTGGGGATAGAATCATCGGCCCTTATTTCATCGAAGGGAATCTTAATGGTAGGAAGTACACCACATTCCTTCAAGAAACATTAGGTCCGTTATTGAAAGAAATACCTTTAGAAACAAGAAACAGAATGTGGTATCAACACGATGGGTGCCCGGCACATTTTTCGCTGATAGCTAGAAATGAATTGCAAAAGAGATTTCCAAATCGTTGGATTGGACGCGGAGGAGCTGCATCGTGGCCGGCTCGCTCGCCTGACTTGACGCCTCTGGACTTTTTCTTGTGGGGATACTTGAAAGATTTTGTTTATAAAGAACGTCCAACTACGCCGGATTATATGCGTGAGAGAATTCTTCGAGCCTGTCATTCGATAAGTGCCGAAGTGATAAGAAATTCTACACAATCCGTGATGAGGAGATTGCAATACTGCATTGATTCCAATGGCAATAACTTTGAACATCTACTGTGAATAAAGGTAATTTCACATAAAAATAAAGTTCATGTCACTTTTTGATCTTAAATGACCTTGAACGACTTTGACCCCTAAATGTTTTTTATGCAGTTTTCGATGCTCTACAAGATAGTTGAAAAAAATGTACCGTCCCATTTTAAAAAGTGGAGGTGACCTTTACTGTGCGCGAGCGCCTTCACTGAGATAAAAAAGAATGGTCGCATTTGATGACCCCTTTCGTACGGTACAACTTTTGTTTCAAAATTTTGTGTGTTACTAGTAATGTTACTACCAAACTAAGGATTACTTTATGAACATGATGAATTTGGGCTTCCCGTTGACCTGGCTCCTACCTTACCGTGCGTCGAGCAACACATTTTATCGATTTACCGGCGAGGGCGAAAAAGGGCATTCCATAGGCGCAAATAACGTCACGGTCGTGGCTCATAGAACCGACTTTTCGTGATTTTTTGTCTGTCTCTTTCTCTTTGTCTATATTTCGCTTCATTTCCTTTTTTCTTCTCTTTTGTTCCTTGATTCAGTTGGCCCAGAGAGGTTAGGGCGGTGCGTACGTCACGCACCGCAAAAACGGCCATACCGGAGGGGTAGGAGAGAGACAGAGAGAGAGAGAGCCCTCTAGTTTGCCCCGGGACAAGCGTAACCTACGCATTAAACTAATCAAAAGGACGTGCGTACTCGGAAAAGCCATAAACGCGTGTGCCAAACGCTAAAACAATCGTTTCAATGTCATAACGCCTTCGGCCCTCTCCCCCCTCCTCGCGCCCCCACCCTCGGCCCCACCTTTTCTTCGACCTATTTTTCTCTTTCCCGGTACATTCATCTCGTAATGGACGACAAGAAGAAAAACCGCTAAGCGTTATTAATTCTCGAAACGGGTTTGTCTTTTTTTTTCTTCGTCCGAGATGCGTCCGATTGGCACGAAGAAAAGAGAATATTAGAAGATAAAAATAGGGGAAAAGAATCGAGCGAACAAAAGAGAAATTGATGAGGGGAAAAAATGGACCGGAAATAGATGGAGATTGGAACGAGATCGGTTGTCGTTGTAGCTCATCGCTGTATCAGTATACCGGCTTCCCCTCGCGGCGTATAACAATATACACAATAGTGTGTACGAGAGAGTCGTGACATTTCGTAAATAACGTGGGCGTCCGCGCAGACAGCGCGGCGTCGCGCGCTCTTATACAAAAAGACGGACAATGCAAACACAATTTTTCCACGCAACGACGCTAACGAACGTGATTTTATTTTTTTTATTCTCC
Organism: Ophion ellenae; assembly: GCA_963210295.1. NCBI lineage: Eukaryota > Metazoa > Arthropoda > Insecta > Hymenoptera > Ichneumonidae > Ophion > Ophion ellenae. The sequence continues at coordinate 29,517,855 of OY723388.1, forward strand.
AAGAGGATGATCGATTTTTTTGTTCTCTTTATTTTTAGTACGATGATCATTTTAAAGATTTATTTTTATTTTTCAGAGGAACAATCAATTGCATACATTTTTTTAAAGATAATCGTTTCATTGTTTCTCAAAGGGCTGATCATTTTATTGATGTTTCCATTTTTTTCATTTTTAAAAGGAACATCGATTTGTTGGTAAAAAATATTCCAAAGGAATCATCAGTAATCTTTTAATTTTCTTGTTATATTCTTATTGATAATCTTTTTATTGATCTTGTAATTTTCTAGAAGAATGATCGATTTGTTGTTTTTTTCTTACATTGACTTACAAAATGTTACCTGTTACATTTTGGGCTATGAGAACGACAAAAAAAAATACGCATCACCTTAATAAATGTATATGAACGTATAACTCGTTCGATTTTTGTTATTCTGTTTTGAAACATTTATTCCTCGATTACAATAATATTTAATTTATTCATTGTGTCTTCTACATTTTACAGAATTTTGGCGAATGGTGACGTTGTGTCGTCTGCCTTGACGTTGCCGTTCGATGCACTCGTAAAGTAAATTACGTTTGACGAAGAGGTAGCTCGAGTGTACGTCGTGGGTGTCGAAGCCGATGAGACTGCGTATATGTATTACGTGTAGATAGTTGGATTCAAACGTGAGCCTTTTTCCCCCTCGGTGGTCCAAATATTGCAAAACGTGGAAAAACGGTATCTTTGTTGATTCTATTTTTATCGTTTTTTTTTCGTATAAGTAAAGAACTATAATGCGGTGGTTTGGAAAAAATGGCCAAAAGGGAATAACTCTTATGGGTGGACTTTTTTGGATATTTAATTATATTAGATATTGCCAGAAGGCTTCAAGAAAAAGAAAATAGAACTTAAGCCGCACTTAACATCCACTCGTTTTCACGCGCGCCCTCTATGCTCCTTCAAATATCATCGAGTATTTCAATATTGACCTCTTGTGGCTCCCTCTCCACTCGCTTTTCTCTCTCCCACCCCGTGCTGACGTTCAGCTCGTACACAAGTGAATTGTAAACACCATGGACGGATTGTATCGATATACATATGTCGATGTGTTCGAACTATGAGCCGAATTCACGGCATTGCGACTGCCTTTGTCACTTGTACTCGTGCATTCATTTATTCTCTCTGGCTCGTGGACCTTGCATACTAAAAATTCCATTTACGCGGAGATTTCAACGTATTTTGTTGAAAGACAGGTGCGCCCTCTGGCGCTCGACACTCTTCGGACGAGCTCGGGCGCTGCCGAGCGCGCGAGCCAATCGAAACGCCGGGAGACTCCTCAGCGGGCGTGGCCACGCGGTCCGACTTACCGCATAGAAGGCGGAGTGGGGAGTGACCGCGTTTTTTTTAGATCGCGCGCAGATTTTTCGATTTTTACGGATCAATGCATCGAATTGAGATTTTTGAGCGTTGGTGACCGCACGTTCTGATGTCTTCGAGATCGTTTCTTGGCACAAAAAAAGCTTGGAGAGGTTCCCAAAAAAAGAATGAGTCAAAGAAGGCTTTTTTTAAAGCCGTTTTCGATGTTTAGGTTAGTTGGTATTTTGGTCGGCTTCCCAGGCTAACCTTCTTTCGGGCAACATTTAGGGTTAGCGAAGCTCTCGACCTTTGCCTATCTACCTCCGTCCCTTTTCTTGCCTCGACCTTCGCCCCAGGATTAGTAATCAGGTGGTGTCCTGAAGACAAATAAATACAGCGCCGTAGCTATAATACACATCATTTCACGGAGTACGTGAGTGTTTTTCTTTTGACGAGTTTGCTACCACCGTGGGACGGTGAAAGATAGAGTGAAAGCGAGAGGGGGGGGGGGGAGAAAAATAGCCGAACGCTGGCGATGATCGGCAGAAAATGCTTAACAGCCATGGAGTTGGCTACACACACTTGTCAAGCCTAAGGAAAGTAATAACGTTCTCGCCTACACGCGTGTCCTTACGAGTATAACTCACTTTTGGGTGCTGATGTTATTACGAAAACTAGAATGGGACGATAAAATAAGTCCGCACCACCCAGTCACGCGATAGTGCAGGTCGCAGACTTCGGTCAAACCCAATTAGCAATGATACTTCGAGTGAGCTATTTTTAGAGGCAAAGAGGTACGAAGACCTCAAGCGAGCAATTTCAAGAGCTAGAGTCTTACAAAGACCCAAAATCAACCTCTTATTATTAGGAAGACATACCTAAAAGTAGATCATCTAAATAAGGTAGTGAAGGCGAAGGCAATGCTCTTGTCTCGCCCTGTTGAGAACTAGAATTTGATCCAAGTTAGGTTGCTAGATCAACTGTGTTGACCAGTTGGACTTAGGCCTAGAATTTCATTCAAGATAGGTTGTTAGGTCAGCTGTCTTGGCTTTGTGGGACTTATTCCTGGAATTCGAGCCGAGCTAGGTTGCTACAGCAGCTGTTGTATTCTGTTTTGCTTAAGCCTATAGTTTCATCCAAGTTTGATTGCTAGGCTGATTGTCTTGTCCTGTTGTTCTTAGATGTAGGATTTGATCTAAGTTAGGTTACTAGGTCACCTGTCCCGAACTTTTGAGCTTAGGCCTCAGCTTTGACCCAACATCAAGGCTGTAAAGTTCCACAGTGACCACAAACAAAACTATCGTTCCGTCATTTACCATCTTCTCCTCGTACCTGCCCTCAAAATAACATCGCTATGCGGCAATTATTAACAGGTTATCATTGCGTCAATGGTACCCTGTTAATACCCCGGTATAACCATTCGTTATGCGAATGGTTATACCAGGAGAAGATTCGTATGGTCGAGTGTGTGCATATACGCGGTGGCTTCTCGTCTACATTTCCAACGTAGGATTCCTTAGTAGCCAACTCGGAGCCTCGAATTATGCTCGACACCCACATCCTGTATATCGATATGGTTTCAACGCCCACGTTGCCTGATTCATTCTCTCCCGCGCGGATATACCCGACGAAATATTGCGAATGAGCAACTTAGGTGTTCTAAGGCTCTCCCGGATCACCCCACACGTCTTCGTATACACAGGAATGGACCAAGGCTCATAGTCGCTCACTCCACTGGCTATTTTTGGTTTCAAATATTGGCTCGGGTTGCCTCCAAGCCATCTTGATGCGTAACCCATAAACGGAAAGCTTGAAATATCGTTTTCGACTTCACAGAGGCGACAAGGGGCTATTTCTCGCAAAAATTAACGGAATGGAAGTTGCCGAGAGAGGGTTGTTGGAGGGAACGGGAACTGGATTACATGTGCGTATATAAATACAGATACACAAACGCACACACCCTACACGAAACTTCCAGACTCCAATCCCAACTTGGTGCAAATGTATGTGGATGCCACAAGTGCCTGGAGAGTATTCCAAGAAAGATTCGAGGCTCCATCCTCCCACGAGGGCGACAATTCCCCTAGTCCTCCTACGCCCCCAAATGGCTTCTCCAAAGTTTAAAGAATAGCCCCGATTCTCCACGAGAGCAAGATGAATAAGAAGAAGCGACGGGCCACTTTTTTCTTCCCATCCTGCTCTAGGGTGAATTCCCCAGGCTCGCTAAGTAGTCGAGCACCGCAAAAGTTAGTGAAAAAATTGGATTTCAACGATGATTCGGATTTGAATTGGCTGTGCGACGATCAACGATCGAACCCCTCGTCATTTAGAGGCCTGTTGTCTGACAAGGATCGTAGGCTGGTGGAAGGGCGCAAGTGTCGTAAAATTTTCGCTGAATGTAGAGGTGACGTGAAAAATGTTTTGGTATTGAGGCAATGGAAGCTGGAGGGTCTATAGCACAATGGTTATCGCAAGCAAGGGGTGGTAAAGGGTCGCCGCGGGGTGGTGGTTGTTGCGGCGGTAGTAGTAACGATCGTACGCGGCCTTGAACGGTGACGTCAAAACTAGAGAGCTCCCCGTGACTCCCCTCGACGTCCAACCTCCCCGTGGCCGCAAAGGGAGACCCGCACCCCACCAGATGGTGGGGTGCGGGTCTCCCTTTCGCTACCCTATCGTGCACCAATCGTTGTTGCCGCTACCACCAAACTCGACAAACGTTCCGGTGTGTGTAGCGCGCTCGAGCGAGTCTTGACTGGAACAGCGCCAAAACCCGGGCTTCATTCATCCTTCGGCCACGGAACAACCGTATAGCCACCCTCTACCCCTTCTATAGGGCTGGGTCTCTTTCTCTTGGGTCTTGCTCTCACCCGACCTGTCGCCCTGTCCCCCGCTCCAATGGTCCCTCTCCACCAACCTCTACTCCTGGCTCCATCCCTCCGACCCTCTCATCCTGCTTCTGCCTTTATCCTGCTCCTGCCTACATGCTGCTCCTGCCTTCATCCGGCTTTTGCCTTCATCGTATAGGAATACGCCTTTATGGTGCTTCTGTCTTCATCCTTCTTTTGCCTCTATCCTGCTTCTGCCGCTATTCTACTTCTGCCTTCAACCTGCTGCTGCTTTCTCCCTGCTCCTACCGCCATCCCACTTCTTCCTTCATTCTGCTGCTGGCTTTATCCGGCTCCTGCCTTCATCCAACTGTTGCTTCCATTCCGCTCATGCCTCAATCCAGCTGCTACTTTCATCATTCCCTAGGGCTGTGAATGAATCTGACAGCTAATGTTCCCAACGTCAATTCATCGCGGTTAGGCAACGAATACCAGCGGAAAGTTTTTTGATTATGAATTTGGCTCGCGTCTATGTCCGGCATCGATGTTGAGGTCAATCGGATCATGGGAAAGAAAAACGACTTACAGACACTACAATTGTATTGCATCAATGAGATAGGGAAATACCTCTTGACAAGTAACAGTGCAACTCGTGATTATGCCGCATCTAAAAGTGGTACAAGAGCAAAGATTGGGCGATGTTAGCGATCCTTTCTGTCCCTTCTTTCCATTCTTTTTTGCTAACTTCCCATTGGAACCCGCCGTGAATACCAGTCACGTATCGTGTCTTAATCCGCATAACCGGGCGTTTCTCTCGCCAGAACCTCAGCACAGGAGAAGACGAAAATAGCGAAGAATAAATTTGGTTGGCCAGGCTCTGAAGTCACGAAGCACGAAGAGGACGGAGGAACAAGGGAGCTGTCGAACACGAGAGTACGAGGCTTGAGCACGGCAAACCAGCGACCCCGGCTGATAAACGCAAAAGCACCAAGACGACGATTCAATCAGTCAACGACTTTCTTGTCTGGCTTGGACTTTCCGTGACTACTTATATATCTGTTACTGCGCGTTACGTTCGTTAATGTATATTCGGCAAGACAAATAAAAACAAAGGGTGTCAAGGGGGAGACAACTTCAGGCCTTCGTCTTCACAGACATTTCGATCAATAAATAAGGCTAATATATATACATATATATACACACACACACACACAATTTAAATTAGCAAAAAATGAATATATAAATAAATGAATTAAATGATGAATAATTGATAAGAAAATATCTGTACGTTTAAGCTGAAAACGAATTGTGTTTCATCCCCGAGTTGCTTTCTCTCGAGGTTCTGGTGAATTGAAGGTGTAGAGGATATCGAATGGCGAGCGTACGAAAAAGAGAGAGACAGAGACTGCGAGTGAAACAATTTTTTTCAATCACTCCCGGGCTTTACTGACGACCCACGCACATACGCACACGCGACGCTGTTGCTCCTGTGTCACGTTGTATAACGTAAGCGAAAAAAAAAACGAGAAAAAAAATCACCAGGGAGGCAACGTTCTCGGCCCGCTGCGCCAACCACTGCTACACACGTACGCAACACTTTTCGCGCAAGTAATGGCATAGTGGCATTTCCCTCGGTAGTTTTATTCCCATCTCTTGACACTATTCTGCACTTTTGCGGAACAGTCGTATTATATCTTGCTGCCCGGCCCCGCGCGTAAGTACGTACGTGCTGATTTGCACTTTACGAATTCTACTTGGAGCTCGGTGATGATGGTGGTGGTTTTTCTTTTGGTTTTTTGTGTGCGTTGAATGGTTCTTGCGAAGATACTTGTGCACGGGAAAACGAGTTTTCGTAGGGTACACATGGCGTTTCGTGCCCAAAAAGTGGTGTATGTTTACTCATGACGCCAAAAGTCATCATTGTGAGCAAAAATTAGGAAAATTCCGCAAACCATATACTAACGTTCGGTGATGTGGTTCTGAAGAATAAAATAACGATTTTTGGCATCACGTATATGTTGAGGTGGTTGCAAATAGAACCGTCCGCTGGCAATAGATGGCGTAAGGTAGACTATTTTTTCGAATTAAAAGTTGGCAATATAAATGACGATAGGTGCATAAGAGCCCACTAAAACGCCATCGGTGACATTTGTGCGACGCGGTAACATCATGTATTTTAGTCGCTTTTACAATGGTAAGTTTAAACAAGTCATATTTGCGAGAAGCTATGATCTATTACTTTCTGGTAAAGAGATCGCTCGCGTAAACGTACCGTTTAATAGAGGAAGTGTATGCCGAAAATGGTCCATCGAGTACAACATGCAAAGAGTGCTTTCGTAGCTTCCAAAGTCGTGATTCCTCTATGGACAACAAACAGCGCGGGAAACCATCCAAAAGAGGGCTGTCGTGTATTACGAGCTGCTGAAAGCGTTGGAAACCAGCGCTGGAAGCGAGCTCAGCACGAGAAGAGGCCAGAATGGGAGAATCGCCGTGACAAGTTGATTTTGCATCACGCCAACATCAGGCCGCATATTGCCTAACCGGTTAAGAAGTGCTTAAAAGGAGCGATCTGGGAAATCCTACCCCATTATTCTCTAATCATTGCTCCCTCCGATTGCCATTTGTTCTTGTCAATGCGGTCAGCGCTTACGGCTCAGCACTTCACCTCGTACGAAGATGTCAAACAATGACCAGGTGACTGGATGGCCTCTGAAGAACCCGAATTCTTCCTGCATGGAATCTGCTAGTTGGCCGAAAGATGAGCCAAGCTTGTTCCTCCCGAAAGACAATACCTTGTTTGTCGCGCGAAAACGAGCGATTTCATATGCAACCACCTAATACGCTGAGAAAAAAATCATTGATCCAATATCATTGGCGTTATTGAATTGAATTTCGTTGATTCAGTTGTAAAATTGTTGGTGTAAATAATCGGATTTATTAGTCCAAACAAAACGCTATTGACTTTAATAACATGATAAAATTAAAAGTTTTTTTTTCATTCAAAAGATGTATTGTTAGCCGAGAACAATATATTATCGAAACTATCTAAAAAATCATCGCGAACAAATTATATAGTTTTGAATGCATTTTCGGCAACGAACAAAAAAAGCGTTTCAATTCATAACATGAATATTGTTGATTCGAGTACACATGAAAAATTAAATTTCGCTCGTTTGATTCAGATAAAATTTCTATTGAGTAAATATGTTATTTTATTTTTTTCACCGTTCGATATTGATTTCCAAGTAGATTATTCGTTAAAATATTAATATTTTATTATGATTGAAAAATATTAAGCAAATGTCTGAATTGGTTGAAAAATTATGCGAAAATAAAATTTGTTTCTTGCGGATTTGGTTGAAAAAATGCAACCAAATCGGCCGAGCGCCACCGAAATTATAGGTGTAGAAATCCGTAGTTCTCGGAGTAACCGCTAGAAGCCGCACGCGCGCTCGTTTCTCGTAAGCGTAGCGCGAACCGGAAATCTACTTAAACGCCGGAGAAACTAAAGAGTATCGCTTCGTGGCCTGTGGCTAAGATCAAAGTGTAGTATCTGTTCTTATCAGTTGAATATCTGATATTATCTCCATAAATATTCCATTGGATATCTGATATTTTCTCCACTATTATCGTGGATGATCATTCTAATGCTCACTTTTTATTTAAGATTTGAAACAAATTGAAAAACACGTCCCATGGCATATTCGTTTCGATGCAGTAAAGAAACAATCAATTCTATTGATTATATTTTTGTACGAAATAAAAAATGTTATAGCAACCGCTTAATGATTTCATCAATACATCTACGGATTGTATATAGAATGATTTCAATAGAATATAATTTTATTTGAAGGATAATGTAGATACTCAGAGAACAGAAGAGCTTTTCCAAATAAAATAATATGTTACTTAAATCAATCACATTTTTCAATATTTTATAGTATCGTAACAATCTCATATATCGGTGGCACTCGGCAGCAGCACATTTATTTGGATCATCCAATATATTTTTTTGATTCAATTGGTTTTTTTTCTCAGTGTACGTATCTACAACAAACGCCCATGGCAAAAGAGGAGATAGTAAAATTCTTACACCGCAATCATAATGTAGTTAACACGTCTATAAGCGAAAAGTATACCTAAACATGCGATCTGGGTGGCGTGTTCGACTATCTATTATCCCCGAAATGATTATTCGCTATTGTAAAAGGCTTGACAATATAGATATGGTTTATTCAGTGCTATAACAAAATCGACGTACAAACACTTACGTTGTATACTGTACGTTAGATTTTGTTGAGTCAAACTTCTATTATTCTTTTCGAGTTTGTACGATTCATATGGTTAACATTCACGTTTTTTTAGTATAATTTGCTAGAAAACCTTATGAAAAGTGACTATTCGAAAAAAATGATGGTACATTTTACTCATAGCGAAGACGTAAATAATTTGCAGTTCGAGCAACCGCAGCTTGATAGTGTTAAGAACTACGCACGTCTCACAAACTGTTACATAGAATGTTTGTTGCAAAAATAGGATATCAGTTGAACACTTCATCTTGTAGTTCACCTTGTGTTCTTGTAGGAAACACATTACTGTGCATTTAGCAGGTCGTATCATATAATATGGTATAATTCACTATTGTATGATACAAAACTAGAGCGAAGCGCCAAAAATCCATTCAAACAGTGTCTTCTATTATAAAAAAATCATCTTTGCAATAATTTCACCTAAATCGCAGGTAACAGCTATTCGGAAGTACAGCCGGAATTACTTTCGTCTCTTATGCCATGTCTGTGCTCGAAATGCCAAAAGTACTGGGTGGGGTAGTGGCAGCGTGCGTAGGATACGCAGTAGGTAGGCAGTTAGGTCCTGGGTTCGATTTTGATTAGGCGAAATATTTTCTTCGAAATAAATCATTACAGGAGGTCAGAGAATGTCGAATTGTAATTTAAAAAAATCATCGAGGTAGAACTCTCAGTGGAGTATTTTATTTTATTTTGGATATATGAAATATTCTATGCATTTAGTAGACGGGCATTGATGCATTGTATCGAAACTTGAATAATACACCAAATCCGCATATAGCAGGTAGTATCTTATAATATGGTACAAATCACTATAAACATCGTCGCAAATCATGTGCAATATTTTTATTCGATGTATATATAATTCAGTTCACTATTAGAACCTTGGGTAAGTAAATTTTTGATAGTATCATTGAATAATAAACGTATGTTTGTAAGTTCGGTGTTTGCGGTTAACATGTGTGCATAATTCATGCAACTGCTAAAATATCAACAAGCTGTACTATACTTTCGGCCGTAACTATGGCTATAAAATATTATTGTCCCCTAACGGAAATATAAAATACAGTTAAAAAATGGTTGAGAACACCATATATTTTTCTCAGTGTAAATTCATTCCTCCGGAAAATGGGTGATGGGTTCGTCCGTCAGACGCGGCGCCGTTACAATTGAATGAAATTAGAAACCCGGCTACACTGATCATTTTGTAATCGGGTAGTCATTTGAACCCATTCTCGTTTTAATCCACACCCGCACCCCCGCGGCTGCCTCGCCCGGCGGTCCTCTCGGTCTTTGTCTCTCCCCCCGACGCTCGATCGTTCTCGCGAAGCGAGTTGTTGTGTAGCGCGCATAAAGGAGTAGTGAGAAACGCGTGGGCAGTTGTGAAAAAGGGGTTGCAGTTGGCGGGGATCGTTTCTGTGAATGGGACGACGACGACGACGACGACGCCGCCGCTGCCGACGACGACGACGACGACGACGCCGACGACGACGACGACGACGACAACGACGACCACGACGGAGAGCTTACACACTTTTCCTGTCATTGGAGTGGGAGTCGAATCAATATGGCGGGCCGCGCCCCTCACCGGGACTGATGTGACGTCAGGCGACGCCGCCGTCGCTGCCGCTATCGCCGCCACGCTCGGGGTGAACACACACACACACACACACACACACACACACGGGCGCGTATTTTCCTCAACTGCTCGGTTCGCGTCCACCAACCCCCCATCCCCTCGGCTGCCGCTGCCGTGGTCGCTGTGCCGCTATTGCCGACGCCCCGTACACAAGATGCGCACGAGGTGGTGAGGGTGTGTGAATGTTGAAGGAATGGGGGAGGTCTTGAGTGAACAAGGAAACTCTTAAGTTGGCTCGGTCCGAATTTTTCTTCTTCGACCCCACTTACCATATAGAGAGAGGCAGAGGAGAGAGAAAAATATCGAATTTTTGCATCATCCTTATATATATGTCGACCGCCCTGAAGCTCCAGCCTCACGAGAGCTTTTGGGGGAGCCGATCGAGTGAGGTTAGGTGTGGTTTATCACGAACAGCGTCAGACATCAGTCGGTTTGTGCTGGACACGTTTGCACAGCAGTACCTGTTCACGAAGTTTCTCTCTCTCTCTCTCTCTCTCTCTCTCTCTCTCTCTCTCTCTCTCTCTCTTTTCTTTCTCTCTTCTTTCTCTCTCGTTTATTTCGAATTTGCACATATTTGACTACCGCGCGTGAGTTTCTGCTAATATTTTCTTAATGAATTTAATCTTAAGTTAATCTGAAGTTTATCATTTTAATTTTTGTTTAATGTGAGTTTTTCTTTGTATTTCAATTTGCTGTTTTATTTCGTTTATTCGAAATTATCATTTCGAGATGGGTCATTCTCTCGAAATGATCCTTTTGCAGGACAACGACATTCTATCTACAAAACTATCGCGAACGAATTATGTAGTTTTAAATGCATTTTCTGCAACGAACAAAAAACGTTTCAATTCATAAGATGAATATCGTTGATTCGGGTATACAAGAAAAATTGAATTTAGCTCGTTTGATTCCGATAAAATTTCTATTCAGCAAATGTATTATTTTATTGTCTTCAACATTACCGATATTGATTTTCAAGTATATTATTCGTTAAAATATCAGTATTTTATTTTGATTCGAAAATATTAAGCGAATGTCTGAATCGGTTGAAAAATTGCGCGCAAATAAAATTTGATTGTTGCGCATACAGCGCATATTGCGAAGCGATTAAATCGTAGTAATTTTTATTTAACTTTTTTATACAATCCCGTTCAATAAAAACTACATGTACTTGTTTTGATTAAGTGTCTGACTAAAATACATCTATGTCCATTAAAATGATATATTTGAGGTAAAAGAATATGCTATTAATATGACACGTGTATAATTGAACTGGATACAATATAGCAATCGATTCAATACTTCCGTATCATTTACTACGATACGATTTGTACGTGCAAATTGATGTACGATACTCGATATATTTCAGTTGGGAATGCAATCACAGGTTTGACGTACCAAGCTATGTTTTTTCAGAATTATTTCCATGACACGTAACTGTGGATGAAAAAAATCGTATCGTCAAACAATGCATTTTTTTTTATTCAATTGGTTTTTTTTTCTCAGTGCAGTACCACCCCTCACACAATACATGAACTGATTGACAGCTCGCCAGAGGAATGATTGAGAAAATGATTATAAAATTTCGGTTTTGATTGTAACCTGTGTTCATATTTTTTTTCCGGACGGACCCAATGTCCAATGGTTCTCTTTTGATTTTTTCAAATGATTAGGATCTCTTCAGCCTCCTAGTGTATATAAAGTCTGGATAGTTGCACTCCAGAAGAATAATTTTGATACTCAAAATACAGGGAAAAAAAGAACAGCAAACGATTTTTCTGCCAAATCTGCTGTCTAGGAAGGTTTCGCAAAATGTTAAACTCCTGTATTCCAAAAAAAACCTACAAAATAATCGAACAGCATCTATTAAAAAAGTCCGGTTACATACAGGACGATCATTTCGGGATAATCTCCCAGAGCTCATCGCATCTTCCATTGTTTATTTTTTCTTTTTATATCGAATCTTCGTAACTTTAATTTCTGTTTATTTTTGTTTTATATCGAATGCTTATTTCTTTAATTATTGTTCATTTTTGTGTTATGTTTTACTTTCTTCATTACATTTTGTTTTCAATCTTATTGCATCTTATACTATTCATTTTTGTGTCGTGTCGAATTCTTTTTTCTTCAATTTCCGTTAATTTTTTGTTTTATTTAAAACTTTCATTTCTTGCCATTCCGGTTAATACGTTTTTTTTCACATTTCATCTGTAGCTTTATATTTTTCCGGAGTTTTACCAGGGCATAATAAATATTATCTATTAATCAATCTCTCAATTCGTCCCTCTCTCTCTCTCTCTCTCTCTCTCTCTCTCTCTCTCTCTCTCTCGCTCCACTCTTCCGCTATATTTATAAGCGTTCTTATAATTTTCTTTTTCGTGCACCGCCCCCCCCCCCTCTCCCTCAAGGACCTTTGCCTATTTAGCCCTCGTACTGCTATCGCGGAAGAGAACGCGAGAGAGAGAGAGAGAGAGAGAGAGAGAGAGAGAGGAGAAGAACACACGTGAACCATAAAATTGCAAAATTGCAAAGCCTCGCGATACCGCATGCCCGCGTGGCAGTTTATTTTCATCAAGCTCGTCGCTCACCGCAGCTTGAGCATCGGGCCGCGCTCACCAGTTGATTCCTCATCGCAAGGAATCGCAGAGACCATTATAGTGTATCGCGTGCCTAACGGCCGTAAACCGCGCCAAGGAACGCGCGCCCAGCAGGCCCTTCGTACATACTCGTAATCGCATGACCAGATAAAAGAGCATAAAAAATTGAGTCAGATAATCATTGAAGCTAATGAAACGTTTCTACATTGGGTATTTAGTGAAGAGCTTCCGCACTTTATGCTCAAAGGTGATCGTTGATGATTCCTTTTATAAGGAAAATCGAATTTTTCATATACAAAGTGATATATTTTGTACAATTTTCAATCAATCGAAAAAAAGCGCTCTTACTTGACTGTTAAAGCAATCAAAGAAGCTACAATTGAAATTGCAAACCGATTGGACGAAAATTGTTCGAGTTATGCTGCGTGTCGATTTCAAAAACATGGTTTTGAGAAAAACGTGTTTGAAGTGAACGGTTTTATAGCCACAACTGATGAAATTTTTTCCCCGCAATCTAATGCCACCTATTGGTAAAAAATAAAACTATTTTTTGTCGGTAACTTTTTTCTCGAAGATAATAAGCTTACAAGACACGAGAACTGCGTCTACCGGTGTGGCTTTGCCGAAGGCACTTTGCAGCTGTCCGAGACTCCCCTAAATAATAGCTCAAGAAACCACTTTAAAACTGTTTTTTTTTCAGCTATGAACAAATATGCATCATATTTAGAAAGGTTCAAAGGATTTTTCAAAAATGTTTCCGAAAAAACGATTTTTCGAAAATTTTACAGTGGTGTCCTCCCTTGAGAGTGCCGTGTAAACGTAACGATACAATGCAGTGGTGTTAAAAGGATACAATACAAGCAAAACAAAAAGCGTTAAGTTGTAAGAGGCTAAGTTATTGGGTTGTTAAATAAGTTCTCGCTGTTTTTTTCGTGAAAATTAGTGCTTTATTAAAAAAAAATCATTCCTAATGTTACAAACATGTGGTCAACTCCTAATGATTCTGCAAGTTCAGCTAGCGGCTGACATGAGTCTTCATGAAGTAAAGCCTCCAATTCAACACACCAAAATCATTATTTTTTAAGCGTCTAAACCAATCTCTGCATGTTGTTTCCGACAGAGCATGATCGCCGTAAGTCTCAACAAGAATTCTGTGTGCTTCAGTTGCAAATTTTTTGGAAAATCAAGCAGTCCAGTAAAATTCCCCGCAAATACTCTTTTTTTGGCAAATTTGACATGTTTAATGTCACATTAAACATGTCGACAAAAAAAGTAGTTTACACTTTGGCGAAATGACATACACTGGATTCCAAGCTTGCTTATAATACACATTTATAGATGCATTTCAAGCTTGCTTATATTAGGTGTACAACTTGGTTCGGTCCGTTTTCAAAAGATGGCTCTAGGTGCTATAAATGGTTGACGGCAACAGCTGATTTTTGCTGTATCGTGAAGTGTCAACATCTCTCAACCAAATATCGTTTACAGACCTTTGAGTTTTGCGCATTAAGTCTAATTTTTACTGCCGTGAAAATGTCGAATTTCGTCCCAAATAAGCACCATTTGCGGGAAGTGTTGATTTTCTGTTTCAATTGGAAGAAAAGTGCAGCTGAAGCCCACCGAATTCTGGTCAAACCATCACGAGCGACATCTACAGGCAACAATTGATCCGTTTAAAGCGAGCTATAGTCGAAAAACGTCCAGAATATGCGACCAGACACGTGTCCATAATCTTTCAACATGACAACGCTCAGCCTCACGTTGCTATTGTGGTTAAAAACTATTTGGAAAATAGCGGGTGGGAAATTCTGGCTCACCCGCCTCATAGCCCAGACCTTGCCCCTTCCGACTACCATTTGTTTCGATCGATGCAGAACGCTTTGACTGGAATACGCTTCACGTCACAACAGGGTATCAAAAATTGGCTCGATTCATTCTTGGCTTCAAAAGATGAAAGCTTCTTCCGCGACGGAATTCATAAATTACCAGAAAGATGGGGAAAAGTAGTGGGTAGCGATGGACAATATTTTGATTAATGTATTAATTCATTTTATCATTCAAATAAGTGCGTATTTTAAGAAAAAAAACGGACCGAATTAAGTTGTACACCCAATAATACATCTTTATAGATGCGTTACCATCTTAAATTACACGTACGCAGTTCTGGTAACGCCATCTTTTGGGAAACAGCAAGAACTTATTCAACGTCTCAATAGCAGGCAGAGTAGCAGAAAATCGACAGGTCTACGCCATGTTAGGCAAGAGATATACCTTCATCCCAGCCCTGAATGCTTCAGGGGTAGAGAATTGTCGGAGTTCTGGAACCAGCCAGTTCCATAGAGAAGGAGCAGCTACTGCGAAAGACTTCCAATAGGCTTCGGTACGGAAATGAGGGACCGAACAGTCCAATGAATGTGCCTGTCTCCTCGAGTTGTGAGACGTACCAGAGACTGGTATCGCTATTAGGTCCAGTAGATATTGCGGGGTCTAAAGGCTAGTAGCATAAACAAGTGTTCCCAGAAAGTAAGTTCGACCTTCTGCCACCTTTGACCGCTTGGGTTGATGATAATACGATGAGATATGCTGATCTCGGCGCACATAGAACATGAAGCGGACACCACGATTCAACTCCCTCTGAATTTTGAAATCCCGGCGAATGGCGGCATCTATGAAAAAGTGGCGACAGCAATGATCGATGTATGGGAGAGAAAGCGGCCTGACCAGAATCACGCGGATTTCGCGGGAAAGATGGCGTTGAAGCTACTTGAGTCTGTGAACCGTGCCACTAATCCTGCGGCACCCTAGTCTAACCACTGATCATACTTGAGACTTGTACAATTTATATTTTTAACATATACAAAAAAATGTAATAACTAAATTTTCCACGTGTAAACTATTTAATGAATGATCACATTTAATTAGAAAAATGAAAAAATAGTTATTCCAACGATTCGCGCAGTACTTCTAGGTTTGATATTTGGCAATATTGGTTCTATCTCCGTCTCTTTTTACTCAACCAGGCGAGTTTAACCTCCACGCTTTTCAACGTCGATCTGTCAATACAATGTCAGGTGTGGGAAATATGAAGCATTGTATTCGGGCCACGACTGCACGGGAAAAAAGAAACAGCGAAAATCACAGTATAAACCGCATAAAAAACAGGGTGCCACATTTCGTTTTACAGTAAAACAGAGTAATGTAAATCCTGTCCCACAAAAATGACGAATTTTCCTGTACACACTGAGATTTTTACAGTTACACTGGCTTATTTACAGTTAGGTATTGTGAATACATTGGTGTTTTCAGTAAAAATATTCAACTGTAAAATTTACATGAGATCACTGATTTTTACAATGTACGCAAACTGCAAGGGTTACAGTGTACACTGTACTGAGTACAGAGTGCTTCATTAAATTGTACAGTGTGGCACGGTAGTTTTACTCTTCTTTCGACAGTTCGTGACGCAATCTGTGCACTCTGAGATTTTTACAGTTACACTGATTTATTTACAGTTTCGTATAGTGAATAAATCAGTGATTTCAGTAAATATATTCAACAGTAAAATTTAAATGAGGTCACTGATTTTTATACTGTACGTAAAGTGCAAGGGTTACAGTGTACACTGTATTGAGTACAGAGTGATTCATTAAATTTCACAGTGTGGCACGGTAGTTTTACGCTTTTTTCGACAGTTCGTGACGTTATCTGTGCGCTCTGAGATTTTTACAGTTACACTGGTTTATTTGCAGATTCCAGTAAAAATATTCAACTGTAAAATTTAAATGCGATCACTGATTTTTATACTGCACGCAAATGAGGCACGACGTGAGGCACGAGGCCAGGATACAAAGGATTGCCAGTTAGTAGTGCGTGGTTGATGGGACGCGGACATCGAAATTTGTGCGATGGAATTCAAGAAATTATAAAGAGAGAGAGATTTTTTTCAAAGGTAAGTTCTTGTCTAATTAGGAATTGTCTCGCGCGTGGGGTGAGGCACGTGGCCAGGACACAAAGGATTGCCAGTTAGTAGTGCGTGATCGATAGGATGCGAACGTTGAAATCTGTGCGACATAATTCAAGAAATTATAAAAAAGAGAGAATTATTCACAAAAAGGTACGTTCTTTTGTATGTGACTGATTTTTTAAATATTTTCTACATATTTTTTTCAAACTTCTTCTATGGATAAACTTTTTTTTGTGTCTACATAAGCTCTGTCGATATAACTGGCGCATTCATTGTACATAATACAGAGTAACCAACTGTCAAATTACAAATTTTTATAAATTTATATTACTGTCAATTTTTTTTTGACTACATTGTATTTTGAACTGTGTGTTCCAGTAAAAGATAAAGTAGAGCGGTTCGAGTCCAAAGAGGACAATATAGGAACTGTAATAATTTACTTTGAGCACGCTGTATTTTGAGCACTGTGTTTCAGTAAATATCGCTGTGCAATCGCTCGAGTCCAATGCGAACTGTGTAGCCCCTGTATTTTGTACTATTTCTTTTCTTCCGTGTGGCAAGAAGCGTGGAAAATTTGTGTCGGCGAAATATGTCGGTTAAAAATGAAAAATGTGTGGAAATTCGAATGATCAAGATGACGTTAGGACTACAGTCAGCTGTTACGTTGCTGTCACGTCTCTTTATCGTAGCAAGTGGTAAAAAATCCAATACCGCAAGTTCAAATTAAACTTGATATTACTTACGAATTAGGTCAATAAGCGTAATTTTTTCTAAGAGCACTAGATTACTACAAGTGTTAAGTATCTAAATGTGATTATTTATCAGAATCTGACGGATTCCCACTATTATATACACTTTTGTAGCGACCCGATATTGGGTTTCTATATGTCGTTTCGGAATTCCTCCACAAAAACACGCAATTTTAATGGTTTTTTTCTCTGTAATTAGGTCGATAAACCACCCTCAAATTTTACAGACACGATTATTAATACATTTAGTGAAGCTCAAAAAAAATTATGAAAATCTTATTTGAAACCTGGCGATAGGACTACCTTAATGAGACAATCATGCCACCACACGGGTGTTATCGATGCTGACACCCGGACATGTCATGGTTTCAGATAAAGGAACGTTGGCCTGTGGAACACAGATCGGAGGGGTGCGGTATAAATGAAAAAGGCAAAACGAGCAGACCCGATGGCTGTTGTCTTAGCCGGGTGGTCCGCACGCCCGGGTGGTCAGCCAATTCGCAGGTAGATTGAGCGTCGTGGTTCACGCGTGATTTGCCACCAGCAATTCAGGACGGTACGCATGATACATAGATTTGGCGATCATCGGCATAAAGATTTTGCTTCCAGAACGATAAAGTGCCTCCAATGTCGTCGACGAAGATGGAAAACAGAAGAGGGCCGAGAACCGGGCCCTGCGGAACTCCAGAACAAAGGTGTCCCCAGTTCGAATTTTGTCCTTCATGTTCGAGCACTGCCTGAGATCTCCCTCTAATGTAGGATGCAAGCCACCGAATAGCGGAAAAAGAATTGGGTCACAGAACTTAAGGGGTTACCCCCACTTGCGATTTTGAAAAAATCGATTTTTTTTTATTGCATTTTTTGAAGTATAAGTATCTGAGAATATGTCCTAGAAATTTCAAGTCGATCCGAACAAAATTGACTGAGATATGAGCGTTGAAAGAGAAGAATCCGCGTTGAAAGAGCGTTGAAAGAGAATCTTTAAACGCGTTTTTCTCAAAATGGCATTTCTGAAGTCGGTGACCAAGATTACTCGAACACTAATGAACCGATCTTCTTGAAATTTTGCAGGCTTATTTAATACATAAAAATGTAGTCTTTAATCGTTCGATCTTTTTTTCGAAAAAAATGGCCGTTTTATAGCCAAAAAACGGGCGTTTTTTTTCGTTAAAATCGAACCATTAACTTTGACTGTCCGCCATTTTGTGAAAAATGAATATTTTTTAAAATCCTTCGATTAAAGACTAGTTTATACTTATATTTGACTAAATCCATCCGCATTTTTTTTTTCAGATGATCCACTTCGCCGCAATGTTGGTCACCGCAAACCGTGTATATAAAAACATCATTTCATTGACGGCCATTTGCCACTAAACAATGTAATATTTTTCAATAAAAAAATTACTGAAAGTTCTTCAAGATGTGTTCTTTAAGATGGTATATTGATCGATTAAAAAAGTTTTGTAGTTTTCTTTTAAAAAAATCATGAAAAAGGCCTTTTTTTGCGCTACAAGTGGGGGAACGCCTTAAGAAGGAACAAGTCGGGCCGCAAGCTGTCAAACGATTTGCAAAATTCAAAGATAAGCAAAATGGCGACAAGGCGCTTGTCAATGGCGGCAAGGACATCATTGGCGAT
Source organism: Ophion ellenae (assembly GCA_963210295.1). Taxonomy (NCBI): domain Eukaryota; kingdom Metazoa; phylum Arthropoda; class Insecta; order Hymenoptera; family Ichneumonidae; genus Ophion; species Ophion ellenae. Next base: position 29,536,908 of record OY723388.1, read on the forward strand.
ACGTAGCAACGCCGACTGGTTATAGAGAGAGAGAGAGAGAGAGAGAGGGAGAGAGAGAGAGAGAGAGAGAGAGAGAGAGAGAGAGAGAGAGAGAGAGAGAGAGAGAGAGAGAGAGAGAGAGAGAGAGAGAGAGAGAGAGTTGAAACACAGCTGCGCCAGGCATAAAGCAAACTCGGGTATCCTCGCGTTCGATCCCTGACACTTTTCTCAAGGTTTCCGGAGGCGCGCAACAGGAGAGAGCAGCCGGCCATGTGAAAATCGACATTTTACCGTGTGCGAGAGAGCAAGAGAGAGAGAAAGCGAGAAAGAAAGAGCGAGGGAGAGAAAGCACCAACGCGAGGTAGGAGGCCCCTGGAATACAGAGTATCCGGGACGAGCCGAGTATCAGAGATTCCTACGCGACGCTATAAACGCACGTACCACCGCTCTCCTTCTTTCGTTCATTTATTTTGCAGGCTTTTTATATAGTCTCCAGAAAATATCGACATGCGTCAAGCTATTATTTACATACATATATATATATATACACACGCATATGTATATGCAGATCTTATTAGACACTATTTTACCCCGCATATTTATCCGTAACGAGCCGACATTTTTTCCATCCTCGAGGCCGCAGCAAAAAGTATTAGTATATGGTAAAAAAAAAAGAAAATCTTCACGAAAAGTAAGCCGTGAAACCGCATATAAATGGCCTGGGCCACCTTTTGGATTTGAGCTACCAGTTGGGTGAGGTTTTTTTGTAACACCCATCGTGGGCAAAAAAAAATTATGTGTCTATATATATGTATGTATGGGCCACGCCATTCCACGCCATTTCACCTAGCCCGTGACCCTGACCATTTATGATTTTCCGTATTTTTTTGTGAAATTGTACCCCATGAAAGGAATATCCACGCCAATTTTTAGATTTTGATCTCATCTCTTTTAGGAATGATAATTTTCCGAAAAACGTCGATTTCGGAAGTTTTGGAAACGTTTAAACGCTGATAACTCCGCAACTAATTGAGATATCAACAAATGTTGATATCTCACAAACGGGAATACACTGCGTCGGGTAAGATCGAGGTAAGTGTTACTGCTAAGTTTCTGTGTTTAAGGGGTTATACGCAGTTGCAAGGCCAGAAAAAGTCGTTTTTTCACGAATTTTTTTCTGGAAAAGGATTTTATTTTGGAAAAACGAAAAGTATTAGGCAGTGTAGTGGCATCTTTTAGCTTTATATTGGCATTTTTTATTTTCAAAAATATTCATTAACATTGCTCCTGTAGGAAGTCTCCTGGAGGTCCCCGAAAAAAAGTGTCCGGCGTTGAGCAAAGTATCTCCGGTTTGGATTATCTAAAATGAAAAAACCAAAAAGATTCTTTTACGGAATAAATGAATCCAGGTATCGATCGAAGGAATAGTCGAAATTTTAATTTTTGACAAAATGGTGGCTCCGCAAAGAAACAATTTCGATTTTCGACCAATTTTTTTCGTTAAATCGTTGAAAAAAAATAGAAATAATTATCGGAAATCTTATTCCTTCGATCAATACCTGAAGAATATATCTGACAAGGTTGTGTTAAAATTGCAGACAGATCGGTTAAGCCGTTTTTGAAAAATCGTGCTCACCGACTTTGAAAACGCCGTTTTGAGGAAAAAGGCGTTTGAAGTTTCTCGGACGCTCGGAGACGCGCTCCCAGCGTCCTTACAAATATGTGTGTATTTCGAGAATATTCCCTGGATCGATTAAAAATTTTCAGGGAACATACTCACATTTATGTACATTCCGAAAATGCAATTTAAAAAAATCGATTTTTTGATATTTCTAACTGCTTATAACCCGTTAAGTGTTCATGTCAATGGTTATTATACGACGTGTAAAAGGAAAGACAATGGACGAAAAAAATTTGCTTACTGAGTTTGAGACAAGCTTCGCTGCGCTACGACGTTCCGAAAAGCACTCTACATGACAAGACATCGTTATTAAACTGTGGACTACACTGCAAAAACAAGTGTGCCATTTTTACACATTTTAGGCGTGTAATGGCTCTAGGTACGTTTTACACGTTTTAACGTGTGTAAAAAATAACCGTGTTAAAATAACACGGATAGATGTGTTCAAACAACTCATTGACGTGTGTTATTTTCTTACACACGTTAAAACGTGTAAAAAGGATCTACAGCTATTTGATTTTTCCTCATCCTGTTTTTGTTTCAAGCTGAAAGACGCAACGTACGTGAGTTTAGTTAACCACGGACTAGATGAATTTTCCGGATAAAATAAAAATTGTCAATCGCATTTTTACAATACTATTTACATATATGTATCCTCCATGTAAATAAAATGTATATCCTCCATGTAAATAACGTGTATATCCTCCATGTAAATAAAATTTATATCCTCCATATAAGTAAGTAAATAAATTCATAATCAACAGTGAGAAATATATATTGAGTATATTTATTATAGAGGGTGTGTGTGTATACTAAGATCTTAACCCGATTCGGTTATCGTGAGTCGCTGGAGACCTGCGCCATTTTTAGTTGATGTCTGTATTTTTGGGAGGTGGGTGTGTTTATGACGAAAAATAAAATATTTGCTTAAATTGTTTTGCAATATTCATGGTGTACCCTTAAAGTAGAAGTATTCAAGAGTGTTCAGGAATTTTATCAGAATTTTTCATTGCAAATTACGTGTTCTAACATGTCTTGGTCCTTCAGTGACCCAACATAACCTGACAAGGGGCCGAAAAAAAGCGACAACCTGACCGGGTTAATCGGTTAATTGAAGACCAAATGTAGTTTTGTTAACCTGTCAATCAATTAACGTCAAACCAACTAATGTGTTTGACGTGATGCCGTTACCATGGTGATTTTTAAAATAGGATCCCGTGTTATTTTTGCTCGTGTGTTGCTATCAACGCGTGTTGTTTAGTCCAATGTGTGTAAATATGCGTCTTGCATGTTGTTTCTACACGCTTTATGTGTGTTCGCATAAGCGTGTTATTGATGGGGACGCTACGAAGGTGTGTAATAATTTAATGCGTAAAAATTACACACTCACGTCTGTAATTTTAACGCATTACGTGTGTAATTATAACGCATTACGTGTTACCGAATGCATAAGTGTGTAGAATCAACATGGCAACGCGTGTTTAGACTTTATGTTGTGTTATTTCTACACACTTTGAACACACGTCAAACACGCCCTGTTTTTGCAGTGTAGCTTTGCTCCAGGTGTTGTGCAGATTCTCCATAATTTGTCGCCATTGCCAGATGCTGCAAAAAAAAACGATCAGTTGCTAGGAAGAGAAAAACCGAAAGAAGTGAAATTCTGACATCATCACCGTGCACAATTGTTGTCGAACAAAAGAGAATAAAAAGAACGTTAAGGGGGGATTGTCTTTTTTTTCGCAAAATTTACCGCTTTTTGGGAATTTTTTTGTGAAGAAAGTATACAACGGAAAACTTGTGAAACTTGGCATATAGTTTTATTGATCTGTTTACTACATACAAAAATTTTTTTTAACAATTTCATCAAAAAATCCGCCTCCCACCCCCCTCGACGCGCGATGGTCCTCATTTGATGGTGTGCACGATTACAGCCTTCACGTTCATCCTGCAACAAAAACCCAAAAAGCATTTTACTTTAGACACATATAGCTATCGTTCGATGAAGGGGGAAAAAAAAATTGACGATTTGGTGACGTTTTGAACTTGAAGTATCGATTTTTCGAAAAAAATTGCTCGATTTTTTGTTATAAATAAAAAACTATTAAACGTATTGCTTTTTTGCTTCATCAAACGATAAAAGGATGTCAGCTGAGCATTCTGTCCAAATTTGAAGGCAATCGGTTGAATAGTTTTTGAGAAATCGTGCACACCAGTTGTGAAAAAGCTGTTTCGAGAAAAACGCGTTTAAGGGGGGATTTTTTGATGAAATTGTTTAATAAATTTTTTGTATGTAGTAAACAGATCAATAAAACTATATGCCAAGTTTCACAAGTTTTCCGTTGTATACTTTCTTCACAAGAAAATTCCCAAAAAGCGGTAAATTTTGCGAAAAAAAAGACAATCCCCCCCAAAGGACAGAACAGAAGGAGTTGGAAAGAAGTTTCAAGTAGTGATAGAAGAAAATGGAAAAAAACCAAAGCCGTAAAGGCCAAAGGAAAAGGTGCAGCTAAAGCGAAGAAAAAGCAATCGTCAACTCAAATATCGAATATAAAAACTACTTGCGTAGGATGCCTGGAGGACCACGAAAAAGCCTGGATGCAGTGCGCCAGCTGCCGTGGATAGGTTTATGAATAATTTGCAGACATTCCTAATATTCGAAAACTTACATATGCGATTGATGCACAATGTTCTGAAGGTGTCCGGGACTGGGGGCTCGAAGTTAAGTCTGTCTGGTACTAGGTGCCACTTGCAGTGAGGGCAATTTTTTGTACACAGAAAAAGGAATCGTTGAATGTGCAAAATGCATTTTGTTGTCTCGAAATTTTGTTGTTTTAACAGTTGCTCAGACATGCTAAATAAGCAGATAGTTTAAATGTATCTTTGGTTACTTCCCAACTATACTGTTTTGTTATGCCAATCAAAAATCAAGTTGAACGTATTTAAAGATACAATTTTGTTAAGCCAACTGAATTTTGGATCGATGAACGAATTTTTTTCAGTGTACCAAAGTTTGAATAAGTCTTTTAATTTCGTTTATGCAGAGGTTGCATTTTTGTTAATTTACTTTGGTTTTTAAACTTTGTTGACGTAATTATTTCAAAAGAAAATTTACATTTCATGAAGCAGATTTTTTTTATTGTCCGAAAAGCTTGGGTGTCCGCCACTGGGGGACTTCTCCCTACCCTTTCAGTTTGATACACAGTAACCCCCCCATACATATTTTTCCCGTATAAGATTATAATACAACACAATGTGATTTCTCTTTCTTGCTTACGTTTTTTGCTTCACTCGCTCAGCCATTCTTACATACTGGCACAGTTCTTGCACTGGCCCTCCCTTTAAGAGGGAATGACACCGCATCGCGGTCGGTATGGTAGAACAATTATAGATTCCCAAAAATCTCTGAAACGGCTTTTCAGATCCCGTCGAAACTTTGCCAAACGACGTCAAATAGATAGACGAACAGCTGTCTTCCCCTCAAATTTTCTGAATTTGAGAGAAAAAAAACTAGATTGGCTTATCATAAGCCAATCTACATTTTTTTCTCAAATTCAGAAAATTTGAGGGAAGACAGCTGTTCGTCTATCTATTTGACGTCGTTTTGGCAAAGTTTCGACGGGATCTGAAGAGCTGTTTCAGAGATTTTTGGGAATCTATAATTGTTCTACCATACCGACCGCGATGAGGTGTCATTCCCTCTTAACGCTTTGAAGCTTACATTTTTCTTTACATGCACGTTTTTTTTGCACTTTCGTTATTGATGACACCCGCTAGGTGAAAAATAAAAATTTGATAAGTATGTTTCAGTAGCTATTGAAGTCCTAGGAACTTTTAACGCATTTACAACCGCCATATTTAATCAAAAAACACTTTTGAATCGTCAAAATCTTTATTGAATTAGGGGTAACACCAGTGTTAGACTATGCCGCGAAGGGTTAATGCGCGCTCTGTTTTCGCTTTCAAGTTTTCCCCTGCACTATGATTCACTCATACCCGTCAGATCATCGACCACTTTTGCCTCCCTTATTTTCTCGCACCCACATATGCGGACCAAGGTCTCCACTTGAGTCCGATATGCCGGGCAGTTTTTATCTGTATACCCTCCCAACATTCCACATCTCATTCTTGCCCACACCTCCTTTGTTTCTTGTTTTGTTTCCTTATCCTCCCAGTAATCTTCTATTCCTAAGCTCTCCTTCCTGTCTTTGTACCCGTTGCAGTACGTTGACTTTTTTATTTTGTACCAATCTTCCTGTATTTCCTGGTTAAGTGAGGGGACCCTCACTTTACACGCTAAAAAAGGCTATTTTCATGAATTTTTTCGATAGGTCTATATTATAGATATTGCTCTAAAAGTTGCTACATTTAAAAAATACACTTTCGAAATACATTAAAAAAATTTTTTATGCATTGTGTAACCCAAACAAACTCGAAGGGGCTATACCAGTGTGACACTTTCAAAAAAGGCGTTTTTTTTGCCTTTTCGACAGTTTATACTTTCAAGGATATCGTTATAATTTATATCAATATTATTTCTCTTGCGAAAATCGATAGTTAAATCTTTAAATGCGTTTTTCTCGAAATGAGATTTTTCAAATTTGCTGACATTGTAACTCAAAGAGCAATTATTCGATTGACTTGAAATTTGAACTGAGTACTCTTGAATATATCTACTCTACAATGACGCAGGATATTTTTGATTGGATAAAAATTGACGATTTGGCATTGAAAAAAACGACCATTTTATAGGCAAGAAAACAGACTTTTTTCATAATTACTCCTTTTGTTAGATTTTAACATTTTTCGAAAATCCTACGTCATTGTACAGGAAATACCTTCCAGTTAAACGACATTTTTTCCTTTTTCGGTTTCAGCTACTTAATCGGCCCGGAATCATGTCTGCAGTGGGGAAACTTTTTTTTTGCACCTCCGAAGGCAGTGCGTAAGTCGCTCGGATATCAATTTTTGTCTATGAAAAAATTTTGTAATATAGGTGAAATATAGCCAAATATATTCTTAATTTTCCGAAACATTTTAATTGACTACTTTTCTTCCAAAAAATTCTCGAAAGTCACCCTAATTTTCAGCGTTCACACTGGTATAGCCCCTTAAACGCATTTTTCTCAAAACAACGTTTTTCGACGGCTTGTTCATAAAATCTTCAAAACTACTGATTCGATCTTTATGAAATTGTAACCACATATTCTTTGCAACTAAAGCTATAGCGCATATCAAGGATTTTTTTAAATTTTCATATTTACTATTTTTTTGCCAAAAACGGTGAAAAAACCCCGTTTTTTGTTTTTTTTTTTTCGAAAAATGTCCACCATTTTGTTATTTTTGCATACATAAAAAATCGTATAACATGCGCTATAGCCATTAACATACTGAATCTTAAACCGTTTGATTTTTTCGTTTCGGATGTTCCATCTCCGAGATTTCATCAACAGCGCAGACCTACAATGTTTTTGGACATTTTCTTAAACACCTCTTGTATCTATAAATAGTTACTTAAATAAATGAAAAAATTATTTTTCATGTATTTCGAAAGTGTGTTTATTAAGTGTAACTTTATATCAATATCTATAATATAAACCTATCAATTTTTTAATGAAAATAGCCTTTTTAGCGTCTAAAGTGCGAAGACCCCTTAATTTTGATTTTGCAGCCTCGCTCTATTGCCAGCTCTACTCCTCCCGTGTCCCAGTCTCTTATTCTTTGCCATATTCGCCCATGCCCCTTTTCTTCCATAGCTACCTTCATTCACTTTCCCCGTTTTGTTGGATTTCCGATTGTGATGAATCTAGCTTCCTCCCTCAGGCGAACCTTTGGCCATCTGGAGTTTTTCATCTTCATTACTTCACCTAAGTATCTCGCGGCTTTCCTCCACATTTCTATACCTATTCCCCGCAGCCTGCCTCCATCCTCCAAATGTAACTTGGCGTGTTTTGTTTTACCCCCATAGCCGTCTTGGGGTATTCAGCTTGCAGTCTTTCTATCTCGCCTTTTTTCCGCCAGCCCCATATCTCTACCCAGTCCTGGATTTGCCAATAGGCCGTATAGACAGCTGCCTGGGGACGGCAGACTTTGGGGGGGTGGCGAATTTTAGAGGGCACCTAAAACAGCTTAAGTTAATACAGGCAAGTGATTAAGGGGTTAGGCCACAGTGACGGGTATAAAATCATGTGCGAATTTGACAATTTTTTTTCGTATGAAAAAGTGATTCACTCATAAAATT
>OY723388.1:29545005-29794363 GCA_963210295.1 Ophion ellenae
AATTTTTGCGGACGATACAACGCGCCGAAGGTGAACAAAGCGTTTCGACAAGACGACGATTATATCGCATTTGAACGTCCCTCCTGTAAAGTGATTATTATGTTTTTTCACGTGCTTTTTTCTTCCACTAATGACGTATTTTACACAAAGTAACAAAGTTTTTTTTCTCAATACCACTAGGCGTTTACGTGTAATTAAATATAATATAATTAATTAAAAAACTAATGTCACTTTTTCAGCAATTACAAGGAGTAGGGAAAGTATTTCTTTTTCACTATTATTATTTAAATTGCTATTTGTTATTATCATAACATTCGGCAATTTTGCTGAGTATAATTATTTTTGCGCGTATCTAGTCGGCATCCAGCGATGCTGAATCTGGTGTTTAAGTCTCTTGACTTGCGTCTCTTCATTCTTCTTCTGATGTTTTCCTCTCTGAGCAGGTTCGCCGCGAGTTGATTAGGATGATTGTTTATTCTCGTTTTGTTTTTATTGCTGAATCTGCTCACTTCTTCTTTGACAGTGTTGATTTCAAGGGCGTTATGTATGATTGCGTTTGAGACGAACCAGGGGGCGTTGGTGATTGTTGGAAGGATTTTAGACTGGAGCCTCTGTGGGGATTTCTACGTTGGAGTAGCTCGCTGTGCCCCCTAGTTGTATGCCATATGTCCAGATTGACTTGAGTATTGATTTGTATATGCCCAGCTTGTAGAGAGAGAGTTTTGATTTTCTGCCTATCGGCAGAAAATGTATAGGCTGTATCTGCCTATCGGCAGAAAATGTATTGGCTTATCAGCCAATACATTTTTCTTAGTTTCAGTTCAGTGGAAAGTAAATGAAGTTTTATGTATTAATACTATTATTGCTTACATGTACTTAGATATTAAGGTCCCTCAACGAACGCTTTTCTCTCACTACCTACCAGCATTTCGCTAATTTAACCCAACGTTCCGTTGCGTCCACAGACGTCTTGAGCTACAATATACCGCATTAGCCGAGGGTACGAGGAAACTGTAGAATACCCGTATCGGTATAGACGGCTTCATATTCTTCTGATTCTCTGGTGCACAGACTTTAAGTCAAGTATTTATTTACTTATTTGCTCAGACATTTTTTATTCCTGTATTTATTGATTTATTCATTTCTATATACATACAATTATTTCGCGCTTCAGTTCGTAGAGTGCTCATTTTAGTTATTTATTTCCATCTCTAACATCGCACGTTCCGTATTTTGCTGCTTTTTCTATGATTGTAGTTTTTTGTTCGGCAAAAGAGATTTTATGCAAGAGCGGAGGGAGGGGCTATTATAACGGAGGTAAAATCTGGGCGACGTTTGAAATTGGCCATTTTTTTCTTACGGTTGATTATACGGCGGGGGTGGAGGAAGGGGGGGGGGAGAAAGAAGAAGAAGAAGAGAGAGAAGAAGAAGCGGATGAGGGGGCGAGGGAGATTCAACCGGCAAAACTCTTGCCTACACGTAATCGATATGAAAAGATAGAGTCCGCGGTGTTGTATACCGAGCTAAACGCGTACAATTGTCCTCCGCGAGTTTCCCTGCAACCTTCCCCCCCCCCCCTTGCCATTTACTCCAATTCTTCGGAGATGGAGAATAATCTTGGTGTGGTCGCATATTCGCATATAGGAACGAGCAAACGTCAACTTTGTAAATATGATCGTGTATTCGTATTTTTTTGAAATTTTGCCCTTCCGTTTCGTTTACAGTCGAAATTGGGCCTTCCGCTTATTTTTCAGTCGGCGATCCTCGAAGTCAAAAGTTACAAGAAATCCCATTCATTCGCGAGTCGAGCGGGCGGCGATAAGAACGCGCGAAACTGGAAACAGCGAGGGATAGAGAAGGAGAGGAAGAGAAAGGAACGAAGAAAAAAGAACTGTAGAGAGCGAGCTATTGTAGTATCGTAAATTAAACACGAGACCTAGAAGCTATTGAGTAGTCGACACGGGCATCGACCGCCCGGTAAAGGTTACGAGCGAGCGAAAACCGTTACTGCCGTGAATACCGCCAGCTGTCACTGTTGCACCGCACACGCGAAACGCGCGGAAGAAGAAAGCAAGACAGGGACGGAATAGTAGGGAGTATTGCACGCGCGAGAGAGAGAGAGAGAGCGAGCGCGGGCGAAAGACCGACCGTCGGGTGGGGTGGGGGGGGGGCGGAGTGGGAGAGAGACCGAGCGCAGTCGCTGCCGAGCGGTCGGAGCGAGAACATCTATAGTCTCTGCCCGGAGTACCCTCCTTGCTTCTTCCTTTCCGCCTCCGCCCCGCACACAGATGACGTCAGACCGCGTCTCTTTAAAAAGTCCGACAGGCAAACTTTGTTTTTATATATGTCTTTCCGTACGTAAATCGCTCTAGGCATACTCGATCGAGGGAATTGACGTATGTATACCCCAAGAGCGTCGCGCATACTATGCCTCTTTAAATGCATCGACGTACGGGTTACTGTGCGCTACGCGGCGACGAAAGGGGTACGAACGGTAAAATACGTCATCGAATATCAGTGTTGGTGGGTCATCGGGCTATACGATGCTTCGAATTCACAGACTACCTTTATGTTCTGTACTTTTATTGCTTAGCCCCGTCTACGTATCTACATCCGGTTAATATTACACACGCACACGGGAACATATGGAGAATCTCGTACGACGTGTCTCTACTTCGTATTACACGAGGCGTATACACACACAAACACACACGAATGCAGAACTTCGGTTTGCGAAGGGTTCTTAAGGAGGCTGATCAGGGTCTTTGCGGGGCAGGCGGCAAGAGGGGAACGCATACGCACACGGGCGCCTGTAACGGCTGCCAACCCCGAATAATCAAATTTTCGGTTACGTAAAATAAATCAATTTCAGGTAATAAATATGTGGAATGCATATAATTGACTGTTTAGAAATGTTATTCTTTTTTGTTTGTTTATTTACATCGCGAATAAGTTGAAATGTGGCAAACGCGCAATTTAGTTCTCAGTAACTGGTATCACTGAGCTGAATACGAACGCCACATCGTGAGCGCGTAGCTGTAAAACATCGTTCGCAAATTCCGTTTTCTTTCGTTCGGCGAAAATGAAATGATGGAAGGGTAAAATGCAAACCGAAAAACAGTATAATCGACGGTTGGAACAAATACAACCTGGAAAGCGGCGGCAAAAAGTAGTTGAGCCGGAAAATGAATACGCAATCGAGGGACGACGTGTAATTGATTTGAAGGTTATGTCGAAACACATGCACTGCAGCTTCTGTAAAGAATGATTCAAGATATTTAAATACTCTTTATGAAACCGCGGTAAGAAATTTATAGCAAGGAAACAATAGTTTGTGGGTTTCAAATTTTGGCGCCTATTCAAAATGGCCGACCTGACAGCAGCGTTGCCACGTGCGGTAGGGCGCTTTATCGTTTTACGCGGATCAGCTGAAATTTCCTGTTTTATTTCACGAATATCTCGATAACGAGACAGAAAAAACGCTGTACTCGTCGTTGAAATTATTCACAAAAATCTCAAGAATTTTTTCCGCCTATTTCCATTCAATTCTTACTATTTTTATTATGTTGCGACAGTCGTATTAGAGTTCTCACGAAGCTTTTGCTATGTCGCCCGTGTATAACAGCCTAACTTTAATAATTTATTACTCAACAATTACGCAAACGAAGTCCTTGAAATTTCACACGGAGTAGTATCCCCTGTTCGCAAATATCCTCAATAAATTTCAGCAAATTCTTACTATTTCGCGTTAGCTGAGCAACCTTTTGAACGATCTACATTTACCCAGGTGGATCGGAAAATTGCATTTTCCGAAAATATTTGTATTCGATAGTATCACCTTTTAGCTATATTCCCGGAAAAATTCATTGGAATATTCCTAAAATTGAACGACAGCTTCTAACAGTCGGCCGGGCAAACGGTAGCAGTGCCATACTTCAAACTTTAAGGGGCTAGACCAGTGTGAACGCTGAAAATTTGGGTGATTTTCGGGAATTTTTTGGAAGAAAAGTACTGAATTAAATGTTTCGGAAAATTAAGAATATATTTAGCTATATTTGACCTATATTACATAATTATTTCATAGAAAAATATTGAGATCCAAGCGACTTATGCGCTGCCTTCGGAGGCGCCAAAAAAAAAGTTCCTCCACTGCTGACATGATTCCGGCCGATTGAGTAGCTGAAACCGAAAAAGGAAAAATTGTCGTTCGACTGGGAGGTATTTCCTGTACAATGACGTAGGATTTTGGAAAAATATCAAAATCTAACAAAATGGCGTAGTTATGAAAAGAACGTCCGTTTTCTTGCCTATAAAATGGTCGTTTTTTTCAATGCCAAATCGTCAATTTTCATCCAATCAAAAATATCCTACGTCATTGTAGAGTAAATATATTCAAGAGTACTCAGTTCAAATTTCAAGTCGATCGGATAATTGCTCTTTGAGTTAAAATGTCAGCAAATTTGAAAAATCTCATTTTGAGAAAAACTCGTTTAAGGCGTTACCCCCACTTGTAGCGCAAAAAAGGCCTTTTTCATGAATTTTTTTAAAGAAAACTACAAAACTTTTTTAATCGATCAATATACCATCTTAAAGAACACATCTTGAAGAACTTTCAGTATTTTTTTTATTGAAAAATATTACATTGCTTAGTGGCAAATGGCCGTCAATGAAAGAATGTTTTTATGTACACGGTTTGCGGTGACCAACATTGCGGCGAAGTGGATCATCTGAAAAAAAAATGCGGATGGATTTAGTCAAATATAAGTATAAACTAATCTTTAATCGAAGGATTTTGAAAAATATTCATTTTTCACAAAATGGCGGACAGTCAAAGTTAATGGTTCGATTTTAATGAAAAAAACGGCCGTTTTTTGGCTATAAAACGGCCATTTTTTTCGAAAAAAAAAATCGAACGATTAAAGACTACATTTTTATGTATTAAATAAGCCTGCAAAATTTCAAGAAGATCGGTTCATTAGTGTTCGAGTAATCTTGGTCACCGACTTCAGAAATGCCATTTTGAGAAAAACGCGTTTAAAGTTTCTCTTTCAACGCTCTTTCAACGCGGATTCTTCTCTTTCAACGCTCATATCTCAGTCAATTTTGTTCGGATCGACTTGAAATTTTCAGGACATATTCTCAGATACTTATACTTCAAAAAAATGCAATAAAAAAATCGATTTTTTCAAAATCGCAAGTGGAGGTAACCCCTTAAAGATTTAACTATCGATTTTTGCAAGATACAATGATTAGAGATACGGCCTTGAAATTTTTACAGGATATTCTTGAAAGTATAAATTGTCGAAAAAGGCAAAAAAAAGTCGATTTTTAAAGTGTCACACTGGTATAGCCCATTAAGGGGTTATATACTAAGTTGGGGCTCAAAAAATCGACAATTTTTTTATTGCATATTCTAAAAGTACATGATTTCGAAAATATCTGTGCGGAATTTTATTCAGTTCGAAGCACTAGATCATAAATTGTCCCGCGTTTTCTACTACAAGTATGGGGCGAAATAAAAATAAAACGTACCGTCGCCGTGAACGTGATAACTCGAAAACTTTTCAACCGATCTTCATGAATTTTTTTTTCAATTGTTGATATTTACAATCTCGTGTACTTGAACGGTTCCTTTTTAATTTAAAAAAAATCGATTTTTTTTTTGCAAAATGGTTCTTGTATTTAAAAAAAGTTTTTTTTTTGGTAAACAAACCGTTCAAGTACACCGAATGACATTCTTGTTCAATAATTTTTTTACTTTTTTTATTTCGGTTCAGGGGTTCGCCTTTAATCACGTTCACCGCAAGCATCTTAAAAAAAAGGCTTTTCGGGAGAAGGGCCATAAGTCCTACAATTGTTAATATTTTTTATTGTAGAAATTCTAATTTTGTTCTCCGAGACCAGTTCCAACAAACTGTACTTAGTTTCTTCCAATAAAATCTTCATAAGGGGGCATCCATTAATTACGTGAGGTGATTTTGGCGATTTTTCGACCCCCCCTCTCCCCCTGGTGAGATGTCGTGAGATTTTGCTCGACCCCCTCCCCCCTCCCCTAATCTCACGTGAGATTTTTCAAAATGCATACGTTCACGGAAAATAAATTGTAGTAGAAGTAACTGCGGTTGTAGTACCATTTACTCCACCATGTAAAGTAGTAGGGAGACTCTCCCTACGTGATAAAAATTATGTGATTACTAAAATTACTAAAATTACTAAAATTACGTGAGATTTGCCGAAGCCCCCCTCTCCCCCACGTGAGATTGGGTGAGATTTCGCTCGACCCCCTCCCCCCCCCTAAACGCCTCACGTAATTAATGGACGCCCCCTAACGTCCTTAAAAAAATTCACGAACATATCTCAATTTTTGCCATCAACTTTGTATATAACCCCTTAAACGCGTATTTATTGTTAACTTGAATGACCCGTTTGGTTTTTAGATTTCAGATTGACCGTTTAAGCTGGAGTGTCCGCCGCCAAACGTCGCGCAAAAAATGTCATCATCTGCCAGCAGCCATGTTTTTGTTGTTGCTCTGTATTTGTTGGTGACTTTCTTTCAATGGCTCTCAATACATGGACCTTTGTGTTGAAAAATGCGTTTCTTTTTCACCAACCGTTTTCCAGAAGAAACAAATCGAAATCTGGCCATTTTTTCGAACCTCTTGGCAGATGCACCCCCTTAAGAAGCTGCGTACCGCGTACTTAAGAAAACAAAATACCGCTGCTTATTATTCTGCATATTGGTAGACGTGTTTTGGATTTAAAAAATGCCACAATCCGAAATCAGAAATTTATCGGTAAATAAATGAATAAATGCGTCTAGTCAACGTAACAATAAACAATGTACGATCGCTATTTATCTGGATGTCTTACGATTTACCTATAAAAAAAAGTTCCCGAGGACCGTCAATGTTAAGGTAGTCCTATCGCCAGGCTTCAATCCATAGAATTTTCATAATTTTTTGTCGAGCTTCACTTAATCTATTAATATTTGTCTCTGTAAAATTTCAGGGTCGTTTATCGACCTAATTGCAGAGAAAAGAAATATTAAAATTGCGCATTTTTGTGAAGGAATTCCGAGACGACATACAAAAACGCAATTTCCGGTCGCTACAAAAGTGTATACAATAGTGGGAATCCGTCAGATTCTTAAAAATAATCAGATTTACATACTTAACACTTGTAGTAATGCAGTGCTCTCAGAAAAAATTACGCTTATTGACCTAATTTTTATGTAATATCAAGTTTAATTTGAACTTCCGGTATTGGATTAATTACCACTTGCTACGATAAAGAGACAGCAAGGCAACAGCTGACTGTAGTCCTAACCTAATCTCACTCATTCGAATTTCCACACATATTTCATTTTTAACCGACATATTTCGCCGACACAAATTTTCCACGCTTTTTACCAGTCGTGGCCCGAATACAACGCTTTATATTTTCCGCACCTGCCATTGTTTTGACAGATCGACGTTGAAAAGCATGGAGGTTAAACTCGCCTGGTTGAGTAAAAAGAGACGGAGATAGAACCAATATTGCCAAATATCAAACCTAGAAATACTGCGCGAATCGTTGGAATAGCTATTTTTGTCATTTTTCCAATGAAATGTGAACATTCATTAAACAGTTTACACATGGAGAATGTAGTTATTACACATTTTTGTTGCATATGTGAAAAAAATAAATAGTACAAGTCTCAAGTATGATCAGTGGTGTGACTAGTGTGAAGCGATAGGACTACCTTAAGCGCGTCTGGACGTTAGTAACCCGTAACGATTCACATAACCTCCAAAGCGCGCCCCCAGCGTAACAGAGCGACAGCTACAACCTTCAACCCCTCCCCCGTGTATACACGATCTCCGGCTGTTCGCATTGTTCGCACGGGCGAAATTTCGTCTCCGTCGACTGCGGCAACCGACGCGGTGCGGGGGCGGGGATAACTGTTGAATACGCAATGTCTCAACGCTCGCGAAGACTTCGCCAAGAAATACAAACGCGCGCGAGTCGCGCATACGAAATGCTCGAAACAATTTCACGCGCGTAAGATCTTCTCGAGTCTCGAGCGTTAATTTCTGTTTGTCATTCCTAAATAACTCAAAGGAAATCCAACATTTTTTCATTTACCTCTCGTTCCTCGTGCCCCGAAATAATGACGACTACGCGAAAAGACAACTCGCGCGCCGCCAAATATCGTGGCTTATCGTCGCGCGAGCGCCAAACGTAACGTGCGGAGACAATCGAAAAAAGAAAAAATTGACCCGAAGGGAATTGTCGAAATCGTAGTGATGACACAAACGATACTTTACATACGCCCAACCTGGGACGATGAATAATGTTTGACCGGTATTCCCGACGTGACACTCCGATAGCAGGATCGATCCGTTGACGTCATCGGTAAAAGGTGTGTATGAAAACACACACACACAATGTATAGATTGGGTTCGCGAGGGGGCTTAGCGATTCGCATTTGCACAGCTGTAAAAGACCCTCCCATCCGACACTCTACTCGTTCTTGTTAAAGTGTCTACCCTCCCCTCCTCGCCCATATATACATTTATATATATATATATATATACGGGCGGAGGTTATTATTCGAGCTCTGGTTCCTATTTGATCGGCGAGAATTGCGCGTACCTCCCTACTGCCACCAGTGGTTATCCCATCTGCCCACACACACGCGCCATGCACCGAGTGTCAACGGAATCCGCAATCGGTTTTACATTCGTGACACGTATCCTCGATCGCACACACAGCCTCATCTTTCACAATCACGATAATTCGCTGCTATGCATAGACACACACGAATAGACGCACACTCATGCGCCCATATCATCTCCATCCGAAGTGGTATTTTTATTATCCCTTATACCGATCGACACGACCTTTCAATCCGGGAATACAGGTTGAGTGTCGGATGTGCTCTATCTATGCAGTGAATAACCGTGAACTATATATATATATGTGTGTGTGTGTATATATATACACTACCGTCCAAAAGTTTGGAAACACTCGCCCCGGTTCCGAGCCACACAAGAAGTTTCATCGCTCTTTTGAAAATGACGATATCTTAATTTACCAAGCGGCGTTTCACGAGGGACATATTCAGCTTCATTTAGCTTTTTTGTTTTTTTAATTTTTACGATTTTTTTAAACCATGTACACACTTTGAAAGATGGTCGTTTTTTGGCTTTTTTTGGGGGGGGGGTTGAAATTTTGCGCACGACGCGTGAAAAAAAATTTTAACCGTTCTCCCCATGAAAAACTTAAGGCGGGGAGTACAAGCTTCAATTTAGTTTTTTTTTTAAAGATTCGTACGACTTTTTTTCGCATAAATATTGAACTTTTTGGAAAAAACGACCATTTTTATGAAATGTAGCCTAACTCTGAAACTACTGGGTTTTCGTAAAACTACTAAGAGGGTGAGAAGTTACATACAATCATTTTGGATTTACCAAAAAAAATCAGAATTTAAAAAAAATCATAAATTTGAAGAAAAAAAAATTCAAAAATTTGAAAAAAAAATGTCAACGAAATATACCTCTATCTTCAAAAATTGGGTCTCTTACCTTATCAACACGGCTTTTTCATTCAAAAATTCAAAATTTCGATTCATCTGTCCATAGTACATTTCGCCATTGCTGAATCTTCCTCGATGTTCGAGAGCTCACTGAAACCGCTTTTTTTTATTGAAAATATTTTTCTTTTCTAATTTTTGAATTTTTTTTTATTCCGAAAAAATTTGGTAAATCCAAAATGATTGTATGTAACTTTTCACCCTCTTAGTAGTTTTACAAAAACCCAGTAGTTTCGGAGTTAGGCTACAGTTTGTGAATATGGTCGTTCTTTGCAAAAAGTTGAATATTTATGCGGAAAAAAATCGTGCGAAACTTTAAAAAAACGAAATTGAAGCTTGTACTCTCCGCTTTAAGTTTTTATGGGGAAAACAGTTAAATTTTTTTTTCACAAGTCGTGCGCTAAAATTTCAACCCCCCATTAAAAGCCGAAAAACGACCATCTTTCGAAGTGTGTACCGGGGTAAACAAAACTCGTATTTTTTTTTTTTTGAAGAAGCTACATGAAGCTGAATATGTCCCTTTTGAAACGCTGCTTGGTAAATTAAGATATCGTCATTTTTAAAAGAGTAGTAGTATATATATATATATATATATATATATATATATATATATATATATTTATGCAGTAAAGCAACAAAGATAAATCAAATGAAAATCGTTTTTGTACACCAGCAATATCTCTGGAGATTTATCAAGCACGAGAAAGAAAATTGTTCACGTGGTCGTGTTGAGAATCCCCAACATCTTTTCGAAATCTTAACGTTTTTATATAAAATAAATTAAATCAATTTAATAGCTTAATAATAAAATAATAATTAATAACCTAAATAAGATTTGGATTAAACAATCGCTTAACCAGGGTCAGTCGTTAAAAAGTGGACACTCAAGGTTCGCACGCAGAAGAGTGGTATTGACCTTGAAATCGGGTTGTCGTCGCAACATAAAAAACTGCCGTGACCAAAATGCTCATAATTCTGCCCCTCAATTTTCCTGGATTTTTTGTTCTATAATCAGGATTTATAGTTTTTGAGTGTCCAATTTCTGACTCGCCCGATTTGTTCGCATATATATATAGTAACCGAACGTCTAAACTGGGAAAAAGTGTCTACTAGCGCCATCTGTGCAACACCGTTCCAACCGCGCTCTCGTCTACTCTCCCGAATTATTCGATTACCACAAACCGAGCCGTCAATTTGTTCATTATTTTCTCGTCTTCGAACCACAGGAATTTTCGTTTGTTCGGATTGTTCGTCGTTTGTCGTTCGATCGCAGGATCCTTGATAAATCGTTGTAAGTACCGGGCCGAGTTGTGTGTTGTTGCGGCTTTTTTTCTTTTCTTTTTAATTTCGCCAGTCATCGCGAGGACGACTCTCGAGTCGGGTATCTCCCGGTTGACAGTTTTGTTTATTCCACTCGCTAGTCTCAGCTCTCGATTGCTCGTGCGATCGTGCTCTATCGTCGATTCGTATTGGTGAGTCAAGTGCATCCTCCTATTATTCGCAGCTGCTTTTTTAACGATCTCCGGAGCAACGTTTTCTCCGATCGCAAGCAACCTAACCTCACTTTCGATACGATCTCCCATTTTTTCGCCGCGCCAATTTTTCCCGTACGCGGAACTTTGTTTTTCCACGTTTTTTTTCAATACCGAATTTTCCTCGCACGATATGCGCGTCCTTTCACTCTGGCTCTCTATGACCCGCGATTCTAGGCTGGCTGATGCGAAAAAAGTGCACTGTGACGATGCACTTCCCTCGATCATACTTCTATCGCGCATGTATACCGTATTTACGTGTAACAATATTCTTACGTTGCAATTACGCGGTCCCCTGTACGTTACAACGCTCATCAATCGTTCCGTGTTCGTATAGAACTCAACTCAAGGCGGATAATCATGGCCGACTCGGCCACCGACTCCGGTAAGATAATCATGATGGAGGTGGACTACAGCAATAATTGCGACACCAAAATTCCCGAGTGCAAAAAACTGGCCAAGGAGGGAAAACTTCATGATGCTCTGGATCAATTGTTGGCACTGGAAAAACTTGCCAGAACGGTAAGCGAAAAAAAAAATAATACGAAGAGACATTGGTAACCGTAAAAAATAATCTTTCGTTATTCATTCATTTAAAATAACAAAAATGTATCAATTGATATAGAAGAGTATTATTATTATACCTAGTGTTTGTATGTCTATCTACATATGTTAAGAATTAACACTGGAAACACTCGTTAGAACGATAAATATAAAGAAAGAACACGAACCATCATTGGGAATAGTCACATTAAAACATAAATAATTCTAATAGTAATAATCAATAATGGAACTTTCGAAACGAGACAAATATTCTATACATGTATATAATGAACATTTTAATCAACATACTATATTCCTATCGTCAATGAAGTATCTGATAAGAGAAAGGGCTTTACGATATATTGTGGAAGTATTAGGAATGCCTGAAAAAAGATGGCCAAAAATTTGTCCGATAGAGGAAATAAGGGCCATTGTGAATCATGTGCCGTCGAAGTGGGGGAAGTGCTTAAAGAATGCATCAACGGAAATGGGGGTGCAGGTTATAATCGGGATGATTTGGGAACGGAGAGGGGTGAGAGAAATTGAAGGAAGAATAAAAGTGGGATTAGAAAATTTTTAAAACGAGACTTTGAAGAGGGGTAGAAAATAAAGGGTTCGACGTACAATTATAGGTATAAGTTTATTGTGGAGGATGATATTATGCCCTGGAAATATTGGTCTGAGGTAAATGTGAAGGGCAAAGACAAAGAAATGTGGGGTAGAATAAGATGTGAAAATATTGGAAGAGCGGGAAAGAAAGGAAAGAGTGACTGGATGTGCCGAATTTGTGATGAGCAGGATGAGACGCTGGAGCATTTATTGTTGTGTAAAAAAAGCAGAGAGATGGTGACGGAAAAAGCGAGAAAAGGCGTGGAGGAATGGCTGGAAGGAATTGATGAAGTGGCGATTATTGGGGAAGTAATAAATATATTGGGAGGAAAAATACAGAAAGGGATTTGTGCATATTTCAGGGAGATTGAGGAAGTTCAGAGTGAAAGGAGTTTGGAATAGGAGACTGAGGGAAAGAATAAATGGGTTTTTATGCGAGTGGTGAGCAGATGTAAGGTATACAGATTTATGGATGAGGATGAAACGGCAGAGATTATAAGATTTGTTAATATATATTTTTTGACATTGTATAAGTTGTGTAAAAAACTTTTTTAAAGTTATGCAAATGAAACTATTGATTGATGATATTCCTAGCATCATTTTTATTATTATTATATCGAATGAAAATAATTTAAAAAAGGGAATGCAAAGGCACATTGTGAATAATCAAGACAAACAAATTAATGAAAATAACATATATACATAAATTACATAATACACATAAATTCACATACCATACTATTATTATGAGGTATAGAAACAATAAAAATAATTAAATATTTATATGGGCTTACAAGAGGAAATTCGATGTAATAATGATAATAACAGAGTGTCTACCGACCTGAAAAGTCATGAAAAATCTTGAATGTCATGAAATTACACTCGACCCCGAAAAAGTCATGAAATGTCATGAAAAATTACCAGTCTACCTGAATTATTATACCCTACTAAATTATCGTTGAGTCTATATTCAATATGAACTAACTTTGTGGTACTTGTCGATAGAGAAACGAATATCGAATCGATAGAAAATAAAATAGAAGAAAGTAAAAGAAAACGATGCGTTATCTCAACATATATTAGTTTTTCTTTGTTATCCGTGTAAAGCGACTAGATGATATTACTCAAAGTTCCTAAATGTATGTAATATTTTTCTCGATGTTCCCAACATATATTCCTTTACAGCAATCTTGAAATTATGCTTGTCTCACATTTTTTACTACATATGGAATTGTACAAGTTGGTGACTTTTCGTTTATTCCGTATACTTTTTATTGGCATACAACACACATCTGTTTTTCAAGAGCAAAATAAAAATATAAAAATTTATAAAATCGGTCGCACTGTAGAGTCATTAAGTATACGTCTATGCCAGAAAGGCATACGGAGAGTCATGAAAAAATCCCCATTCCTTGCCTTAAAAATCCTTAAATGTCATGCAATTTCAGTTCTGGTCACAATTAGACACCCTGAATGATAATTTTGCATCAATGGAATGGAAAATTTGACGAGCACGTCCGTTTTCTCAGGGTGCCGATATGCCGTCGACATCGAGGATCCTCGTGGCCATCGTGGAGATATGTTTCGAGGCTAAGAACTGGTCGGCACTGAACGAGCACATAGTTTTGTTGTGCAAAAGGCGATCGCAACTGAAGCAAGCAGTAACGAAAATGGTTCAGGAGTGTTGCACGTACATAGACAAAACGCCCGATCGGGAGACGATGATAAAGCTGATTGAGACTCTGCGCTCGGTCACCGAAGGAAAAGTACGACCCGGGCTCGCGTCACATTAGCTTACGGTTGAAGTTCAATTCAGAGAAGGATATCTCGAGAATACGTCGATCGTGAATGTTCTTTTTCTACGTCGCGAGAGTTTATAGAGAGATGAAAGAAACGCGATTGTCTTTTTGTCAGATTTACGTGGAGGTGGAGAGAGCCCGTCTCACTCACCGATTGGCCAAGCTGAAGGAGGAGGACGGCGACCTGACGGGCGCGAACACTGTGATGCTCGAGCTACAGGTACGCGATCTTCTTCGTGCGATTGAAGACTTTTCAAAAAGTCGGAGCAACAAATTCTCAAATATGAATAACGTCGAAGAAAACAAAAAATGCGCAATAAAATATCGGAACGATTGAAATGTCCAGGTCGAAACGTACGGGAGTATGTCGCGTCTCGAGAAGGCCTCGCTCATTCTCGAGCAAATGCGCCTCTGCCTCGCCAAGCAGGACTACGTCCGCACGCAAATTATCGCCAAGAAGATAAGCACGAAATTCTTCGAAGACGAGAAAGACGTCGAGACCCAAACGCTCAAATTGAAATATTACGAGTGAGTCGACGACTCGAGCGAGAGGCATGCGAAAAGTGGCCCGAGAACTCGTCCATCATAAAATTGCATCGGAGACAGGTTAATTTTCGTTCGATTTTTTTTCCTCGTTTTTATCGCGACAGCCTGATGATGGAGCTCGCGCGACACGAGGGATGGCACTTGCAGCTGTGCCGGCACAATCGCGCGGTCCTCGACACGCCGGCGGTCAAGGAATTCCCGGAGAAGCGCAAAGTCGCGATGTCCCGGGCCGTCATGTATCTCGTCCTGGCGCCTCACGAGCCCGAGCAAGCTGACATGACCCACAGGCTGCTCGCTGACAAATTTATCGATGATATTCCGACCTACAAGTCAGTATACAACAAAAAAAAAACGATTTTTTTTCCTTCGCACATATGGCCGGCTTGTAATTGTTCGAAATGTGCGCAGGGAACTGTTGCGACTATTCGTGAATCCGGAGCTGATAAAGTGGTCCGGTCTGTGCGAGATTTACGAGAAGGAGCTCAAGAGCACCGAGGTGTTCAGCGAGTCGACCGAGGAGGGTCGAAAACGCTGGAACGACCTCAGAAATCGGGTTGTTGAACACGTAAGATACGAATTGCTATTTCAAAATCCATGAAGCTACGCAGTGGCTAGTTGGCCGGAGTTTTCCGATGAAAGCCTTCAGGGAGGCCTATTTCGGTAACGAAAACATCGTAATACCGATTTTCATTAGCAGCGTTGCTAACTCGAATCGCAGCGAGTCCAGCGCTCGCGGACCAGAGAATTCTCATCGAAACTTTCATGAAGCGCTATTGGTTCTTTCAAATACCATTTCAAACCTCGAAATGGCTGGAACACGTCGCGCTTCTCGTTCCTATTGGCTCCGTTCAGGGTATAGGGTGGGGGCAATGAAATCGAACGCAGCGCTCGCGGTGGATAAAAATTGCAACAAACTCAGCTATTTATCTGTCAAATCTGTATGTGTACAGTCGTGCTGTCGCTGAAAAACCCCGCAATCGGAAACAATTAGAAGGCTCATTTTTTGACAGGTGATTTTGTAGGTGCTGCGGGTGCTAAATCCAAGTGTGCCCAAAAATCGGGTTGTAGGGTTTTTTTTAGGGGATGAAAGGGGATGGGGGTGGATTAATGCCAAACTACAACCCCTACGAGGTCGGCGCCGTGAGACGAAATATGCAGAAAAATCCAGGCTTTAGTTTTGTCCACAGCGCCGAAGTCGTGGAAGTTCATTTTGGGATTGAAAAAGTGGAGTGATATTTTGAAAAATTAGTTTTAATTCAATAACTCTTTAGAAAAAAATTCGTACACGTTTTGTTCAAATGGGAACGTTGTAGCCCTTGAAAAGACACGTCGATCAAGTATTTGATTATCACTCGCCGATAATATCTTCACCCTCCAAAAAATGGTTAAAATACCAAAAAAAATTGTTTATTGAATAACTTAAAGACAATCGATTTTTAGGGTATGGTTCAAATGTACGAAATGTAGAGAATAATTTTCTCTATATTTTCGTTTCTATGGATCACCATTGACTTTTGGTTTTCCAACGCCTCTCGGAGGTTGGAAATTCAAAATAAAATTCTGGGAAAACTATTGACCGTACGAATTCGGCGCTGTGGAAGAATTTGTGCCTTGAACCCTCAGCTACATTTTTGTCCACAGCGCCAAACTCGTGTCTCTTTATTTTCGGTCAATAGTTGTCCCGGAATTTCATTTTGAATTTTCAACCTCTGAGAGGGGTTCGAAAAAGCGAAATTCAAGAGCGGTCCATAGGAACGAAAAAATAGAGAAAATTATTCTCTACATTTCGTACATTTAAACCATCTCCGAAAAATCGATTGTTTTTGAGTTATTCAATGAACAATTTTTTTTTATACTTCAACAATTCTTTTGGGGGTGAATATATTTTCGGAGAGGGTTGATCAAATACGCGATCGACGAGTCTTTTCAAGGGTTACAACGTTCCCATTTGAACAAAAATTGTATGAATTGTTCCTAAAGAGTTATCCAATGAAAACTGATTTTTCAAAATTTCACCCCACTTTTTCACCCCCAAAATGAACTTCCACGACTTGGGCGCTGTGGACAAAAACAAAGCCCGGATTTTTCTGAACACTTTGTCTCCCGGCGCCGACTTCGTCGGGGTTGTAGTTTGGCATTAATACACTTCCATCCCCTTTCATCCCCTAAAAAAAACCCTACGCCCCGATTTGTAGGCAAACTTGGATTTACCATCCGCGGCACCTACAAAATCACCTGTCAGAAAACTAGCCTTCTTCTAATTTTTGCCGTTTCCAATATACAGCACGACTGTACTAATGAGCGTGATACGAGATTTTTGCAATAAACGTTATTGGGAGTACAAATAAGTCTCCGCCCTTTGACAAAAGATGGCCCCACCAGGAGGTTATGGTTGAAATTTTCAGGCGTAAAACGTCATGTCGTAAGGTTGGACATCTGGCGAGACCATAACCTTGAAATATTAGCGAATTTGTATCAGTCAGATAATTTTTTTCGCGCGAAGATGTCGAGTTTTGAGCCGACTAAGCGCCATTTGCGGGTTTTCGTTCCGGCCTTTTGCTACGTTCTTTGTCTTCGACGTCAAACGTACCGTTCTTAAACTTTTCAAACCATTCATGACAACTTCTCTCACTTGAGGCGGGATATATATTCACAGCGATCAAAAAATCGATTTCTTTTTTTTTTCTCTAAACGATAGAACTATATGTGTAGAATATTTTCCCAAAGTTTCAAAGCAAAATTCTGGAAACTTCGAATTGTTTTTGAAAAATTGGAAAAACGACTTTTTTAATCCACATTTTACAGAAATGTTGCGTGAAATGTTGACTTTTTTGTAAATGCGTGCCATTTTCTTGAATTTGCATTTTCTTCATTTTAATTACCGTCACATAGAAACTATACATGTTCTAACTGAAAGAATGTTTGAACTTTTTTGCAAATCAAAGTCTACGGCAAGCTAGACTGCACGCCGATTCGCAACTCCCGCGGCGACCTTGCTGTAACACTGCCACGGCTCTGTCATTTTGGTGATGAATTAATTTAAAAAAATTGTTTCGTATACTTAAATATACTATTCAAGTATACCTAAAGTTTGATAATTGTAGGATCATTATTTTTTAGTTTAAAAAATCCCCCAATATTGCTTATTTTTTTCGCGTCTAAATGTATATCCCGCCTTAAAGCAGCCTCACCATATGCTTCTACAAGCAATCGATGCGCCTCAGCTGCAGATTTCTTCAAATTAAATAAGTAAAGAAGAGTTATAAAGTTCCCGCAAATGACGCTTATTCGGCTCAAAACTCGACATATTCGCACGAAAAAAATGATGTGATGCTGATACAAAATCGCTAATATTTCAAGGTTATGGTCTTGCCAGATGTCCAACCTAACGATATGACGTTCTACACCTGACAATTTCAATCATAACCTCCTGGTGGGGCCATCGTTTGTCAAACGGCGGAGACTTATTTGTACTCCCAACAAAATATTGTTTTGTCAAAATTGGGCAACGACAATTACGTGTAATAAATTGCAAATATATCGGAAGGAATAGTAAATGCAAATTTTATCGATTCCCTGGGGCAAATTGGAAATTAGAACTCAACAAATGGATAGCGGCATTTTTACCGTTAAAGAAGTTTTGTGAGGCGTTACAGGAATAGAGCCTTTTCTTATGACACGAGCTTGAATTATTAATAATCCATAGTTCCTGTAATTAATTAATTTTTCACAATAACTAATTGATAGCCCACAAAACATGACCCAAGCTTAAGCACAACTTAAAACTTGGATCATGTTTTGCACCCAACTCTTCTTCGTCCCTTCGTCTCTTCAGCAGATACCAACAGTTTTCCCTTACGTTGACAATGAGTTTGAGGTCGGAAATTAATATCATGAGTTATACTCTCAAAGTCGGCCTTCGAAATTATGCTCGTTTCAGTCCAAGAAGAAAATTGTATTTATTATGCAGTGATGCAGCAACGATATATGTTTGTTTAATTGTAATTAAAGCAATTATATAGCTTCATCTTTCTCGTCTTATAACAAAATAACAAGTTAACAAAAATATACATTTTAAGAAAAATTGCCTTTTTTCACTTAATTGATACGAAATGCTTCTTGCTGTCTTTGGCCAAACAACTTGATTTAATTCAAACAAATTAAATGCAATTGCGTCGCGATTGTAATTTCTATAGTTTATCACAATCTTGCAACCGCAATTCCAAAGCCGACAAAAATACGAACGAATAAAAACTAAACCGGAGAACGGTCACGAGATCTTTCCCATAAAAAGCCTCATCTTCTGTCTGGATTAAGGGGTGAGATGCGGTCAGAGGCGTGAAAAAACGAGAACTTTCAATATATTTTTTTTCAATAGTAATTAAGTTTGTTTTACAAAAGTGGTCACACAGACTTTTTATGTTATATTTCAACTTGACTTGTGCAAATTTTCAAAGAAAAATATTGATTATTGAAAAATATCGCCATTTTCGTCGGACCTCCTTCGGCATGTAGTGCTTTGCGGTAACCGTCATAAAATTCTACTGGATCATCTATTAAAAAAATCATTAGTTTAATAATAAATCTAGTCCTTAACCGTAGCTTTTTTTAAAAAATTAACAAAATGCCGGCTTCCAACACATAACTTCCGATTTTCGACCAAAAAATCGCTCGTTTATTGTTTTAAAAAAATAGAAATTTTCAACAAAAATCAAAATCCTTCGATTAAGGACTAGTGTTTAATGCTATCAATAAGCACACCAAATTTCATCAAAACCCATCGAGTGGGTTTTGAATTATAGTGGTCACCGTCTTGCAAAACATAATTTCGAGAAAAACGCGTTGAAAGTTTTTCGATGTGTATACGGTATGTTCGTAAAATGTTCAGCTCGATGGATGAAGCTAAACTTTTTTTATGTATTTTGATCCGCTGAATCCGAATATCACAATTTTTGCCGAAAAGTCGATCATTAAATTGTTTATAGCCAATTGTTGAAACGATTTTTCAAAAAATTGAAGTTTTTCGGGATAAATTATATTTAAAAACATTTTGAGCAATTTTAAAACGAAAGTGTTCTTTATAAAATGTTGCTAAAGATCATAGTTTTTGAGTAATAAATTTTTGAAAATTTCTGAGAGTTTTCCAATTTTACACTTGATTTATGTATAGAAATACTAATAAAAAAATTACTTACATCGAATCATCAATTCCAGGCCCATACAATAGGGCTTCTGCCGATGTGGAAGCTTCCAAAATATCAATTTGTTGTTGTCTTCGAAGCATTCTGCCTTCACGGGTATTATCGTTTGCGCGTTTGTCAGCCGCTACCTGCCATGGGGACCCGACGCCCCTTCACTAATTGTGGGATATCCCGGAAACTATTCATCGGATTGACTTGAAATTTTCAAATTTTCTTAATTCGTCGAGATCAATCATTCCATCCGAAAGAGAGGCTGATAAATGCAACTGAACCGAGAAGGCCGATTTTTTAATACAGTGTGGGGGGAGCTTAGAGAAGCTCATCTTGAAATTGTCGACCAAGATTTCCCAAGAGCTTTCTCCGCCATCTTGCAAAAAGGGGTAAATTTGGTTTCTTCCGCTAACTCGGCTCTCCGTCATGATACGAAAATTGCGATGATATACTTTTTTGTTGCTTTTTTTACGCTTTACAATTTAGTTCATATGAATTTTCGTACACGCCTGTGCGCGCGATCGAGCTTCCGAAAAAAAAACATCTCGCAACGAATTATATTTATCCTTCTGTTTTTTCGTCACAGAATATCCGAATAATGGCCAAGTACTACACGAAGATAACGCTGACGCGAATGTCGGAGCTGCTGGACCTTTCGATACAGGAGACCGAGGCGAGTCTCTGCAAGCTCGTAGAGTCCGGAATAATAAACGCCCGGACGGATAGACCGGCCGGTGTCGTCAGATTTACCGGCGCCCAAGAACCAGCTGCGCTTCTCGACGCCTGGGCGGCCTCCCTCTCCAAGCTCATGGGCCTCGTTAACAACACGACCCATCTGATTCATCAGGAAGAAATGCTCGCGGTTGCTCGCTCGTAATAACGCGATCTTCACAACATGCGTTTCTTTTCTTTTTTCACGACACACATACGAACCACTTTTCCCTGTAAACGGCAGCGGTCTCTCTCTCTCTCTCTCTCTCTCGCGTATCGCGTGTTTGCAGTTCGAGAGCGGTTCAATAAAAAAAAAAATTGACAGCAAAAAAACGACACGGAACGCCTTGGTAATTAAAGTCTGTATTTTTTCACTTTCGGTCACATCCGTGTATATGTGTGTGTGCGTATATATATGTACACGATAATCACAATTGTACGCTCGTAAAAATTAAGTCAGAGTAAAAAAAAAAATCCGCGAGTGCCCCCTCGGCTGGCCTCGTCGCTGGAATGCCTCGCGGAATAATGTGCGCCGATTTTTCGTCCAACTTCCGCTCGCTCTCCAGCGCAATGAACGAAAAAAAACGCTCGTTTTCGAAAGTACGTAAAAATTGTCTCGTTCAATTTTGCGTTGTTCGTTTACCGGGGCGGGGGGGGGACGAGCACGTGACAATCTTATCGACGCGACGTATGATAATTCAGCGGAGAAAAATTCGATCTTTTCAATCAAACAATTCAATCTTTTCGAAGTTTGGCTGAGAATCTTGATCGTCTTTTATTGTAGCGTCGATTGGCGAGAGAACTTTTGTTCCACGCTCAGCCACCCCCCCAGGATAATAAATAAATAAATGGCGCGTCCGATCGGAGCGCGGATTTTTTGTTCCGAATCGGCCGAGATCGCTTCTGATTTCCGTTCGCGCGATATGATCGACGTCTTATCCGTAAGGCAGCGCAGTCTCAACGTTCGTACGATAATATAGAAAAATATGGATTATTATGCCGAGTGCATTTACTTTTCCTTCACACACATTCGTCGTAAATCTTAAATATTACAAGCTCTCTCTCTCCGCCCCAAAAAAACGACCTGTCCGCTTTTCTCCTCGTCTGATTTCGTTTTTTGTTTACCGCACGTGGGAAATTCCGTCTAGGCCATTAAAATTGCACAAGGCACTGCGTAACTCCTCGCGTTAATCTTTTTCCGTTTTTTTTTGTGTTATGCTTGCGAATGAAAATCGCAAGGCGTAGCCACGACGGTAAAAGTGACGAGTAAAACGCGCACGGCGAGATGAGCGTGTTACGTAAATTTCTGCCTCGCGACAACGACGAGGATTTTGTACGCGCATTGAAAGGTCTCGTACGTAATTGACCGTCGTCAGTTGAGCCCGATCGGGCTCGGAGATCTCCGCACAATTCACCAATCGACGAAACAACGATTATTCGATTTGTGTGCATGCTGTTTTCTTTTTTTCGTCCCTCTTCCTCTTTTCGCCTCGTATTTTTAGCGACACTGAGCGAATGGAAAAAGTCCCGCGCGTTGACGTACGCCCGTTCAATTTTACTCGACCGATTAATAATCGTTGAGTCGTTTCGCCCTCGATGGCTGCCTGATCAAGGTGGTCCCCGATTAGAGCGAAATAAAAATATTGTCAAATCGTCGGAACCTTTGACCGAGGCGCTTTTTCATTTTTGGAATATTTTCACGATTATGGAGTGCACAAAATAATTGTTGAACTTTGAAAAAAAAAAACGTTCAACTGCCGATGAGGGAATTTGCGGAAATTTTTCAAAATGGCGGTTACCGCGCTGGTACAAAAGTATGTCATTTTTTAAAAACGGTTTTTTTTTCGTTTAAAATGAGAAATAGAAGACGAGCAGCATAGGCAATATTTCCGACGATTGTGTTCAATTATTATAATCGCTTTTTGCTTTTCATAATATTCTCCAATACGCCGCAGAAACACGAACTGAGATCCGATGTTTGGTTCTTTTGGTTCGCAAACCGCACCTCACAATTGGGTTCTTTTTCGGGCCGTCTCGGTATTCTATCCCCTGAATTGACAATTGTTGATTTTCGTTCGTAACGATCCTCGAATTGTTAGGTCAGGAATTTAATTTTTTATAATCCTACTGTGTATTATCTCCCACGCGGTCTTGTCGATTTTTTCTACAGATTCTTTACTTCCTGTCGTAACAAAAAAAACAACCACGCCTCAAACCAGGCACGTGAAGGAGCACTTGATTTTTTTTCTTTTTTTTTCATTCAACGTTTGTTCACTGGGATAGACGGTAGTTCAGTCACCTCGAAAAAGTCTAAATACTAATTAAGTCCACGTGGGTTAAGTCGCCGTGCAAACTTCCCGCCGGTTGAAGTGACACGCGGATCGCTAGCTCGAACGACCTTGTTCGGGTTTGTTTCTTCCAAGGCGAGAATGGCGGCAAAAGTGGCACCGAGCAAAAATTGCTCTCTCTCTCTTCCTCTCACTGGTTGATCGATCGGTTTATCGTTAAATTCGATCGTAATCGTCGCAGATCCGATATCCCGCTTATCGTGCAAAAAATATGTATACAAGTGTTAATAGTAAGGTGATCGCGCGATCGGGATCTGGGAAACGTCATTGGCAATGTGACCTTTGTTGGCACTAACTTCCACGAGAGTAAAAATATTGCCGCAAACGATGTCCGAAAAAAAAGCATGAGAAGAAAAAGAAAATAAGAAAAAAGACATTTGTGCTCGATTGAATGCGTACAATGAATTTTTTTGTTTAGATTCGATTATTTTCAGTTTTTTTTTACGCAATTTATCAAATTGAATGATATTGTTTGGGTTTATTTTTACCGAATTGACCGAGTTCAATTATTTTGTTTGGGTTTGTGCTGAATTGACCGAGTTCAATAATTTTGTTTAGGCTTGTTTTTGTCTGTGCTCCATTGACCAAGTCCAACGATAGTCTTTTGCTTGCACCCAATTGGAAAAACTCAATGTAATTTCTTTGTCGCGTATTTGAGCGCGGCGTTAAAAAAAAAATTGCCCTCTGCACAAACGCGTTGCTCTTGGATTCTCCTTTTCCTTCGCATTTACAAAGGTCCTCTACTAAACGAGGGTTTAAGGAAAAAGGTCCTTTTTCATTCGTGTTTTTTTCCTCAGTTTCTCGCGCTTGTCGGATTTCTCGGGCGAGTACACCTTCTCCTCGTTGTCGTCGTCGAGGATTAAAAAATATTTTCGAGTGACAAGGAACTACGCCCTCGCGGCGGGTCATCGTGTTCAGGGCTTCGATCTCTCGGGACCGCCGCCGCCGCCACCGCCCTGCTCGCTTACCGGACTTCCCGCTCCGCTCATGCTGGATGGCTTGGCATCTGCAAAAACGAAAAACATGAAAAAAAACAACAAAGCACAGTTCATATAAATTTCTCGTATTTTGAAAGATTACAAACACAAATTGCTGATCGATTTCTGGAATCGAAAGAAAAAAAAGAACAAATACAAAACAGTTATTGATAGTCTGAGTTAGAGGGTTTTTTGTGTATGTGTGTGGGAGAGAGAGAGGGAGCGAGAGACAGAAATTTTTAAACGATGTCTAAATAATATAAATTTTTGAAATAACGAATAATGTTTTTTAATTAAAATTGAAGTATATGCATATGTAGCTTACAATCTATTTTTCAAAATTATATTTACACTATTTGTAAATTACTTTAAGAATTAATGCAGTTTCAAGTATTTTTTGTTTTTAATTTGTGTATACATGTAAAGTGAGAGAGAAAGGCGACAAAGTAATTAATGAGTACCCAGGTAGCAATTTCAAAATAGTTGTCCAAATGGGTACCAAATGTCCGCTTGGAAGTTACCAATAAGTTACCCAGGTAGCAATTTTCTAAAAGTTGTCCAGAAGTCGGCTAAAAGGGTGCCAAATGTCCGCCCGGAAGTTATCTTAAAGTCAACAACCTTCCAAAAAGATAACTGTTGGACACATGATAACTTATAGGTAACTTCCAAGCGGACATTAGGTACCCATTTGGACAACTAATAGACAACTATTTTGAAATTGCTACCTGGGTATGTGTCCAGCAGTTATCTTTTTGGATGGTTGTTGACTTTAAGATAACTTCCGGCCGGACATTTGGTACCCATTTGGACAACTAATAGACAACGATTTTGAAATTGCTACCTGGGTAACTACTGATATATACATATTAGGGTGGTTCAAAAAAAAATCGCGGCACTCAATGGAAAATGTTACTACGTTATGAAAAAGTAATTCATACAAAATTTGAGAGGTTTAAACATTTTTTTAGGTAAGTAGTGCTCAAACGACAACATTTTTTTTTTTCGATTTTTCGTCCATTTTTTTCCCCCGCCAATAAACATCATAATAATGCTAGGTGCGCAACTAAGTTCCCGGGTTTCACACATGGATGGCGCTAGCGACACATGTAGTCGGCATACAGGCCTGAAATTGGGTGTCTTTATAGCTTGGACATCTGTTAAGAATACCCAGTCGTAATATAAACAAATATCGCAACACAACGACCTTTTTTCTAACCTCGAAAATGTCAAAGTTTGTGCCAAATAAACAGCATTTGCGAGACGCATTGCTTTTCTGCTTCAAACTAAAAAAAACAGCAGCTGAAGCACGTCGGTGCCTTGAGGAGGCCTACGGCGAACATATACCATAAAAAAAACGTGTGAAGATTGGTTTCAGCGGTTCAGAAGTGGCGATTTTGAGACTGGGGACAAGGAGCGCTCGGGAAGGCCGCAAACATTTGCGGACGCCGATCTGCAAGCGTTATTGGATGAAGATGACACTCAAACAGAAGATCAATTTGCCGAGGCATTAAATGTGACTCGGCAATGTATTTCGAAACGTTTGCACGCCATGGGAAAAATTCATAAGGAAGGAAAGTGGGTGCCGCATGAGTTGACTGAGAGACAAATGGAAAAACGAAGAGCCACTTCCGAAATTTTGCTTTTGCGGCAGAACAGAAAGAGTTTGCTGCATGGAATTGTTACTGGCGATGAAAAACGGATATATTTCGAGAATCCCAAATGCAGAAAATCGTGGCTTTCACTTGGCGAAGCATCAACATCAACGGCACGGCCAAATCGCTTCCGAAAAAAGACAATGCTCTGCGTTTGGTGGGACCAGAAAGGAATCGTGTACTATGAGCTGCTGAAACCGGGCGAAACTGTCATAGGCATCGCTACCGACAACAACTAATCAATTTGAACCACGCATTGCTCGAAAAACGGCCAGAATGGGACACGAGACACGAACATGTGATATTGCAGCACGACAACGCTCCGTGCCATCACAGTTCCATCGTCCAGGATACCATGAAAACACTGAAATGGGATCTGCTACCGCACCCGCCGTATTCACCAGGCCTGGCCCCTTCAGACTATCACTTGTTCCGGTTGATGGCGCATGGCTTGGGTGGGCTACACTCGGCCAATTACGATGCAGTACAAAATTCGTTGGACGAATGGTTTCAGTCCACAGGCGCGTCTTTTTATCGTCGTGGTATTTATGTATTGTCAGAGAGATGGCAAAAATGTGTAAGTAGCGAGGGACAATACTTTGAATGAACCATTTTTTGTATTGATCTTGAAATTTTCGATTTTTTATTGGTCAAAAAAACCCGGAAACTTAGTTGCGCACCTAGTATAATTTTCTCAAAACTTGTTATGCTCTGTAGCATTTTCCAAGTTAACATAAACAGGTCGTTTTCATTTCGAGTAGTTTTAATAATCATAATAATTCGAAACGATGTTTAAAAAAATATGTATTCTGGATCACAGTATGCGATTGTTGAAAAACTTACGTAATTACTTCAAAGATCGAGATGAATAATAAAAGCCCTCTCGCAAAAGGGATGGGTTTTTCTGTGCTCGCTCACAACTTGCAACAAATATTGTTTTTGGTCTTCGTTTTTCGTAATCAAACCGTTGAAATCTTTCATCAAAGAAACGGCTCTCTCAGCTATGTCGTTCACAACTTGCATGTTTTCAAAAGTAATCAATCGGATAAATTTCCGCACTTTTGCTATCGTCCAAACCCGCGATCATTTTTTACATTTTTATATTTACGTGTACCGTGACGTACCTCAATACAGCAACTACTGGAAACAGTCAAATGAATCGCGAAAAGAACTCACGGACAATCAGAGAAACAAAGGTGCAGTAGCGTCAACAGCGCCATCGTTTGTAACTCTCGAAACCGTATGACTTTGTTCTCTTACTCCAAAAAAACACGCATACTTGTTAGACGTTCAGTGATGTAAACACCGTGTTCTTGTTCATCAAGTGGTTGATATAATTTTCACAACCGAATTACATATATTGATTCTTAATCTGAAAATACAAATTGTGTGTGGTGAAAAAAAATATTTAAATAAAAATTGTGTAGTTTTTTTTAAACATTTTCTGCATCGAGATAAAAAAAATTAATGCTACGATAAAGATGAAGGCGTTTGAGCACTAACTAAAAAATTGTTTAGAACCCTCAAATTTTGCGAAACTTTCTTATTCTTAAGGCCTTAGGCCACAGTAACGGGTATAAAATCATGTCCGAATTTAACAATTTTTTTTTCGTATGAAAAAGTGATTCACTCATAAAATTAATTACACATCTATTTAGTATGAATATCAGACTGTTAGAAAATATATATATTCTTTTTCGATGTACTAAATGGCCGTCTACTCGAAACTTCTCGAAACAGCTTTTTTCCGATTGGCGTGACAAATAACTTCAACAATTTTCACTCGATTTACTTCAAATTTGAAAGCTATGTTCCTAATTGCATTTCGCAGAGAAGTACGTACGGAATTTCCGATTAATCGAAAACGTTTCATTTTATGAGCAGTTATAACGAAATTTTTCACTGAAAATTCATTTCTTGAGTTCAAATACCTAAAATTTTTGAACAAAACTATATTTTTTAATTTCCGTACGTACTTCTCTAGGTATTCTAATGTAGATTGACGAGAATTTTTGTTTTTTGTTCTAGATAAAAAACTGTGGATGCTAAATGTCACGCCGCGGAGCGCCTAAAAAAATATCAAAAGAAAATGTTAGTAGTCGGCCATTTTGTACATCGAAAAAAAAAAATATATATTTTTTAACAGCTTGATAATCATACTAAATAGATATATAATTAATTTTATGAGTGAATCACTTTTTCATACGAAAAAAAATGTTGAATTCGCACATGATTTTATACCCGTTACTGTGGCCTAAGGCCTTAATACTTCAATTTTCCGTTGAGAAAAAAAATCGATTTCTTTTAACCACCCCAATACATATATATAAAAAATTGTTTTAAAAACGTAAGAATTATACATCTTTGATCAATGTTCAAATTTATAGTTGTTTAAAAAATGTTATGATTTATTTATCATATTTTACAGTTTGTTGCTATTGTTACTGTTATTATTATTATTATGCATTAGTGTTTATTATTATGCATTATTGTTTATTATTATGCACTATTATTATTGTTTTTGTACAATATCTCGGGCTCTAAACATACGAGAATAATAACAACAATATTTACCGTGAATACCGGCCTGCTGGAGTAGAGCCACGGCTTCCGCGTACGTCGGCGGGGGCAATTCGTTCGTACATTGGCCCTGAGTTATTATTTCGTAGGAGGGTGGTCCTATCATCCCGGCACCGGAACTGTTCATTCCTTGAGCCGCCGCTAATTCCTGCAAATGCTAAAACTACAGTGTTGATCATATACCGTGACAAGGCGCCTAACAAACGCTGCATCTGCCCATTTCTTTTCGCGTCTTTTCGGGTCCCTCGAGCGTATGCAAATGCAGCGCCGTGAAAGAAAAGTCCCCTCCCCTTCGCCGGCTCCGTACCGCAAAAATATCTCCACATTCCGATAGTAGCGTGTTTTCATTATCAGAGTGTTTCTTTTTTACTTCTTCTCATTCCCGGCGCGTTCCCGCAGAACTCGTTTGCTCTTTTTCAGCCGGAGGATCAGAAGAACGAAGCGAACATAAAATAAACAAGACGCAAATACGCGTCGTCGTTATAGCGAGGAAATACGAGCGGGCGAAAAAAAAGAAAAAATCCGAGGGCAGAAAAAACATGAAAGATAAGCGGGCCACACGTTCGCTATTTTAAATCTCGTACGGATTCCCGAAGTTTTCTCGCGGTCCGAGCGCCTCTTCGCGCGCGATAGAGCCAACAACTGGGCGGCGTTCGCACTCGCCCGCGGCGACCGGTCCGGCTCGTCGATTACCCGCGAGAAAAATACACCGAATTCTAGGCCGAACCCGATTCACGCGCTCGTTCCCACATTCGCAACACACTCGTCCATCGCTCTTTCGTTTTTCTCTTCTTCGTCTTTGTTCGTTTTTTTCTCATTGTTTATCAACCGCCGACAAAAGACCGAAAAAAGACAAACTGCATTTATTTGGATGGCGCGACGGGAATTCTCAACGAAAAATATCGTCAAATGTTCCCGAATGTGTGAATTTGCGTGTAGGAGGAAGAAAAAAACGTAATGGTTCCCAAATAATATATGTGACGTGATTAAAGTGATCGATTAATTTCGAATGTCAAAATTCGCAAGACTTCACGATGAAGCGATCGTATCGGCGACAAATTCTTCGTATCTTCGCCGATTACCATAAAACTGCACGTATGAGGCAAAACTGCGCTGGTTAGGTCTCCGGCGCTTTTTCGTTCCTCCATAAATTTAAGAATTGCACGACCCCGAGACGCGCCCTCAACTCAATAAGCGTTCTTAGAATCGTTTGGCTTTTTTTTCTGAGCGATCTACCTGTTGTTTGTTCGCGCGTGCGCGCGTCTTACCCGAAAGAGCAGCCTCTGATGAAAGATCATCTGGATAACGGACTTTTTTCTGAGATATAGTATGCACTTGACGGCGACCATGAGACCGGAGCATATGAAAATCGGGCCTACGAGCCACATGTGGCCGAGATTCGAGAAGACCTGACGGTCGGCAACGTCTCCGAGGGCCATTATCGTAATGGCAGTGCCAATCGCGAAAAGCACGAGGCTCAGGCCTAAATAGCTGTAGCTCGTGCAGTCGCATTTGCCGAAAGTTGTAGGCTCCTCGTAACGTTCTTCGATGTGTCGTAGCCTGTTGGACAGGTAGGGACTCTCGAAAAGCGTTGCCATTTTAATGATGCAGCGATAAGATCCATGCGGGGCGAAGCTCTTAATGTCTTTTTTTAGGGGTAATTTTGTATTTTATTTAATATCACAAGACACTACACCGTGCGCACATCTGTATGGATGTACATGTATGTATGTATATATGTAGCGAGTCTTTGTTCGTGCCGTAGTGGAAAAAGAAAATGGTCCACGGCGGCGGCGCTCGTCCTCTTTGGATAGTAGTCCTTCACATTAAACGCGAACAATTATTCTCAACGTACGAGGACCGCGCAAAAGATACACGCCGAGCTACAATTCGCACCCGACAAATTTTTCGCACTATTTTTCACGGCTTGTGCCAACCTCGCGCGCGTTTCACCAAACGACACAATGTTTTTGTTTTGCTTTTCGCTCGCGCGAACGACCCCACGTATCCGACCGCGTTAATTCCGCGCTCCGTTTCTCATGTCTCCGCGCGATGAGTGTTTGCTTGTTATTTTTGTTTTCGGCCTTTTCTCCCTCGCTCGCGTATCACTTTTTCCGCTCCGCTCGCGTCGCGATAGGAACGAGACGACGCCGTTGCGCGAATAAAGAGTACGTGCCGCTCGCGCACGGCACGGTTCACGACTCGGGCTCATGTAACGCGCGAGGAGTTTCTTCGCGAGACTGTTGCTGCGGACTCCGAGACTCTCGTCTTGTCGCACGATCGCGCGCGTGCGCGCCGAACTCCCCTCGCGTCGCGGCTCTCTCGCTCGACGGATGTCTCACGTGCTCGGCCCGCTTTGGCCCTCGGCCGGGATTTGTCACCGGCGGCGCCATCCGAAGTTCGGCTGACGCGGCTCGTCGGCCCCGCGGCGCACCCTCAGCGCCATCTCTCGGACGCTCGTCCAACCAATAACTTTGCCTCTTAGTGCCATTATCACTATCGTCGGCGCAAAAAATCGTCGAAACTACAAGAATAGGATGAATCTATCACTAGACTACCCTCCTAGGAAGTGAATAATAATATTTGAGATTTTGGTAAGTTGAGAGGGCTCAACTTACCAAAATTCCAAATATTTCTCCCCACCCCTTCAAAATATACTCGAAAAACCGGGGTTAGCTCCCACTCCGTCGGTAAAGCAAACGGCAATCGCCGAGAACGAGAGCGTGCCTCTCTTAGCGCAATTTTCTTCATCCGCGTTTCGGCGTTACGCCACGGCAAAATACAGCACCTAAGAAAAACGGGACAGGAGACATTAGTTTCGCGACTGCCGAATCTCTTGATCGCTTCATCTCGATCATACAAATACCTCTCGTCAAAGCTGAACTGAAAAATAGAGACGGAAATAATGCTCGGCCCGATTGGAAAGAAGCACGTCGAAGTAGCCGCAAAGTGGTGAGTTGGAAAATAATAAAATTAAATAAAAAATCTCTGCTTAGGTTACGTTTTGTCAGTCCTCAACAAAACGTCGTCACTATTGTTGGCAATTATTTATCCAAAATATATATATATATATATATATATACACACATGTACACACCCACTCTCATTATTCGAGGAAAAAAAATCAATATTTGTGTGTATAGTTTTCCGCGAACAATTAATCGACTCCGAGTATATATATATATTTGGCTTACATAACGAGTCAAAACGCCCGTTGTTTCTCATTAATCGACGAATATCCCTAAAATTCTTGTTTCCCTAGGATTCCATCGCTGGCCACGTACAGTGGAATGGCGGGTCTCAGTCTCATCTACTTCACCGAATGGAAGGCGGTCATGGAGTGGATGCCGTTTTACGAGACTTTTTGGAAGCACAATTAGATTGACGATAATCCAATTTTCACAGTGCGAAAAACTGCGTACACATGTACCTCTAATGTAACATAATGATTATATATCGCACGCGGTACAATACACGATCGTGCAGTTAGCGAAGACAACGTGTGCGTATAGTTTCTACGACTTTCCGGCGAGGTTGCCTCACGATTGCGGGGGTTTCTATCAATGAGCGCGAGGCAAAAGTATGGCGGAGGATAATTTATTAACACAGACGAAGGTAGCGAAGGAGCGGTTAAATTTGTTGCATCGCCGGATCCGAAGACCCGGCTCCCAGTGAGCGCTGCTCTGCCTCCAGTTCGAGCAAAGTTTCGCCGTACGCAGCAGCTGCGTCCCTTCGTCGCTGCTTCATTTTGGGGCCGATCAGCCAGCTGAGATTTCAAAACAGAAATGTAGTATTCTTCGTGTCGGGATTTATGATTACCGTAGTATGAGAAAAAAATTCACCCGATTGATTTGGTAGTGCAAACGAGGACGACCACAGTAGCTGTGACTGTGATAAAGAAACCGGCGTTCTGCGTCAAGCCAGATCTTTTTGGACTGCAAAACCACCCATGTCAATAAATAACGCTTATTAATCCCGAGACACCGAGAGCGGTCGGGCCTTTGGGTCAAGCAGCGTTGCGCAATGCCGACACTTGGAACGGTCACTTATATTGATAGTTGAGTAAAAAAATCTGTGCATCAGAGTTTAAGAATATGGGGTTGTCTATACCGGTACGGGTTTTGCAGTTTTCCCGTACCCTTGACAAGTGCGGTATAGTGTAGCTCGAGAAGGCTGTGGATGCAGCGGAAGTTAGGTTAGACCAGCGAAGTGCAGGTAGGGAGCAATAGAAAAGGCTTCAATTGGGAAGGACTCGTTGGGACTCGGGAAATCAAAGTATACATCTATATGCGAGAGAAAACGCAGAACTCTGATGTATTTCAGGTTAGGTCACGTTCGGAACCGTAAACGATTACCTCATTTCTCCGGCTCGCTCGTTTCCGTTTGTTGGAGCGAACGCTGATCTTGCCAATACTTGTTGAGCGCCGGCTGCCAGCAATAGGCACCTCCCAATACACCGATGACGGTGACAACAATGTAATCGACGAGACTCAAACCGTGAGGTCTTCGTAATCTCATAGTTCGACCGCCTCCGTAAAATGCACAGACGCAATGGAGCAGACGACACGCGCGCGCGGAACTGCCGACAAATCGAACTTCTACTGTACACTTCATTACGGAGTACCGTGGGAGCGAACGAGAAGACGGACAATTTTTATTCGACTATTTCCATTCGATATTTGATATTTTATCAATGTTATATCATGTTTGTACATCTCGTACGTTTTTTCCCTTTCATACGGCTCGGATAATTCTAAGCTTATTATTTTTCGGATAATCTTGCGGAGTCAATGTTTGCCAGATCGCGAGACGAAAATACTGGCTCTTGTAGCGAGACCAGTGGCAGGGTGCAATGTTTAATAAACGATTATATATGAGACATTCCACGTCACTGCAGCCAGTAAAAAAAAATCACAAATAATTTTGAAAAATCGAGTCACTTTATTGAAAAATATTCACGGAGTGTCGAATTAAAAAAAAAAATTCTGACGTTTTTTCTCGTTGATTACCATTTTTTAACATTTTTCCATTCAAATGCCTGTATCTTTGGCAGGGTTTGACGTATTTTCATTCGTGAAACACGAAAATGTGCGTCTTTTTCTAGCCTTCCAGAAAAAAATTAGTTTAGACTTTATTGAGCAAGTCGAACGTCCGTTTCAGGGCAAAATATGCACAAATATTTTTTTTCTCAAGGAAAGACACTCGTTATTTTATTTTTTTTAATTTCCTCGAATTGTGAATACGAAAAAGGGATTTTTGGTATTTTTTATATTATGGGATTCCTAAACACCGTGAACTAACAGCTATTTTTATTTTTTTAATTAATATTCGATTGAAGAGTGTGGAGCACTCCAAGGCTCCAATACATATGACATATATGTCATATGTATTTCAAAAACCTTGTGAACATACAGCGAGTGCTCCAAACTCTTTAATCGAATATTAATAAAAAAAATTTTAAAGCTGTTACTTCACGGTGTTTAGGAATCCCATAATGTAAAAAAATACCAAAAATCCGTTTTTCGGTTCCGAATGAATGGAACGGACTGAATGCGTTTGGCCCAAATGAAATCATTTTCCAGCAAAAAATCGTGAAAAAACGACTTTTTTGGCCTTGCAACTGCGTATAACGCCTTAAAGAAAAAAATTCACGCGTGAGCAACTACTGTGCCATTGTTCATCTAAGCATCGGACTTTCAAAGTGAATATCTCGGTCAATCCTGATAGTTGCGCACTATTCTGTATATGTAGGGTGTCTCAAAATGACCTGACATTTCAATGTATTAATAAAACGTGTTATTTATTTGAAAAGGACGAATATTTTAATTATCACATAAGGTACAAACATGTCCCTGTTTGCAAACGTTCACTCTTTCGACGAAATGTTTAATAACATTTCGGCATAATTGCGGACTAATTTCATTAATGGTGCGTCGAATTGCTTCCTTGAGCTCCGGAATGGTCTGTGGATCATTGGCATACACTTTTCCTTTCAGAAAACCCCAAAGAAAGAAGTTCAATGGCGTCAAATAGCACGATATTGGTGGTCAATTCAAATCGCCGTAGCTCGAGATAACACGACCATGAAATTTCGTCTGCAATAATTATGCAGTAACAATGCAGCAAATAAAAATTTCTATGCGTTGCTCGATCGTGTGATTCTCCATGACTAAATCTCAATACTTCCTGATGCCAATTGTCAAAAATGATCACTCTATGTTCACCACAAAAAAAAATGGCGCCACAATTTATAATGTAAGGTCATTTGAGACACCCTTTATATATATATATACACTTTAATGGCGACAAAAATTGGTCAACCCAACATGCAAAACACACCATCGGCCATTCGCATGAGAACATAAAAAAACAACAGTAATAAAAACGATATCAAATTTTTCCGGTGTATTTGTAGAATTTGTTGTAAGTCTCGTACAGCTTCTGGAATATAGCACGCGTCGAGTTTGGCAGAGTCCGCGACAGCAGGGAAACAGCGTGCTGATCGGATATGCTCAAAAAGTGACCGACCGAATCTTCCAAGGGTCCCTGTAGGAGAACACGAGATACGCATGAGTCCCCGACCTTTTATTTCAAGCCAAGGCTCAATAGCCAACCAAGAAAAAGCATGGAGCAAAAACCCGCTGTTTTTTTTTACCTTGACTCGCGCAGGGATAACACCTTCGGAGAATATTTCCACGAGATCGGCAATGACGTATGGGCTGATCCTGGCGAGATCCTTCTTCAGCTTGACCAGAGCGTTGGTGAACCTGAAATTATTGACACGCGAGCCAATGAAAAATCCATTTTCGACGTCCGGACAATTTGAGTTTGCACTGAACCGTAACTCTTCTTTCTACGACTCACTTTTCAATTTCCAGTGCAAGAGCGCCGAGTTTCCGTTGTTCCGGCGCGTCGTGCTCAACTGTCCTCGATTCGCGCGCAACGAGGCCAACGATTTTTCTGTACAAAGCGAGCAACACGGGCAATCTGTCGGTGACGAGGCTCGTGTTGAATTTCACGAGGGACGAACAGACGGCGAGTACGTCCTGGCAAGCCGACACGCCGGCCTCGCTCAGCGATCGTTCCGCGAGCAACGTCGCAACGTCGATACTCCGCTCAATGACGTGCAACGATTCCGGGAGCGCGCTTCGCACCAGTCTCAACACCGGTGGCCAAAAAGCCACGGGTATTTCGGAAACTTGAAGAACTTGAAGCAAAGCGTGCAACGCGGTGGTTCGAAGCTTTTGTCGTGCACCGCCCATTTGAACGGCCGCTAACGAGTCCCAGACGATCAACGAAGTCGCGAAGCCTGTCGAGTTCGATTCCCTCAGTTCGGCGATCTGTAATTCGTGCCGAAAATGAGATTTTTTCGCAACTGTTTACTGTGTATATGATGGTTGCATAGAAAATAGGCATTTTTTTAGCGAAAAAGAAGATAGTGGTTCGGTAGCACATCGACGAAGTGGCTCAATTGAAGTATTGCCCATCGGAAGAGACAAAGTTGGCCCATCTTTCGGTCCGCAATCGGATTCGACGCAGGAAAACACTCTTTGCACGTTGCACTCGATGGAGCATATTCGGCATACACTTCCGCTAGCAAACGATGCGTTTACGCGGCTCATTTCTTTGCCGGGAAATAGTAGGTGCGCAACTAAGTTTCCAGGTTTTTTTTACCAATAAAAAATCGAAAAATTCAAGACAAATACACATAATGGTTCATTCGAAGTATTGTCCCTCGCTATTTACACATTTTTGCCATCCTCGCTTACTGATCGGCGTCCGCAAATGTTTGCGGTCTTCCCGAATGCTCCTTGTCCCCAGTCTCGAAATCGCCACTTCTGAACCGTTTGAACCAATCTTCACACGTTGTTTTTGATGGTATATGCTCGCCATAGGCCTCCTCAAGTAACCGACGTGCTTCGGCTGCTGTTTTTTTAAGTTGAAGCAGAAAAGCAATGCTTCCCGCAAATGCTGTTTATTTGGCACAAACTTTGACATTTTCGAGATTAGAAAAAAGGTCGTTGTGTTGCGTTATTTGTTTATATTACGACTGGGTATTTTTAACAGATGTCCAAGCTATGAAGGCACCCAATTTCAGACCTGTATGCCGACTACATGTGTCACTACATCCATGTGTGAAACCCTGGAACTTAGTTGCGCACCTAGTAATGGAGCATAAATTCCCGCGAATGTGACTTATTTGCAACAAAACTTGCCTCATTTTGATACCCTTCAATAACGGACTACATCTACCTAGGTGCGTCAAATAATTGCATTTTCCATAAATATTTTTATTCGATTACCTTTTAGCTATATTGTCTGAAAATTTCATTGAAATATTCCTAAAATTGAATGAGCTACAGCTTTTAACAGTCGGCCGGGCGAGCGGAAGCAGCACGATACTTCAAACTTTAAACGCATTTTTTCGAAGCACTATTTTCAAAGTAGGTGGACTTGATATCTCGAGAACCACTTGATGGATTGTTTCTAAATGTAGATGAGATACGATGAAAAACATTTAAAGGTCGTTGACGATCCCACTTTTATTTAAATCAATCTTCATTTCTTAATAGT
Organism: Ophion ellenae; assembly: GCA_963210295.1. NCBI lineage: Eukaryota > Metazoa > Arthropoda > Insecta > Hymenoptera > Ichneumonidae > Ophion > Ophion ellenae. The sequence goes on from OY723388.1 coordinate 29,581,643, forward strand.
CATGTAAAATGGCGACTTTTTAAAGGGTCTTATCACTTTAGACGCTAAAAATGGCTATTTTATATTATAGATATTGATATAAAAGTTGTTACATTTAATAAATACACTTTCGAAATAAGTTTAAAAAATTATTTCATTTATTCAAGTCACTATTTATAGACGAAAATGGTAGTTAAAAAAATGTCCTAAAAGTAGGTCTGTGCTGTTGATGAAATTTTGGAGATGGATCATCCGGAACATAAAAATCAAACGGTTTTAGATTCAGTATGTTAATGGCTGGCGCATATGATACGATTTTCATATATGCAAAAATAAAAAAATGGCGGACATTTTTCGAAAAACAAACAATAAAAAAAAAGGGTTTTTTCACCGTTTCTGGCAAAAAATGAGCAAATATCAAAATTTTAAAAATCCTTGTTTGGGTTACAGTAATACACTCAAATTTTTTTTTCATGTATTTCGAAAGTGTATTCATTAAGTGTAACAATTTTTATATCAATATCTGTAATATAAACCTATCAAAAAAGTTCATGAAAATAGAATTTTTTTAGCGTCTAAAGTGAGAAGACCCCTTCAAAGATTTTGTATGCTCAAGATTCAATTCGTCGCCGCGTTGAAAAAAATGATTTTCAAAATCGACGATCGTCACCGACTCGTATTTATTGTTTCCTTGAATAACCCGTTTGGCTTTTAACTTTCGGATTGACCGGTTAAAACAGGTGTCCACGGCCAAACGTCGCGACAAAAATCATTATCTGCCGGCGGACATGGTTTTTGTTGTTTTTCTGTATTTTTTCGGGATTTTTTTAAACGCTCTCAATGTATATGTACTTTTGTGTTGAAAATAAAATGCGTTTCTTTTTCATACACCGTTTCGAAGGAAAAAATCGGAATTTGGGAATTTTTTTCCGGCTTCTAGGTAGATACAGCCCATGAGTCACCCTGTGTGTAAATACAGTGCAAAAAAAGTTAGACAAAACTCTCACGGTTTTCGTATGAAGCGACGCGAGAACTTTGCTCAGTGCCTTCGGCTCCGTTCTTTCCAAAAGAGGCACCACGACCTCTTTGCTCGGATTGCGCAACACGTGCGGCCACACGCTGTTGAGTGTTTCATCGTCGAACTCCAGTTTGCCGCGATGCCTCAAAACGACACTCGCCAGCTGCAAACCTTCGGCCATAACTTTCTCGTCTTTCACCTCTGACTGAAAAAAGTCAAGGAAAATTGATCGTTGCAATTGCGACGAATGGGATAGGAACAGGGTTGCAAATAATGCATTACTTTTTGTAATGCATTAGCGTTTTCATTACTCATCACTTTACATCTTGTAATGAAAAAAATGTTCACTACCCATTACATTACATTCAGTAATGTAACAAATTGCCATTACTCATTACATTACATTTTGTAATGCAAACAATTGCCATTACTCATTACTTTGGATTTTGTAATGTAAAAAAATTCCATTACTCATTTAATTGAATCTTGTAATGTAAAAAATGTCCATTCCTCATCACATTACAAAGTCCAATGTAATAAGTTATGGAAATATTTCACATTACAAAATGTAATGTAATGAGGAATGGAATTTTTTTACATTACTGAATGTAACGTAACGGGTAATGAAATATTTGTTCATTACCCATTAAAAAAGTAATAAATGATGCATTACTTTTTCATTAGAAATTTCGCAACCTTGGATAGGAGTAGTGGGGAAAGAAAAAACGTACCGCGAATACGCGACGCAGAGTCGACTCAGTGACGTTGACCAAGTTGTCGGGAATCCGTCCATTGGCCATGGAAGCTTTGACGACAACGCACAATCGTCCAACGTCCTCGCCCTCGTGCGCCTCCCCGTCGATCGAGTCGAGCAACCTTTGGCACAACTTTGACTCGGCCTTCTTGAAGACTCGTCTCTGGTCGCTCTTCAGCTTTGGCCTGACTCGCTCGAGGCACTCGAGAAACATCGTCGCCGAGACTCGGTCCGTTTGGCAGAGTTTCGTGAAGACTTTCAGGCTGTCCCACGAAGTGACGTTTCTCAGGGACGACTCGATGACGCGTTGGAACGAATTGTCGCTCGCCAATTCAGCCATCAGCGACTCAGCGTCCATCACCTCGATCAGATCAATGTCGAATTTTTCCGATACGTCTGTGCCGAGACAAAAATGTCGATGAACATCTCGCGGGTCGGAACGGGGGATTGGAAAAATGTTAAACGTTTCGTACCCATTGCGATGTCCTTGCAGAGCTGCAGAATCGCCGAGTGCCGACCGCACTCATTCTTCACGCAGTAAATGACCAGCAAGAGGACCGTCCTCAAATCCAGACTGACATACTTCAACGGAAGACGCAAAAGAATTTGCAAACTTTTCTCAATCACTGACAACGACTCCGCATCCAGAGACTTCCATTCTTTGCTCGCCAGGTCGTTTTTCATCTCCTTGATCAACTTCGAGGCTTTGCCACGTTTCAGAATCTTCACCTGTACAAGTTACAAGCGCAATTATCGCAACAAGGACAACACTGGTAGAGAATCTGGGCGAAACAATTTTCCCTGTTAATTTACCACATTGACGCGCCCCGTTACACTCTTCGTCGTGCTCTCACACACTCTCGCGGCCGTATCGACGAGCGTCCCATAAGCGAGAGCCTCGACGAACCGCTCGTCGTTTTGCACGCATTCGGCGCTCAATCTCCTGCCCCAATTGGCCTCATCGATCGCCGTTGATCTCGCATCGTCTAACAAGAAACCGGCCAGTTCGGCGATCTGCGAGTTGTTCATGGACGAAACGAGGCGAGGATTATGGTCGAGAACGATCGACCAAGAGTTCTCCAAGCCGTCCAACAATCCCGACAAGTCCGGAGCGTCTTCCGAATTTATTTCGATTTGCCGAACCAAAATCTTATTCTGCGAGCAATATTGAAAGTAATTTTTAACAATGACAACGAGTGAATGATAAAATGAGTGTGCTCGAGTTGATTTGAAGAAAAAGTGTACCATTGCATTTTTCAAACCGACACTGTGGACGTTCGCGACTATTTCGCGCATCCGGTGCTCGGGTATCGGGAAAACGAGCTTTTCCGGCACGGCATCCGGTGCGTAATAGCTCATCCAGTCGTGCATAACGTCCCAATACCAAATCACCGTCAGCAGTGGACTAATCATTTTTTCACTGGCGCTGATCTTCAATACTTTGTCGGCCAACGACGAAATTGTTTTGCCGAGCTCTTTCAGGCACTGCACGAATTTATTCTGGCCCGAAATTGCGACGGAATTGTCGAATATTCTCACGCCATCGAAGTAGGCGGACATCAGGGCGACGTTGGCTCGTAGCACGAAGGTCCCAACGTCTGGAAAATATTGGATTTTATCGTTCGGGAAAAATGTTTGCTGAAAATTTGATATCCAAAGTTTGTAGAACGTAAAGGGCTTGGTGGAGTTCAAGCGAGCATCGAAATTTTGCGAAAAGTTCAAAATTCTAGAAAAGCGAAGCGATTTTGACGAGACTGATGTGCCGGAATACTCACTCTCGTCTTTCTCGCACGATTCGAGGCAATTGTTTAGATGAAACAAGAGAGTTCTGAGTACGCCAATGCTCTGCGTGCTCGTCATATTGGCGACCGATTGACCGAACCGTTTCCGAAACTCAGTCGGTAAGACGGCGTCGATCTCGAGTTCCGATTCGCACCCGGACTCGAGTTTTTCCTCTATGGCTTTCAAGATCCAAGAGACGAGTTTTTGTTCCCTTCGCAGGCGAATTCCAGCCTGGACCAGGGCGACCATGAGATCTCGATAGGCCTCGACTTGCTCCGAGCTATGCCTTTTCCTCAGTAAAACGTTCGCGAGGACCGTTTGCACGTCGGCCTCGATAACGAGAGGATTGAGCACAGCGATGGTCTCCAGAGCTCGATAGTGCTGGGCGTCCATAGTCCCCGCGGATATAATCTCGTTCACGAGCTGGCGCAAGTACTCGAAGAGCGTCGCCTGGCTGACTTTGTTCTCGTAATCGAAGCTCACGCCTGCTAGTTGTTGACGAACGACAGCAAGTACTTTGAACTTTGCGCTTTCAGCGGCTTCAAGGAGCCCCCGAAGCACAAAGTCCACAGCGGCTGGGTCGTTCTTCCAAGAGGCAAGAGCGGCTCGAAATAGGTACAGAAAAACGACCACGCTGTTCTCAACCTCGGACGTCTCCGCCTTTCCCCTCAACGCCTGGAACAATCCCGCCGCGTGATCATCCGTCTCGCCGTTCTCTTTGAACTGCGCGTATCTGGACTTGGCGAAGATCACTTGTTGCGCGCACTTGTGAGTCTCCGCTCCGAGTTTGTCGCAACGAGTCGCGTCCACCAAGCGGCACAGGGGATACAAAATTTCGCGCACGAAAATATCGCGCCACGCTTCCTTTTCCGCCGCGAGCTTGTAGCACGCGACGAAGCACTCGACGCCGCGGGTCGCGCAGTTGCGCGCTCGCTCGACGTCCGCTGGCCCTTCCAGCCGGGAAACGAGGCCGAACAGGGCGACGAGAATTTCGGCGAGAGCGGCCGCGTCTCCGCTGAAGTAACGACGCGTTTCGCCGTCGGTGAAAATCATTTCACAACAGGCCAGAGCGTCTTCGAGGTCGCCGCTGGTGCTCTCGGAAAGCTTGGACACCAGCGTGTTCTTGAGAATTCGCTTGACGTCGGATTTCAACGCGACACCGTCCCTCGCCGATCGCAGGCAGCGAGACAACGAGCTCCAGACGAGCGCGTCGTTCTCCCGCCTCTCGGCTTCTTCGCACAGCCACTTCAGCACTAGGTCTTTCTTGCGAGTGACGGGGAGATCCTCTCGCGCTAACGCATTCTCCGCAAGCCTCAGACGCTTCGCGAGCGGCTCGTCGTCCGTGCGCAGCCGACGGGACAGTTCTGCGGAGATAAGTCTCTTGTTAAATTGCGGCTGAACGTGCGATGAACATTGGAGGCGCAATGGCGACCGGATGAATCTACAGCGGATAGACGTTAGGGTGCGATGGATCGAGGTTCAACTTGGGATAAATGGAGATTCCAGGTGCGATATAATAAAGTTAAACGTGCGATAAATAGAGATTTTTGGTACAAAAGTTTGAGGTTAAACTCACAGTAGATTGAGGTTAATCATGCAATAAATAGAGATTAAACCTGCGATAGATTGAAGCTACAAGTGCGATAAATTAAGGTTGAGTGTGATAAATTGAGGTTAAAAGTGCCATAGATTGAGGTTAAAAGTGCGATAGATTGAGGTTGGAAGTGCGATTAATGGAGGTTAGTAGTGCGATAAATGGAGGTTAAACGTGCGATAAATTGAGGTTAAAAGTGCGATAAATTGAGGTTAATAGTGCGATAGATTGAGGTTGAAAGTGCGATCAATGGAGGTTAGTAGTGCGATAAATTGAGGTTAAAAGTGCGATAGATTGAGGTTAAAAGTGCGACAGATTGAGGTTCAAAGTGCGATCGATTAAGGTAAAAAGTTCGATAGATTAAGGTTGAAAGGGCGATAGATTAAGAATAAAAGTGCGATAGATTGAGGTTGAAAATGCGATATATTGAGGTTAAAAGCACGATAGATTGAGGTTAAAAGTGCGATACATTGTGGTTAAACGTGCGACCAAACTTTAACATTTTATCCCCGAAATACGCAATGTTATTTCATAAATGTACAATTCCAAAGAAGACAAAATTTGCTCGTGCTTCTTTCACTCGCTTGCTTTCACTCACCTCTTGACAGTGCCATTTTTGTTCGTCTAAGATATTCGATCTTCTATCTTATCATATTCGTCCGTCAAGCTTTCAAATCGCTTCAAACACACCACGTGTTTCTTTCACTATCCCATGCGGATGGTGAGAGCTGCTGCGACGGCACGGTCCGGCAATGACGAGTGCACTTTAGGTTATGTCGCAACATAACCTACAAAAAGAAAACTCACTGCGCCGCATAGATCATGCGGCATAACAACAAAAAACTCTGAGAACTCCGATAATACGAAGAGCAAAGAATGGAGCAGGGAGGCTAGAGTGGGAGGAGTCCGATCTCTTATGGAGAGACTTGAAAAACGTGGCTACAAAAATGTGGTCAAACTGGGATGGCGCCACTATTGCTAAGTCCGCGAGAAGTGAGCTGCGTGTGACAGAGACGGTACAAGTAAATAATGAGAAGTGAGCTGTGCATAAGGCGGCATGATACTTGAGAAGTAGGCTGCGTGCGAGAGAGATGCAAAGTGATATATAGCCAGATCGCGCGCAAAAGTTACCCCCACTCTAGCCCCTTACGCGCCCATCGCTCAATCATAGTAGCGCGTGTCCGTGAGCGAGCGACGCTCGGACATCTTCGGAAAGAGCCGAGCGCGCCGAAGTTTCACGACCACGCCTTCGGCAGCTACACCAAGCCATGGACGCTGAGCCAGAGTTGCCAGATTGGGCTATAAACCGCGATTTGGGCTATCTCGGGAGGCCATTTCGCGGCCCAAATTTTTGAAACGCGCTAAAGCGCGATTTGGGCTATATGCGAAAATAGAATGGCTTTCTTTGGGCTCTCAGACCATGTAACTACAGGACGCGCCTTGCATAGTTCGCTTCAAACAAAACCATCCGCACATTTTTACAGGGCGTGAGGAAATACACAAACACACACAATTTACTACGGTCACAAATTATCATCACGTATTTACTCACGCACATAAGAAACATATCATCACATAACATAATACAGCATGCTAACAAAACGATTATACGAAAATCGTGTTCTTTTTTACACACTATACGTATCTGTGCGCCAAAATAGAAGAATAGAGGAGCACCCAAGTCGATAACGCAATCGTTAACAACTATTTTATGGAGGTAACTTCCATTTTGGGTTTTAGAGTAATATATTTTATACCTATAAATAATTGAACGTAGTGAATTCATATTTATTAAAATCTTAAATAAAAATATACAATTATACAGCCATCGAGTCATTGTTATGTGATTCACATGGTGTGATTTAAAGTTTGTATGAAATTGCGTCATGGACACAAAAAACCTATTATTGTCCCGCTTGAATCCATGGTCACAGACAACACGAATTTTAAATTTATGATTATGAATTGGAGGAAAAGTAAACTTCAAATGTAAAAAAGAAAAACTGTTTATTAATTACGTATCATAAAATAAAAATACATATCGAACGACCAACATAGAAAAGCATTTTCCTTCAGCCCGATATACTCATATACCTCCGCTTCTCAGCCGACAAGGGAAGCTGAGTTCAACTTGAATCCGGATGATTCGGACTCCGACCCTGTCCAACAGAATGTGCCAAAGAATATTGATGTACCAGAGATTCAAATTTCGAATGCAGAGGACCTTCTAAACGAATTTTATGTTTCTCTGATGGACATAGTTGATTTAGATTTCTAGAGAACGTAAAGATGTTTACTTTAATATTCTTATTCATATATATGATATATGAGACTGTGATTGAAACTGGGTGATTTTTGTACTAGTGTAATTTCAAGGAATAAGTATTTCTTTATTTATATGATTGTTTTAGCCTGCTACAAAGTACAGATATTTGATTATGTTTGATTTTAAAATAATTAAAGAAATAATTCAATTTCTAACTTATATCGGTGCTTTTCCTTCATGACCTACCAAAACCACGAATTTGGGCTATATGCGAGCTTTTACCGCGCTATTTGGGCTTCGTAAAGTCCCGCGGTTTTTGGGCAACACAAGCGGTGTCTGAGGGCGGTTTCGCTCACTACACGTCTGGCAACTCTGCGCTGAGCCAGTGCAGCCAGATCGCGCGTAAAAGTTACCCCCTCTCTAGTCTCTTACGCGCCCGTCACACAATCATAGTAGCGCGTGTCCGTGAGCGAGCGACGTTGGGACATCTTCGGCAAGAGCCAAGCAGGGTCGAAGATTCCCGACCGCGCCTTCGGCAGCTACACCAACACATGGACGCTGCGCACGTTCATGTGCGGCCAAGCCGAAACGAAGGCTTCGAGGGAAAAAGCAATCTGAGCACGACTCGCGCGTGACGTCACCCGACGGAACGCGCGAGGCTTTTAGATGATATCAATGCTTATTGAGCGCTTGATTATCTGCGTTATTGATGTATACAAAAAAATGTATCGCGCACTCTGATCGCTTATTTTTTTAGTTTATACGTTAATTTAAATATAATAATATAGTAGAACCTCGATTATCCGAACCTCGATCATCCGAACCCTCAATTATCCGAACGATGACTTAGTTTATCCGAACGTTGGCGGGAAAGATACATTGTTGCTCACTGCCACCGCCGTGAGTAACAATGAGCAACCCAACGCAACTTCTCCTTCTCAAACTGCTGCGAGACTTAGCCGCTCAAAAACGCGTTACAGCCGTTCGTCAATTAAAAATGGTAGATTTTTTTTTTAATATAGAAAAGGCATTCGACTTTTTTCAAGTATTTAGAATACACACACACACACACACACACACGCGCGCGCGCGCGCACACGCACACACACATATATATATATATATTTCAACGCTAATATGTATGTCAAATTTTAATATATATGTATGTACAGTTTTTATGTAAAAAGGTGTTGTTTATGATCTCCTTCCAAAAAACCCACGTTTCGATTATCCGAACTAGTCTCGGTCCGAATTGGTTCGGATAATCGAGGTTCTACTGTAAATCTAAATTACAACTTATTTATCTTCTAAAAAATCATTTACGCTTTACTCACACCCGTCCTTATGCCCAATACATTATAATGCATAAAAGTAAGCGGAAATATATTTATATTCGTAGTATTATAGTAATTCTTATACTTTCATCAAGCGATAAAGCATTATCCCCAAAAACAAGCCAATCATCCATCCGGCCGCGAATCGTAAGTACCAGAAAGTGCACATATTCTACAAGCTATGAGATGGACCCGTTGGTAGCGTTCCTGACTTCGGTCCGCGGGGGCCCCTAGTGCAATTTTTTCTCCAAATTTTTCATGATTTCTCATATTTTAGTCATATTTGAGATTTCCGGAGAAACAAATTTCCCAAAAACACATTTTTTTAACTGAAAATTCATGATTTATTATTTTTTTCCCCGGAAATTTCTCTTTTTCCTATAACCTGAGGCTGCGGAGATATTCGGAGAAAAGTTAAAGATGAAAAGAAATGAGATTTTCGTAAAAAAAACTTATTATTATTTTTTTTTCCGGAAATTTCCCTTTTTCCTATTACCTGACTGAACGGCTGCGGAGATATCGGAGAAATTTTTAAATGAAAAAAAATGAGATTTTCGTAAAAAAAAAACTTTTTACATTTTTTGATCCCTCATAATTCTGAGAAATAATGAATTTCCGAAATTTTTGCAAACAATATTTTCCTTAAGGGGTAACACCACTGTAACGGCCTGCCACGAAGCGTTTCAGACAAATAATATTTGGGGTAATTATTAAGCATATATTGAAGTATATTGCAAACAAATTTTATGAAAAAATATTACAAAATGGCGACACTGCGACAAATTCTTCCGAGGCATGTTGAACTTAAGGTGCTCTGCGGCAGCAGTATAACTTGTGCCAATTTTAATCTGGACAAAATAATTTTTTTTAAATTAAATCTAGATGAGTGTAGCTAGTGAACCACGTAGGGGATTTTAGAAATATTGATTTTTGAGTAATTGCCGAGTATGTGACTAAAAATGTTTAATATTTTTTTTAAGACAGTTATTTGTTAATAAATATTGTTTAAATTCACTTATCGAAAATCCCCTACGTGGTTCAGTAGCTACACTCATGTGGACTTGATAAAACGAAATTCTTTTTTTTAGATTAAAATTGGCCCGTTATACTGCGTGCCGCAGAGGTTCGACATGCTTCGGAAGAATTGCTGCAGTGTCGCCATTGTGTAATATTTTCGAATAAAAATGTATAGCAATATACTTAAATATATGCTCAATAAATACCGCAAGTATTATTTGTTTATTACATTTTCTTTCGCAAAAAAAATATCAAAAAATACGCTTCCTGTAAGGCTGTTACAGTGGTGTTACCCCTTAAAGTCTTCATTTAATTTCCGAGATTTCACCGTGATCATAATTAAAATGATGAAATATTCGGAGAAATTCGGAGAAACTGGGATGTTTGCGTAAAAATATTTGTTCCAATTCATAGAAAAATTCAGAAAAATTTTCCAGAAAAAATCGGAGTTTTTCAGAAAAAAAACTGCACTAGGGGCGCGGGATCGTTCCCTGCTCTGAGTGCTTTTTAAAAATTATTATTACTATTAATTCTTATTTGATTAGTTATTTTTATTAGTTATCATTATTATTTTAATTGGTTATCGTTTAGTGTCAAAAAATTCATCGCGCACTCTGACCGCTTATTTTATTAGCTTGTACGTTAATTTAAATATAATAATAAATCTAAACTACAACTTATTTATCTTCTAAAAAATTATCATAATCTATCCGGCCGCGAATCGTAAGTACCAGAAAGTGCACATATTCCACAAGCGATGAGATGGTCCCATTGGTAGCGTTCCTGGCTTCGGTCCGCAGAGGCGCGGCATCGTTCAGCGCGCTCTGTGCTTTTTTTAAAATTATTATGACTATTAATTCTTATTTGATTAGTTATTTTTATTAGTTATCATTATTATTATTATTTATTGTATCTGCTACGGCGAACGCTTCGCTAATTGTAGCTTCTATGTACAGGGATTTCCCCTTTTTACATTTCCCACCATTTTCTCCAATCCACATCCCTTATCGATGCCTAATATATTTCCGCTCATATACTTTCATCAAGTGAAAAAGCATTATGATAATGCTTTTGTCGCTTGATGAAAGTATATGAGAATGAATATAATAATACGAATATAAATATATTTCCGCTTACTTTTATGAATTACAATTTATTTGGCATAAGGACGGGTGTGAGTAAAGCGGAAACAATTTTTTAGAAGATAAATAAGTTGTAATTTAGATTTATTATTATATTTAAATTAACGTACACACTAATAAAATAAGCGGTCAGAGTGCGCGATAAATTTTTCGACACTAAAAGATAACTAATTAAAATAACAATGATAACTAATGAAAATAACTAATCAAATAAGAATTAATAGTAATAACAATTTTAAAAAAAGCACTCAGTGCGGGGAACGACCCCGCGCCCCTAGTGCATTTTTTTCTGAAAAACTCCGATTTTTTTCGGAAAATTTTTCCGAATTTTTCTATGAATTTGAACAAATATGAAGGATTCGGAGTTTTGCGGACAATTATTTTAACGCAAACATCCGAGGTTCTCCGAATTTCTTCAAATTTTTTCGAATTTTTCCGAATATGGCATCATTTTAATTATGATTACGGGAAAATCTCGGAAATTAAATGAAGACTTTAAGGGGTAACACCACTGTAATGGCCTTACAGGAAGCGTATTTTTTGATATTTTTTTTGGCGGAAGAAAATGTGATAAACAAATAATACTTGCGGTATTTATTGAGAATACATTTAAGTATATTGATATAAATTTTTATCCGAAAATATTACAAAATGGCGACACTGTAGCAATTCTTCCGCAGCATGTCGAACCCCTGCGGCACGCAGTATAACTGTGCGAATTTTAATCTAAAAAAAATAATTTTGTTTTATCAAGTCTACATGAGTGTAGCTACTGAACCACGTAGGGGATTTCCGATAAGTTAATTTAAACAATATTTATTAACAAATAACTGTCTTAAAAAAAATGAACATTTTTAGTCGAATACTCGGCAATTACTCAAAAATCAATATTTCTAAAATCCCCTACGTGGTTCACTAGCTACACTCATCTAGACTTAATTTAAAGAAAATTATTTTGTCCAGATTAAAATTGGCACAAGTTGTACTGCGTGCCGCAGAGCATCTTAAGTTCAACATGCCTCGGAAGAATTTGCCGCAGTTTCGCCATCTTGTAATATTTTCCCATAATTTTTTTTTTGCAATATACTTCAATATATGGTTAATAATTACCCCAAGTATTAATTGTCTAAAACGTGTCGTGGCAGGCCGTTACAGTGGTGTTACGCCTTAAGGAAAATAATGTTTGCAAAAATTTCGGAAATTCATTATTTCTTAGAATTATGAGGGATAAAAATGTAATAAGTTTTTTTTACGAAAATCTCATTTTTTTTCATCTATAACTTTTCTCCGAATATCTCCGCAGCCGTTCACTCAATAGGAAAAAGAAAAAGTTCTGGAAAAAAATAATAACAAGTTTTTTTAAGAAAATCTAATTTTTTTTCATCTTCAAATTTTCTCCGAATATCTCCGCAGCCTCTGGTTCACTCAGGTAATAGGAAAAAGGGAAATTTCCAGAAAATAATAATAATAATAATAATAATAATGTTTTTTTTACGAAAATCTCATTTCTTTTCATCTTTAACTTTTCTCCGAATATCTCCGCAGCCGCAAGTCATAGGAAAACGATAAATTTCCGGGGAAAAAAATGAGAAATCATGAATTTTCAGTAAAACAAATGTGTTCTTTGAGAAATAGACCAGTACTTGAATCTGTTTTAAATCATTTTTCCTCCGAAAATCTCAAATATGACTAAAATATGAGAAATTATGAAAAATTTGGAGAAAAATTTGCAGTGGGGCCCTTGGGGCCCGAAGCCAGGGACGCTACCAACGGGACCATCTCATCGCTTGTGGAATATGTGCACTTTCTGGTACTTACGATTGACGGCCGGATGGATGATTGGCTTGTTTTTGGGGATAATGTTTTATCGCTTGATAAAAGTATGAGAATTAATATAATAACACGAATATAAATATATTTCCGCTTACTTTTATGAATTATAATTTATTTGGCGTAAGGACGGGTGTGAGTAAAGCGTAAACAATTTTTTAGAAGATAAATAAGTTGGAATTTAGATTAATTATTATTTTTAAATCAACGTATAAACTAAAAAAATAAGCGATCAGAATGCGCGATACATTTTTTTGTACACATTAATAACGCTCAGAATCAAGCGCTAAACAAGCATTGAAATCTAAAAGCGTGCCGTCCGGTGACGTCACACGCGAGTCGTGCTCAGATTGCTTTTTCCCTCGAAGCCTTCGTTTCGGCTTGGCCGCACATGAACATGCTCAGCGTCCATGTGTTGGTGTAGCTGCCGAAGGCGCAGTTGGGAAACTTCGAACCCGCTCGGCTCTTGCCGAAGATCTCCGAGCGTCGCTCGCTCACGGACACGCGCTATTACGACTGTGCGATGGGCGCGTAAGAGACTAGAGAGGGGGTAACTTTTACGCGCGATCTGGCTACACTGCGCTGAGCACGTTCATGTGCGGCCAAGCCGAAACGAAGGCTTCGAGGAAAAAAGCATGAGCACGACTCGCGCGTGACGTCACCCGACGGAATGCGCGAGGCTTTTAGATGATTTCAATGCTTATTTAGCTGTTGATTCTCTGCGTTATCAATATATACAAAAAAATGTATCGCGCACCCTGATCGCTAATTATTGTGTTTTATTCGTTAATTTAAATATAATTATGAATCCAAATTACAACTTATTTATCTTCTAAAAAATTGTTTACGCTTTACTCACACCCGTCCTTATGCCAAATAAATTATAATTCATAAAAGTAAGCGGAAATATATTTATATTCGTATTATTATATCAATTCTCATACTTTCATCAAGCGATAAAGCATTATTCCCAAAAACTAGCCAATCATCCATCTGGCCGCCAATCGTCAGTACCAGAAAGTGCATATTCTACAAGCGATGAGATGGCTCCGTTGGTAGCGTTCTTGGCTTCGGTCCGCAGGGGCGCGGGATCGTTCCCCGCGCTCAGTGCTTTTTTTAAAATTATTATTACCATTAATTCTTATTTGATTAGTTATTTTTATTCGTTATCATTATTATTTTAATTAGTTATCTTTTAGTGTCGAAAAATTTATCGCGCACTCCGACCGCTTATTTGATTAGTTTGTACGTTAATTTAAATGTAATAATAAATCTAAATTACAACTTTATCTTCTAAAAAATTGTTTGCGCTTTACTCACACCCGTCCCTATGCCAAATAAATTGTAATTCATAAAAGTAAGCGGAAATATATTAATATTGGCATTATTATATTCATTCTCATATACTATCATCAAGCGATAAAGCATTATCCCCAAAAACAAGCCAATCATCCATCCGGCCGCGAATCGTAACTTACGAGAATGAATATAATAACACGACTATAAATATATTTCCGCTTACTTTTATGAATTACAATTTAGTTAGCATAGGGATGGGTGTGAGTAAAGCGCAAACAATTTTTTAGAAGATAAATAAGTCGTAATTTACATTTATTATTACATTTAAATTAACGTACAAACTAATCAAATAAGCGGTCGGAGTGCGCGATAAATTTTTCAACACTGAAAGATAACTAATTAAAATAATAATGATAACTAATAAAAATAACTAACCAAACAAGAATTAATAGTAATAATAATTTTAAAAAAACACTGAGCGCGGGGAACGATTCTGCGCCCCTGCGGACCGAAGCCAGGAACGATACCAACGGGACCATCCCATCGCTTGTAGAATATGCACTTTCTGGTACTGACGATTCGCGGCCGGATGGTTGATTGGCTTGTTTTTGGGGATAATGCTTTATCGCTTGATGAAAGTATGAGAATTAATATAATAATACGAATATAAATATATTTCCGCTTACTTTTATTAATATTAATTTATTTGGCATAAGGACGGGTGTGAGTAAAGTGTAAACAATTTTTTAGAAGATAAATAAGTTGTAAATTGGATTCATAATTATATTTAAATTAACGTATAAACTAAAAAAATAAGCGATCAGGGTGCGCGATACATTTTTTTGTATACATTGATAACGCAGAGAATCAAGAGCTAAATAAGCATTGAAATCATCTAAAAGCCTCGCGTGTTCCGTCGGGTGACGTCACGCGCGAGTCGTGCTCAGATTGCTTTTTCCCTCGAAGCCTTCGTTTCGGCTTGGCCGCACATGAACGTGCTCAGCGTCCATGGCTTGGAGTAGCTGCCGAAGGCGCGTTCGGGAAACTTCGGCGCGCTCGGCTCTTTCCGAAGATGTCCGACCGTCGCTCGCTCCCGGACACGCGCTACCAGGGAGGCTAGAGTGGGAGGAGTCCGATCTCTTATGGAGAGACTTGAAAAAAGTGGCTACAAAAATGTGGTCATACGGGGATGGCGCCACAATTGCTAAGACGTCGAGAAGTGAGCTGCGTGTGACAGAGACGGAACAAGTAAATAATGAGAAGTGAACTGTGCATAAGGCAGCATGATACTTGAGAAGTAGGCTGCGTGCGAGAGAGATGCAAAATGATATATAGCCAGATCGCGCGCAAAAGTTACCCCCTCTCTAGCCTCTTACGCGCCCATCACACAATCATAGCAGCACGTGTTCGTGAGCGAGCGACGCTCGGACATCTTCGGAAAGAGCCGAGCGCGCCGAAGTTTCCCGACCGCGCCTTCGGCAGCTACACCAACACATAGACGCCGTGCTCGTTCATGTGCGGCCAAACCGAAACGAAGGCTTCGAGGGAAAAAGCAATCTGAGCACGACTCGCGCGTGACGTCACTCGACGGAACGCGCGAGGCTTTTAGACGATTTCAATGCTTATTTAGCTCTTGATTCTCTGCGTTATCAATGTATACAAAAAAAATGTATCGGGCACCCTGATCGCTTTTTTTAAAGTTTATACGTTAATTTAAATATAACAATAAATCCAAATTACAACTTATTTGTCTTCTCTAAAATTGTTTACACTCTACTCACACCCATCCTTATGCCAAATAAATTATAATTCATAAAAGTAAGCGGAAATATATTTATATTCGTTCTATTATATTAATTCTCATACATTCATCAAGCGACAAAGCATTATCCCCAAAAACAAGCGAATCATTCATCTGGCCGCGAATCGTCAGTACCAGAAAGTGCATATTCTACAAGCGATGAGATGGTCCCGTTGGTAGCGTTTCTGGCTTCGGTCCGCAGGGGCGCGGGATCGTTCCCTGCGCTCAGTGCTTTTTTTAAAATTCTGATTACCATTAATTCTTATTTGATTAGTTATTTTTATTAGTTATCATTATTATTTTAATTAGTTATCTTTTAGTGTCGAAAAATTTATCGCGCACTCCGACCGCTTATTTGATTAGTTTGTACGTTAATTTTTATTTAATAATAAATCTAAATTACAACTTATTTATCGTCTAAGGAATTGTTTGCGCTTTACTCACACCCGTCCCTATGCGAAATAAATTGTAATTCATAAAAACTAAGCGAAAATATATTTACATTCGCATTATTATATTCATTCTCATATACTATCATCAAGCGATAAAGCATTATCTCCAAAAACAAGCCACATCCATCCGGCCGCGAATCGTAACTTACGAGAATGAATATAATAATACGACTATAAATATATTTCCGCGCTAGCAATTTTGGCAACTGCAAAGTCAACCGAAATAATCAACGGTTGAATTTGGACAGCTTTACAACTATAAAGTCGACCGTAAAAAAAATCCTAATGGTTGATTCAACGGTTGTTTAACCGCGGCCATTTTGTTTTCGCTGGATGGTTGTCTCACTCCGTCGCACAATCTGCTGCGGATATCCCCCCCCCCCCAGTGTTTGATGACTCAATTCTCCGCAAATCATCAATTTAATTATCAAGACAGTATAATTTGATTAATCATTAAATATATTGCGTCGAGTCAACAATCCAATCAACCGCCGAGTTAACCATCGAGTCAACCATCCACAGAAAACGCAGGATGGTCGACTTTCAAAGATGAACAGTTGAGAAGCTGTCCAAATTCAACCGTTGAACTTTTACGTTGACTCAAGTGTCTTGTACAACCGGTTGACCAAAATGACAGGGCGCTTACTTTTATGAATTACAATTTATTTGGCATAGAGACAGGTGTGAGTAAAGCGCAAACAATTTTTTAAAAGATACCTAAGTTGTAATGTAGATTTATTATTACATTCAAATTAACGTACAAACTAATCAAATAAGCGGTCGGAGTGTGCGATAAATTTTTCGGCACTAAAAGATAACTAATAAAAATAATAATGATAACTTAATAAAAATAACTAATCAAACAAGAATTAATAGTGATAATAATTTAAAAAAAAAGCACTGAGCGCGAGGAACGATCCTACGCTTCTGCGGACCGAAGCCAGGAACGCTACGAACGGGACCATCCCATCGCTTGTAGAATATACACTTTCTGGTACTGACGATTCGCGGCCGGATGGTTGATTGGCTTGCTTTTGGGGATAATGCTTTATCGTTTGATGAAATTATGAGAATTAATATAATAACACGAATATAAATATATTTCCGCTTACTTTTATTAATTATAATTTATTTGGCATAAGGACGGGTGTGAGTAAAGCGTAAACAATTTTTTAGAAGATAAATAAGTTGTAATTTGGATTCATAATTATATTTAAATTAACGTATAAACTAAGAAAATAAGCAATCAGGGTGCGCGATACATTTTTTTGTATACATTGATAACGCAGAGAATCAAGAGCTAAATAAGCATCGAAATCATCTAAAAGCCTCGCGCGTTCCGTCGGGTGACGTCACGCGCGAGTCGTGCTCACATTGCTTTTTCCCTTGAAGCCTTCGTTTCGGCTTGGCCGCACATGAACGAGCTCGGCGTCCATGTGTTGGTGTAGCTGCCGAAGGAGCGGTCGGGAAACGTCGGCGCGCTCGGCTCTTTCCGAAGATGTCCGAGCGTCGCTCGCTCACGGACACGCGCTACTATGATTGTGTGATGGGCGCGTAAGAGGCCAGAGAGGGGGTAACTTTTGCGCGCGATCTCGCTGCACTGCTTGCTGGGATGCGTATTCGATCCTCTTCCATCCCTTTTACCCGACATCGATACTCAGCTTACTTCTCGAGGTCTTAGAGATAGTGGCGCCATCCCTTTTTGACCACATTTTTGTAGCCACTTTGAAATGCACAGATCGGCCTCCTCCCACTCTAGCCTCCATGGAATGGAGCGACGAATTGAGGTTACGAGCCGGGATTTTCCCTCTGGTGATTCGGCCCGCCGCCAGGTGGCTACACGTACACAAAGCACCAGGCGCGGTTACCTCCGGGCAGAGTTGCCAGATTGGGCTATAAACCGCGATTTGGGCTATCTCGGGAGGCCATTTCGCGGCCCAAATTTTTGAAACGCGCTAAAGCGCGATTTGGGCTATATGCGAAAATAGAATGGCTTTCTTTGGGCTCTCAGACCATGTAACTACAGGACGCGCCTTGCATAGTTC
Source organism: Ophion ellenae (assembly GCA_963210295.1). Lineage (NCBI taxonomy): Eukaryota > Metazoa > Arthropoda > Insecta > Hymenoptera > Ichneumonidae > Ophion > Ophion ellenae. The sequence goes on from OY723388.1 coordinate 29,599,955, forward strand.
GCTTCAAACAAAACCATCCGCACATTTTTACAGGGCGTGAGGAAATACACAAACACACACAATTTACTACGGTCACAAATTATCATCACGTATTTACTCACGCACATAAGAAACATATCATCACATAACATAATACAGCATGCTAACAAAACGATTATACGAAAATCGTGTTCTTTTTTACACACTATACGTATCTGTGCGCCAAAATAGAAGAATAGAGGAGCACCCAAGTCGATAACGCAATCGTTAACAACTATTTTATGGAGGTAACTTCCATTTTGGGTTTTAGAGTAATATATTTTATACCTATAAATAATTGAACGTAGTGAATTCATATTTATTAAAATCTTAAATAAAAATATACAATTATACAGCCATCGAGTCATTGTTATGTGATTCACATGGTGTGATTTAAAGTTTGTATGAAATTGCGTCATGGACACAAAAAACCTATTATTGTCCCGCTTGAATCCATGGTCACAGACAACACGAATTTTAAATTTATGATTATGAATTGGAGGAAAAGTAAACTTCAAATGTAAAAAAGAAAAACTGTTTATTAATTACGTATCATAAAATAAAAATACATATCGAACGACCAACATAGAAAAGCATTTTCCTTCAGCCCGATATACTCATATACCTCCGCTTCTCAGCCGACAAGGGAAGCTGAGTTCAACTTGAATCCGGATGATTCGGACTCCGACCCTGTCCAACAGAATGTGCCAAAGAATATTGATGTACCAGAGATTCAAATTTCGAATGCAGAGGACCTTCTAAACGAATTTTATGTTTCTCTGATGGACATAGTTGATTTAGATTTCTAGAGAACGTAAAGATGTTTACTTTAATATTCTTATTCATATATATGATATATGAGACTGTGATTGAAACTGGGTGATTTTTGTACTAGTGTAATTTCAAGGAATAAGTATTTCTTTATTTATATGATTGTTTTAGCCTGCTACAAAGTACAGATATTTGATTATGTTTGATTTTAAAATAATTAAAGAAATAATTCAATTTCTAACTTATATCGGTGCTTTTCCTTCATGACCTACCAAAACCACGAATTTGGGCTATATGCGAGCTTTTACCGCGCTATTTGGGCTTCGTAAAGTCCCGCGGTTTTTGGGCAACACAAGCGGTGTCTGAGGGCGGTTTCGCTCACTACACGTCTGGCAACTCTGCCTCCGGGTTGTCTCCCCTCGTATGATTGCAATTCCATAAACTACCAATTAAATTCATTGATAGACGAGATCCCGTTGTTTGTTGATCGTAATAATGACGTGAATAATAATATAATAACAAGTGGATGAAAAGTACGCCTCGTGTACTCAGCACGTTTTGTTTCGTACGATGTATTTAGAAATTTAGAATTTTCAGGATTTGTTGGAATCAAGCCGACGTTCGATGCACACGTAATTGACATTACGAGGGGTTAACGCGTCGTGCAACACAGCTGGTGGAGAGGATGAATTCGTTCAATGAGACGGGCCCGGGCGAGCCGGAACAGGACGCAAATTCGGCGTTGATAGAGCTCGATAAAGGTTAGGTTCGTCCCGATAGTCCTACGTTTAACCTCAAAATGTCGATTAACTCTTAGGTTTCATTTTCGTCTCTCTGACACTTGCTCCGGATTAGACAGAATCGACAATTCATTGATATTCACTCGAATCGTTTTTTGCAGGTCTTTCAAATAAAGCCAAACAGAATTGAAATTTCATTGTCAATTCACTTGAAATGTTGACTTCAAGTCTTCAAAACAAATGAAACAAAATCGGCATTCATTGGCAATTTACTCAAATTGTTTCCTCCTCCAGGTCTTCCAAATAAATCAAAACAAAATGAACATTTTGTAGGCAATTCACTAAAATTGTTGCCTCTTCCAGATCTTCTAAATAAACCCAACCAAAATTGACATTTCATAGAAAAGTCACTCAAATTGTTTTCTCCTCCAGATCTTCCAAACAAACCCAAACAAAATCGACATTTCATTGACAATTCACTCAAATTGTTTTCTCCGGGTCTTCAAAACAAACCGAAACAAAATCGACACTTCATTGACAATTTGCGTAAAACGTTTTCTCCTGGTCTTCCAAAAAAACCCAACCAAAATTGACATTTTATTGACAAATCACTCAAATTGTTTCCTCCTCCAGATCTTCCAAACAAAGTCGACATTTCATTGACAATTCACTCAAATTGTTTTCTCCGGGACTTCAAAACGAACCGAAACAAAATCGACACTACATTGACAATTCGCTTAAGGAGTTTCGATATGGGCGATACAATGTTGCCATGCTAAACCATGTTAAAAACATAACAAATTTCAAAAAGTTCAGAATATTATAAAATTCGGTGAACATATTCTTTAGTGCCAAATTTGACAATACAAATTTTTTCAGATTTTTCTTTTGCACAGTTATCGAGTAAGTTAACACTAAAGTTCACGTGTATAAGAATAGCATTCCCATATATATAGGTATACATTGCGGGCATGAGAAATCTGCTTTAATGCTCAATTACTTGATAACTAAGAAGAAGAAAATTTTGAAAAAATTTATATTTTCGCACTTAATGTTGAAGAACATTATCACCAAATTTGATCAATTTCTTAGGATTTCGACTTTTGTAGCGAAACTCCTTAAGGGGAGATACACACCTAGGAGCTGGAAAAAAGGTCCTTTTTGTGAATTTTTTCAAGGAAAACTATTTGAAATTTAGGATTGGGGTTTTCATTATCTAAAAGTATATACATTCGAAATATGTTTAATTTTCTTTATTTAAAAATATCAAAACTATACAAGGATATTGTATGATCCTTGGAGCGTCGTAAAAAAATCTGTGTATACGGTACCCACCGGCGTTGCTTCAAAAATCATCTGAAAAAAAAACCAAAAAGATTATTAAATTAAATACTATAATCTAGTACTTGTCGAAGCCGATTTTGAAAATATCGACTTATGACAAAATGGCGGACGTTTGAACATAAATAGTGATTTTTTGGCCAAAAATTAGTTATTCTTTTGCCTATAAAACAAAAACTAAGTAACGGAAAAAAGAATCCTATGACAAGTACTAGATAATGGTGTATAGAATAACCACAAAAAACCTCAAGGCAATCGGTTCATTGGTTTTCGAGAAATTTTGGGTACCGATTTGAAAAACGTGGTTTTGAGAAAAACGCGTTTGAAAATTTGGGAATGAATAAATCATGAAATTTGTCAACTTACATGGAATCATCGATACCAGGCCCATAGTGCAGGTCTTGAACGGTCTACGGAATGTTCATAGCTTCTAAATCCTCGACCTCGAGCATCTAGGTGTATATCTCCCCTTAAAACGTTTTCTCCTGGTCTTCCAAACAGACCCAAACAAAATAGACATTTTATTGACAAATCACTCGAATTGTTTCCTCCTCCGGATCTTCCAAACAAACCCAAACAAAATTGACATTTCATTAACAATGCACGCAAATCGATTTATCTTCCAGGTCTCCCAAACAAAATACAAACAATCCCACCCAAACCTAAACAAAATCAACATTTTATTGACAAATCACTCAAATCATTTTCTCCAGATCTTCCAAATAAATCCAAACAAAATTGACCTTTCATTGACAATTCACTCAAATTGTTTCCTCCTCCATGTCTTCCAAGCAAACCCGAACAAAATCGCCATCGTATTGGCGATTCGTTCCGATTTTCTTCAGATCTCCCAAACAAACTCAAACAAATCCCAAACAAGATCGACATTTCGTTGACAGTTTGACCGCTTTTTCACCCCAGGTCTTCGTTCGAAGAACACGGGCGAGAGATGCGAGGCGATAGTGCGCTTTCCGCGCCTCTTCGAAAAGTATCCCTTTCCGATACTCATAAACTCCGCGTTGCTGAAGCTCGCCGATGTGTTTCGTCTGGGCAGTAATTTTCTGCGGGTTTGGGTGCTGCGAGTGTGTCAGCAGAGCGAGAAGCATCTGGACAAGATACTGAACGTGGACGAGTTCGTGAGGCGTATCTACAGCGTGATACACTCCAACGACCCGGTGGCGAGGGCCCTGACGTTGAGGACCCTTGGCAGCGCGGCGGGTATAATACCGGAGAGGCAGCAGGTCCATCACAGCATAAGAAAGTCCCTCGATTCGCACGACTCGGTGGAGGTTGAAGCGGCGATTTACGCGGCGAGAATGTTCGCGGCGCAATCGAAACTCTTCGCGGTGTCGATGTGCAGCAAAATATCGGATATGATCAGAGGTCAGGCGACGCCGGCCTCGATGAAGCTGCAGCTGATACCGATACTACAGTACATGCATCACGACACGTCGACGGCCTCGATGGTGAACGAACTGTGCACCGAACTGTTGGGAAGTTATCCCGCCGTGGAGTTCGTCAGGGTGACCCTGAGCGCCCTGACGACACTCGCCTCGGCCACCCTCGTCGATGTGCCCGGTCAGGTCACCCTCCTACTGCGTTATCTTCACGACGATCCTCGGCTATCGGTGAAACGTCACGCTCTACAGTTGTTGCATCGACTGGCGAGAAGCGGGGTTCATCTTTGGCCACGCGGCGCACTGACCAAACTCATCGACAGCACCAACACTCTTCTACAGGATGGTGCGGGCAACACCGATCTTCTCATTCGTACACTCGACGTGATCGAGGTAGGCGAGCTTGAAGTCGTTGATGTTTCGAAGCGTCGAATGGGAATAATAACGTGATGTTCTTGACGCGGTCGGGATCTAGGTATTGAGCAGAAGCGCGGTGACCTGCGACGCGAATATGGAGGAGGGCAGCCCACTGCTGTTGCTCTGTGTCAACGCCTGTTACTCGCCCGATCCATTCGTCGCCGTCAAGGCTGTCACTATACTGTCGAGAATCGCGTGCTACTGGTGAGTCGTTCTAGGGCAGGTGCAAAGCCTCAATGATAAGCGGAAGTCTTGCCAAACGGTGGCGATACATGTTGGAGTTTCGACAAGTAACGGGTCGCAGTATGCTTGCGGTCCAAAAAGCAGGTGGATTTTTAATATTTTTCGCTAATGAGAATTAGCGAAAACCGGATGACGACGTCGGAATTTTACACACAATTCATTCATAGTCTTGACAAATTGAAGTTTTGTTGTCGGTTAAAAATATCGCTCCGGCTAGCCGTCCGGTTATCGGACGAATAAGCGTATGTTATTCGTCCGGACAGCGGCTCAGTTCACGCAGTTCACGCTGTACAACGCCCCACACAATCAAACTCGACGAACAAACCTAAATAAGCAAACCCGAACGATCATACCCAAACAAACAAACACACCCGAACAAACAAACTCAAACAAAGTTATGAAGATTTTATTCGGAAGATTACGTGTAAATTATTCGTCCGGATAGTTTGTTTAACAATTTAACACATTCTATCCGGATGATTAAATATATGTTATTCGTTCGGATACTGGCTGACACGAATCACAATAATATGTACGTCTACTGGAAACACGGCGTGAATTGAGCCGCTATCCGAACGGGGAGACACTCCGTGAAAATATTGATAACCAAGGAAGTTATCATTATTAAAAGAAAGTGTTGTCGATTTTCAATATTTTTGCCAATGAGAGTTTCGGCATGACGAGGTCGGGATTTTATACACGATCAATGCATAGTCTTGACGAGGGGAAGTTTTCTTTTCATTGAAAAATATTGATACACAATGCAGTTATTATTATTTAAGGGATTCTTTTCACGGACCTGAATATTCGACGATTAACTGATTTCCGTTGACAACCAAGTGAAAATGCATTCCGGTATACTGGTAGATTTCAAACCAAGTTACCGAACTTTTAACGAAACATTGTGACTTTAAAAATCGTCTTATTTCAACGGCGTTTTATGGAGATGAGACGCTGGCCACATTTCTATTTAATAATTAATACAGTAAATAAGTCCAGATGCCTGATATTAAACTGCTCACACGTGTAAAAACGTCTAAAGATTCCGTAACGAGAATAAAAACAGGGGATCACCGAATGTTTAAAGAAAATTTTTATGATAAAACTCAGAAAAATGTGACTAGCGGAAGAATTTTCGTAGCTGCGGATTTTCAGCGATGTAAAAATGTCTAAATCTACTAAATTTGTGCGAAATTTTTTATTCCAGTTTATCGTTGGGTATAATAATGAATTGTGACTTATTTTTATTGATCACCACTGTTATTTGCCAACTATTCGGAAAGCCCTCTAGTGCCCCTACAAAATACGGCCCTCCGCGAAAGGAATACCTTAAGGGATCATCATAGTGTGACCGCCCGAAAAATATCCGATTTTCGTGATTTTTTTTAGGTGGATAGGTTAAGCTCTAATTGGTTTAATTTTTTTTACAAATTGAAGTATCGATAAAGATTACAAAATTATTTAAAAAAATTATTTATTGTTTAACATTGCTTTTATTTGCAGAAAATTGCGTGGAAAAAAAATTGTGTCCCATGGTGGCCAGGATTGCGGCCGCAAATTTTACCTGAAATGAAAATTTCAAAATGATTATTAATCTGTAGGAAAGCCGCTATGGAGGTTTTTAAAAAGTGAAATTTGAAAAAATGGCGGCGGTTTGATAAAAAAGTATCAAATTTTTTGCCACTTTTTCGACAGTTTTTTGTATAAAATAAATAGGAAGATAAAAAAAGCTCCCATAGCAACATAAGGAATGATGTGAAGAATGTTCTGTTAAAGTTCCAAACGGATGGCTTGCAAACTCTTTCTTCGAGAGTGGCCACCGTTTTGAAAAACACCATTCCGATAAGAACGCGTTTAAAGTTCTAAGAAAGGCTGTTGAGAACAGAATTGCGCGTAATTCTATTTATAAATACGGATACGAATTTATTCATATCGTGAAAGAAAACATTGCGTCGAGGCAAAGAAATTTTTGCAAGAAAGTTGTGAGTTTCAAATATTACATTATAAATATGAAAAAATTGACAAAATGAGTTGTCAATTTCCTCAAGTTGAAGATAAGAAGGAAAGAAAGAAAAGCGTAAAAACTCACTTGTGGTGTAAATTTTAATATAATTGTCGCGAATTCGATTTTAATTTTCTTCAACTTGAGGAAATTCACAACTCATTTTGTGAATTTTTTCATATTTATAATGTAATATGTGAAACTCACAACTTTATTTTGCAAAATTTTCTTTGCCTCGACGCAATGTTTTCTCTCAAAATACGTAAGAACTCACTTTTGGTGTAAACTTTAATCTCATCATTGTGAATTTGATTTTAATTTGTCTCAAATACGAAAAAAATCACAACTTATTTTGTGATTTTTTTTTGTATTACAATTTTTTGTGAATACATTTGCATTCACAGATTTTGATGTGAATTTTTTTTAATTCACAGGATTTTTTGTGAATATTCACAATTTTTTATGTGAATTTATTTGTATGTTCAGAATCCTTGTGAATACAATTGTATTTGTATGCATGTGAATACAAATAAGTGAAGTATGAATAAATTTGTATTTATATTCACATGAAAATCACAATGTGAATAAATTCGTATTCGTATTTATAAATAGAATTGCGCCCAACTCTGGTTGAGAAAGGCTTAAATTTTTCTAAGGCAGGCTGTACCGACCGAAATAATTCGAATTTCGATCAAAAAATTGGACAGAGCGTTTATAACCGTGTATACTATCGGATAATGCAACAACAAAAAATCGATTCTTTGAAAATTTTACACTGTCATGATCCCTTAAAGAAAGTGTCATCAATTTTCAATATTTTTTTCTCATGAGAGTTTCGGGATGACGAGGTCGGAATTTGACACAAAATTTTGATAAATACGACCATGCCAAGCTGTAGAAAACTAAGTTCGATTTCATACGAAAAAAAAACAAGTCGAATAATTTGTTATCAACTGGATAAAAATATGAAAAATCATCCACTCATACCATAGAAAATGTTATAAACTGTGCTCCGTCCGAATTTGAAGTGAATCGGCCGCATGAATTTTGAGGTACAATTTGCCCCGTTTCGAGACACTCCCAAAACAGTTCGCCGTAAGCCTAGGCTATAAAACTCGCACTGTGAAGATCGCATATAAAAAAATTCAATCCCATGCATCCCCTCAAAACACTTTTGATCCGCGGTTTTACCTTACACTTGTGCCACATACTCGTGACCGAAAACAGTCGCTCACACTTGCCTGGAATCGCAATCAACCTCGAGATCGCAACGCCGTTTTTTTCACGCCCTGGCATATTCACAGTTACGAGGAGGGTCTGCCGGTCTTCGGGATACAGGACGTGATATCGTCGCTGGAGTCGTTGATAGTGTTGCTGTCGTTGAACGACGAGCACATTTACCAGCTGAAGGTGTGTTTGCAATCGACGGTGAAGCTTTGCCAGGCCCATCCGAGTCACTGTCCGATATTCGTGGACGCGATAGGATCGACGTTGATAAACGCGAGCACGGAAAACGGCCATGGCGAGAGGCAATCGGTTCTGTTGTGCGAGGCGTTGGGGGCCATTGGCAATCTCGGTGACAACGTGCTGTTGCCACTGTTGCCGGACATACTGGAGAAGATGCGTCAGACGGGTCACGTGCACACGAGGGTGATGCTGTGCACGTTGCTCTTTCAAATGGTTGCAGGTGGTTACGAGTGGAACGGCGAGTGTCTCGAGGCGATCGAGGGAGTTTTGCGTAGCGTCGACGGTTGGTCGAGGTATCGAGTGGCGCGGAGCGCGGCTCGTTACGGTCATCACGGGATCGCGACGCGGCTCTTCAAGTCCTTGAAGGAAGCGGTGGCCTCGGAGCAACTGCACTTTTGGCTCTCGGGTCTCGAGCTCATGACGAACGCCGAGAGTTACCTTGGCGATAACGCGGCCGAGACGAGGGCCGAGAAGAGGGCCGCCATATTGGACGCTCTGAACGGTGCGATATCGCGTTACGCCAGCGCCTGCGCTTCTCTCAAAGCCGCCAGCACACCACTGCGAAGTCTTCAATTCGCCAGCGAATACGCCAAGCTTCGATGCGAATTTTTGCAAGCTCTCGGCCAGCTGTTGCACTCCTGCAGATCGTTGTGCACCTCGCCACCACCGGCGATCGCCCACTCCATCGTACTCGCCACCAAGGACGACTTCCAGCGCTACGGCCGGGTCACCTATCAGCTGCGCAAATCCGCTCAGGACTTGCGCAACTGCGCGGACAACTATCAAAAGTTGTATCAGTCGGCGTTCGACGCGGATCCCGGCTCGCTCGACAACATTCGCGTGCTCAGGGAACTATGCCGTCTTATGGCGAACAGCGTGGATCGCGTGTGCGGCGGCTACGCCGCGACAGCGACCCATCGCCCGGACGAGACCGAGTTCAAGTTCGGCGAGACCGTCGAGCTACGCCAGATGGCGCGCTACCTCACGGAAGTCAGGAGACTCGCACCACCCTGGGAAGTCAAGGAGGAGGACGAATCCATCAGCCACGCCAGGGTCGAATGCCTCGTTTCTCAAGTCATGCTGTTGGCCGGCGGCAAAGTACGCCTTCCATTGCCGCGATACTTCTTCCAGACGCTACAGGCAACCGTGGTGAAACTCTCGGTATCGCCGCAACCGAGAGTCTTCGGCGAACCCGTATGCGTACCACAGGGCTCACAGCTGGCGCTCAAGATCGAGGGCGTACTCAGGCACGGGAAACGGGGATCGCTCTTTCGCTCGGTCGATGCTGTCTGCATCTCAATATCGACCGCTCCCCCATCCAAAATCAACAACGATCCTAAGGTATGCCTCCTACGAACGGGAGCAATCGCCATTGGTTTCTGGTGCGATAAAGATGAGGAAAAAACTGTCACAGGGTTGTTACGCGTATGGAAAATCGGGAAAACTCCGGAAATTTCTTTCCTCCTGGAATAATCAGAAAAAAGTCAGGGAATTTTTTAAATTCTCAGGAATTTGCTCAGAATTTACTTTTTGCACGCGACTACATCTGGAAAATGGAAGCGGGATGCAAGGAAATAGAAATTGTGATGAAAACAAGAGCGGCGGATTATATAGGGTAGGTTATGGGAATGGAAGAGGAGCGTTGGCCCGAGAAATGCCTGAGAGAGGAGGCGAGAGGGATGCAGAACGGAAACGCGACGAAATGGGGGCGGGCAATGGAAGGAGCCATGCACCAGGCAGCAGAGGGACAGATAGGAGATACATTAAGGCGTTATACGCAGTTGCAAGATCAAACAAAGTCGTTTTTTCACGATTTTTTCTGGAAAAGGATTTCATTTGGGCAAAACGAAAAGTATCAGGCAGTGTAGTGGCATCTTTTAGCTTTAGATTGGCGTTATTTATTTTCAAAAATATTCATTAACATTGCTCCTGTAGGAAGTCTCCTGGAGGTCCCCGATAAAAAAGTGTCCGGCGGTGAGCAAAGTATCTCCGGTTTGGATTATCTAAAATGAAAAAACCAAATAGATTCTTTTAGGAGATAGATGAATCCAGGTATTGATCGAAGGAATAGTCGAAATTTTAATTTTTGACAAAATGGTGGCTCCGGAAAGAAACAATTTCTATTTTCGACCAAATTTTTTTCGTTCAATCGTTGAAAAAAAATTGAAACAATTATCGGAAATCTTATTCCTTCGATCAATACCTGAATATATCTGATAAGGTTGTGTTCAAATTGCAGACCGATCGGTTGAGCCGTTTTTGAGAAATCGTGCTCACCGACGTTGAAAACACCGTTTTATGAAAAGCGCGTTTGAAGTTTCTCGGACGCTCGGAGACGCGCTCCAAGCGTCCTTACAAATATGTGTGTATTTCCGAGAATATTCGCTGGATCGATTTGAAATTTTCAGGGAATATACTCACATATTTGTACATTCCGAAAATGCAATAAAAATGTTTTTTTTTTGAGATTACTAACTGCGTATAACCCGTTATGGAAGAGTAACAAAGAGGAATGGGCAAGGAAGACAGGAAGGGCAGTGCAAAACATGACGGACCAGAAAATACAGAGAAACTGGGGGAAAATTCAGATACGAATTCAGTCAGGATACTGCATTGAATATAAAGACAGGAAGAAAGAGGTAGGGATGGAGGAGTATTGGAAGAAAGGAAGGGTGAGGGGAGAAATCAGAGAAATATGGGCAAGGATAAGGTGTGGAAGTGTGGGGAAGGAGAAGGAAAAGGGTTTCAGAAACACGCGATGCAGAGTGTGCAGGAGGGAAGAGGAAACCTTGGCGCACATATGGGAATGTGAGGAGGCAATAGCACAAAGTGAGTACGACGCTGCAAAGAAATTCCAAAGATGGGCGGAACAAGAGGAGGGCGAAATAGCAAAGGAATGGGTTAGGGCGCTAGAAGGGCAGGAAATAGTGGAAAAAATGTGCGAGGTAGTAAAACAGTTTGAGAAGCTAGCAAGGAAAAGGACAGAGGAGCGAGGGCGAAAAGACTGGTAGCAATACGAAATTAAAATATTTTAATGTAAAAAGGAACTGAGGAACAGATGGGAGGTTGTAAAAAACCCGCAAGGCTATATATGTGGAATAAACTACTACTACTACTACTACTTTTTGCAAGAATTACAAAAATGAAACCGACTTGACAAAAAAACTGAACAGTATAAAAATTAATATTTTTGTATATTTTTAATATTTATATTATTTTTCATTGTATACCAAACAAGCTATGTCAGTGCAAAACATTTAATATTAAAAAAAACTGAAAACTAATTTCCTTAATTACGTCGATACACAACGACGTCATTATTATTGTAGATAAGTATTTATATTTATTTTTTATTTATTGTCACCGGCATAAAAATTTCTGTTTATAATAAAGAACAGGTTCTATATTTGCTTTTAATGATTTTTTTACTTTACGATGTTTAAATTATTTTTCGAATTTGAGTTGTCTCTTTACTTTCATTTCAATTTTGAACATTTCCATATATTTGATCTTTAAAAAATTATGTCATTCAGTTGAACATAATTTTTTTAATAGAAGGATCAAATTGGGAATTTTCTGTTTTTTTTTTCAAGTCGGTTTGAAATGTTGTTTTTTTCCAAAAAAATAATTCATTGCTATTTCCACGTATATAATGGTTCTCGTACAGTTTGTAACGTTTACAAATACTAGTATTGTTGAAACGAGACTTGCGGTCTTTGACTTTGAAAAATATATATTTGATGAAAACAAAGGGTTCTTTGTTTGACCCTAATCTGGGTAATGTGCAAAACCTGGAATTTTTGCAAAACCTGTATGGAAAACCTGGAAAAGTCAGGGAACTTCTGAGTCAATAATGCGTAACAACCCTGGATTACATTCTTTTACATATTTAATTAATGAGGTATTGAGTCCTATTTGCAGTATCCAATTTTATAATATAGATTTCTCTTTTTACTCCGATGAATTCACGTGCGAGAAAAAAAGTGGATTTATTAATTTATGAAAATGCGACAGACTTTGTACGGTTGCAGAAAAATTATTGCTCAAAGAGTTGGATTTTTATCCGATGAAAGTATTATCATGACAGGGTCGGGATTTTATACACAATTGATACACAGTCTCGCCAAGTTTGAGTTTCTTTTTTATTGGAAAATATTGATAAACAATGGAGTTATTAGTATAGTATAGTAGTATAGTAGTTCTTGATAGTTCTTGATTTCCAAATATACCCTTGCGGGTTTTTACACCGTTTCCCCACTCTGTACATTGATACCCTTTCACGCGTTTCCTTTTTTTGTTTGTTTGTTAACAGTCTTTCGCCCTGTTTCTTCTTTATGCTCCTTTTCTTGCCATCCATTCGAAACTCTCACATACTTGCACAATTTGTTGATCGAGTTTCCTTTAATTTCTTTATTCACTTTTCCTTTTAGTGCCTCCCCCTTGTAGCCCCTTCGCCACTTTTCCGAACCATCTACCAATTCATTTATTCTTTTATTTTTCCGCATTCAAGTATGTGTTCCAAACTTTCTTCTTCCTTCCTAAAACACCGGCATAGCGTATCTGCGTATCCCTCTTTACCTCCTTTTCCTATATTTCCGCACCCTAACCAGGCCCATGTTTCTTTAGTTCTTCCCTCCATGCCCTTCTCTTCCCAGTACTCATTTCTGTATGTTGTTTTCGATTTTTGTACTCCCTACAATACGTCGAATTCTCAATATTGTTCTGGTCTTGTTGTATATCCTGGTAGGTTTTCATTCGAACAGCTCCTTTGATTGCTTTTTTCACTTCCTCCATATCTTCGTCTCTTATCCTTTGCCATATTACTCCCACTCCTACCTCCGCCATGGCTCCCTTCATTTCAAGTCCCCATTTGGATGGGTTTGCATTTAATATCGCTCAGGCTTTTTCTTTCAAACACTTTTTCGTCCACCTATCTCCCGGCATTGTTGTTATCTCACATAGGTCATTCGCAGCTCTTTTCCATGCTTCTACAATGAATTTGTCACTATTGAAAAGAAGTGCCGCCGTTGCTGCATGGCTATGCGGTGTAGGGGCTTCTGACAACTCGTTTGCGGAAAATTCTTCGCAAACAATTGCCCGAATGACTATGTCTCTAATACAATTTTCCGAGAGCAATTGTCCGAAAGAATTATTGCCCGAATGAACAATTTCCCGAACACAGTTCATCGAACGAACAATTTCTCGTACACAATTTGCCGAATGAACAAATTTCTCAAATTTGTTTGTTTTTTGTTTGGGTTTGGAGGGGAAATTGTATTCGGGAGCTTGTCACTTGGGGAATTGTTTTTCGATAAACTTTCCGCAAAGACCCGACAACTAGGCTCATCTCAAATTAAAAATACCAAAATTGTACTAAAAGTACAATTTTGGTATTTTTTGTACAATTTCAATTAAATTAATTTAATTAAAAGTACAATTTTGGCATTTATCATACTAAAGTATGATAATCAAACTTTCGTATAAACGGATACATTTTTGAAACTTGCAATATTACGAAAATGACAAGCCGTAGACAAAAGTTCGATTTGCGACGAAAAAAAACAGCTTTAATAATTGGTTATTAAAAAATGGACAAACCCATTAAAAAATCATCGAGGTATACGATAGAAAACGTCGTAAACGATGCTCTGTCCGAATGTGAAGTGAATCGAACGAATAGATTTTAAGACCGCAGTGCCGCCTTTCGGCTGAGTTTGGACTCCTTTCCTCAGTCTTCATGCTCCTCTCGTTCGCTTCCACAGGGCAACGCGCACGCCCAGGACTCGTCCGGCCTCAACGACCTCCAACAAACGGTCACTCCGCATCGCGACTTCTTCGCCTGCGAGTTTCTACTCTCGCTCGGTAGTTGTCAGACGGGAGCGAGTTCGTGCACGAGCACCGCGAGCCAGGGCGGCCAGTTCCAGGTGACCGCGAACGCCAGTATACTCGACAAGGACGGTCACGTGTGGAAGTGCGGCCCGAGGTCGGCTCTTCAGGTTCGCGTCCACGAGGAGCCCTCCAAGCGAAAGATAACGTGAAGTGATCCTCGTCAGTGAGAGAGAGAGAGAGAGAGAGGGAGAGGGACAAACAGTGACCAAGGAGGTTGGAGCATACTGAAAAAAGTCTTCATCCTTTTTTATAACCCACGAAATAATTATTCTCACCAAGGACAACAAGAGTAAACAGTTCTAATTTGTTCCAAACGCAGTAATACAAACATATTAATTCCTGCAAATGATTTTCCTCGACCGATCAAGCCCGTTCGTAAAATTGACAAACTTAACGATATATGTACACGACGATAAAAAAAAAGATTGCACATCACTGGAATGTCGCCATCAACGATGACCGATTAGATCCGCTCGCGTCATCGTGTTGTTCATCCCTTGACCCCATCTCGAAAATAATCGCCGCTCTTTCCGCCAGTTTTCGAGACCAATTCGATCCCGGTGATTCGCAAGATCGAAGGTGGCGCGACCGCTTTGCACATGTCGTAGACGGCGAGTGCGGCCACAGCCACGGCCGTTAGCGCTTCCATCTCGACGCCCGTTTGGCCGTTGCACCGAGCCTCGGAACGTATCTCGATCGTGTGAAGCTCGGGATCGAGCTTGAGACTCACGT
Organism: Ophion ellenae; assembly: GCA_963210295.1. Lineage (NCBI taxonomy): Eukaryota > Metazoa > Arthropoda > Insecta > Hymenoptera > Ichneumonidae > Ophion > Ophion ellenae. Next base: position 29,614,972 of record OY723388.1, read on the forward strand.
TGACGTAGGTCAGAGCGAGAGGATGACAGAGTGGTACAAGGTCGGCGGTTCTCTTCGCGGCCATGATTCCGGCTAGTTGAGCGACCGAAAGCACGTCACCCTTCTTCATCGAGTTCTCGGCGATCAGCCGAGCGACGATCGGCCCTACGGTGACGCAAGCGCGAGCCACGGCCGCGCGACGACTCGCGCCCTTCTCGCCGACGTCCACCATTCGCGCTTTGCCGCTCTCGTCCACGTGCGACAGCGCCGACGTCACGTAGCAACGAGCGTGGAAACGCGGGTGTGAGATCGTCGAGAAAATCGGCCGACTGCCGACGGATCCGTTGCTCGGCCAACGGGCGAACGATGCCTCGAAACTGCCTGCGAAGAAGAGGAGGAAACTCGTACCGGAAGTGAGGAACGAAGGAAATGGATGTGTCGAAAAAAAAGGCGACTCTCAACTCGTCGAACAATTGGATTGAGAGAAATTCATGCCGAGGTCTCTGACACGAGTCTGAGTAGCGATCGATCGTTCTTTTTTTGGCCTGTAATAATTGCAGAGGACATTCGCTGTTTGCGGGCGAACTTGAAGCACTTAACGACTTATCAATTTTGTCAAATTCGCTTGATTCTTGCGGTGGACGAGAGTTTCACGAATATGTTTAAGGGGAGGTACCTGAGTAAACGGCGAGAAAAACAGGTAAACTTCGGGAATTTTTATCTCCAAAACTAACGTTTCGATTGGATCCGGGGGTTTTTTTATTGAAAAATATGTACATTGAGGTATGTTTAGGAATTTTTGAAAATAAATTCGTTGACTAGAAGCGATTCAAACGCGATTATCTCGAAACATAGTTTTCAAATTCGGTGCCAGATGTATCTCGAAAACGGCTTGTCCGATTTTGTCCAAATTTGGATACAATATTCTTCGATAGTTTTTGTCATTCACCACGTAGGGGTTTTTCGTTTGATTGAACCATTGCTTTTTATGCAATGTGTATGCAATCCAAAATCGTCGGAAATTGCAAACGAAAAACGAATGTTAAATTAAAACGGTCGCAATTCCGTCAAAAATGAAAATGTCAAAAAAATCCTACGTGGCGAACGAGAAAAACTCTCGAAGAATATTGTATCCAAATTTGGACAAAATAGGACAAGCCGATTTCGAGATACTTCTGGCACCGACTTTGAAAACTATGTTTCGAGATAATCGCTTCCAATCAACGAATTTATTTTTAAAAATTCCTAAATATACTACAATGTACATATTTTCCAATAAAAAAAACCCGGATCCAATCAAAACATTAGTTTTTGAGATTAAAATCCCCGAAGTTTACCTGTTTTTTTTTCGCCGTTTACTCACGTACCTCCCCTTAAATATTCCTATTTCAATACCGACAAAATCGTACATTTTACGTAAAATTTTGTGTATCTTACGTAACGTGTAAAATGCATTCCAATGTCGAAAATTCGTTGATACGATGTCGCAATCGACTGAAAACTTGCGAATGATATATTCTCGCACGAATTGCCACGGATTTAAACATCGACCAGAGAAAAAAAAACGATGCAGCTCCAGTCGGACTCGACCGGGAGCTTGAATTCGGCACGAATTTTTTTTACCCCCAATACGTTTGTTCGAATGGAATACGATGTTCTTTTTCGACACGCCCTATTGGAGATTCGCGTTAGAGCGATAACGTTGTCAATCGCTGTCGAGGAAAATCGAAGAATTCTTTTTCTTTTTGTTCGAACGCCATCAACCACCGATCAAGATCATCGGCCTATTTTCCATCTCGCTAAGATTGAGCATTCCTGAAACACAACGACGACCCAGCGATATCGCCAAATCGATCTCTCTCGATTGTTTTTTTTCGTTTTGTTTTTTTTTCGTCTCGTTACTTCCGTTCACTCACCGGCGTGCTGCCTCTTCTTGCGGCTCACCGCCTGGCCGATCAACTCCTCGAGCGCGCTGTCCCCCGCGCCGCTCCGCAGGGCGTCCCTCAACGACACCTCACCCTTGCCCTCGAACAGGCAAACCTTCAGATTACCGTCCGCCGTTATTCTCAAACGATTGCACGAGTCGCAGAAGTGTTGGCTCATCGACGTTATGAAACCGACACGGCCCACGAATCCGGGAACCGCGTACGGCTGTGCGTCCAATGGCGAACGGAAATTCGTTAAATCGATTTGGGATTTTTTTCAGCTGTTGGCGACTTTTTTTACGTTTTGTAGTTAATTTACACTCGTTTTTTTTTTAACGTCAAGGATATGTATGAAATTATTATTTTTGATTTTTTTGGGGTGAGTTTGGGTATTGTCTTTTTGGGGTACTGGATATATTTATGAAATTCGTATTTTGGAAATTAATTTTAACGAATTTATGGACATTCGGCAAGTGTCCGGTATTTATTTATACAATTTGTAACCAAGTTGCATTTAAATAGCATTCTTCTCTGCGATAACTGATTTTTTTCTATTTGACTTTTCATTATTATATTGCAATCCTGCTGCATTATATATGTGTGTATATATATAGGGTAGCGTGGTCCGAAACCGACCGGTGGTCCCATACCGACCTCTCCATGTTTCTCAGTACTTGTGCTGCAACCGAAACTGTCGGTGGTGGCATTTGAACGCGCTCACAATACCGCCAATTTGGAGGTAGAGAGCCATTTATTTATCTAGCTTAATTCTGTGGTTTTGCGTCGCGTTGTGTTTTGACAACGCGAAAGTTCATTTTTGAGCTGCACGGAACTGCAGTTTGTGGTGTTTTATTTTTTCTTGAAAAATCCAAAGGTAGGTTGTTTTGGTTGCTTATGGCCTAGACTTGAACACGCACTAATAAATTTAGAACACTTGCATCGTTGTAAGTAAACGGCGAGTCATTGTTTGAAAAAAGTCGCGGTGGTCCTAAACCGACCGCCAATGGGTGGTCCGAAACCGACCGTTTCGTTTTTGCGCACTAAAGATTTTCTAGCATGCTTTTGATAGTCAAACTGTGGTTTGATGACTTCTGGCGGTAATTACACATGGTTGTTTTAGAAATGGGGCGATCGTTAAAATGTCTAAAGATCCGGCAATTCTGCGGCGAGCACCTGTTGCCATGGCATTAGGATATTCGCTCCGTGCAGCTGCACGTGAATTTGGAATTCCTCGTCCGTCGGCTATTCGCAGTTATTGTGAGGCAGACGACAGCTCAGACAGGGATTGAAATTGTAATTTTTGCATTTTTTTGTAAAATTGTAATCGATGCATTCATACAGTTGTATTTCCTAAAAAAGGCTTTAAAGTGTTCTAAAATAAATTTGAAAATTATTCCCAAATCGTATTGTTGTGCTAATAAGTTACAACATAAATTCAAAATTTGGCTTTTCCTTTGATTCGCTGTAAAAAAAATAGGGGGTCGGGTCCGGACCATGGGGAGGTCGGTTTCGGACCACGATTTTTGAGAACGACCAATATGCAGACTTTCATTACGGCCTCGGTGTCTTAAACAAACGGTACCCGAAAACCTCGTCAAACTTAGCTCAAAACTCAAAACAAACTGCTCAAAACTTAGAATAACGTTCCTTCTAAAGAATCTAGATTGGGTTTGAACAAAAAAATTAATTTGATGCACTCTCATTGCCTTTGCTGATTAGGCGGTCGGTTTCGGACTACGCTGCTATATATATTAGGGTGGCACAATTTTGAGCTTTTTTTTCCTCTTCCTCATCATCTCCAATTATCTTCTTTGAAGAAAAAAAAATTGTCGCGGAAGCTGCGAGCGGTTCAAATGTATTTAGAGGTCACTCAAGCCTCACAAAAATTCAAATTGTCATTAAAAAATCGATTTAAAGAAAATGTTTTCCTCTTGTGTGAATGTACTTTCCTCTAAGAAGTTTTTGAAAGCAATTGGGAATCATTTGAACTGGTGTAAGTATTTTTTTTTGTCATCTGAACCATAGTTATTGACCCTCAAACGTATTCTTTTAACTTTGCATCAGAATCTAAGGCATTTAGGTCAGTACTCAATTGGTCCAGTAGAGTCAAATGGCGGTTTATCAATTTTTATTCAATGAACCTCAAAAAATGCATACGAGGTGTAGATTTATTCTGTAGATGCTGATTTTTCATAATACATATAATTAAAGGGGAAAATTATGCGTCTTATATTTTCATTACGTAAATAAAAAAAAAACTTTTGTGTTACTACCAACTTGAAAAAGGATAACATTATGGATGATTATCATGAAAAAACTGCGTCAGCGAATGTTGTATACAACACAGAATGAAATTTCGACTCATTTATAATTACGCCTATTTATATTTATGTCACGAGATTATTTATTATTACCATTAGATAATATTAAGTGCTGCCGAAATACGGCAACTTCGCGGACATTGAGGTTGGCTCTTCATTTGCCAGCCAAGATTCGTTATCTTTCATCAAACCTTGATGGTTCAATATTGAATATATATAGTTTACGATGGGCAAGATGGGTGGGTTTTTTTCGAAATGTTTACAAAGATTTACTTTGCCTCAATCCGTTGCTAGAAATGGTTTATCACGATGCTAAATAGCTAAAAAAATTACATGACTCGTAGCGTGAGCGTCTTGCCCATCTAACCCCACGTAAAATTACATACATTGAACTATTTTTTATCTCTGGTGTTTTGTGAACAACTACAAAAAGATAGCACAGACTCACAAGGAAAGATTGCGAGGTCGATCTCTCCGATTTCAATGAAATTTGGCATGCTTGTAGAAACGGTAAAAATAAGTGACACGTATTTTGTTATACCTGCGGAACGCGATTTTTAAGGGGTGTAACCGCACCCTCGAAAATAGGAGTGTTTTCCGTCGATAACGTTATCGTTCTCATCTCCAATGTATAGTAGACGATAACGATAAACATCCTTGCAATTTGAAATTTTTCCATATCCCGTACCGTTAAAGCGTTATCGATGAAAAATGAAAAACACCCCAATTTTCGAGGATGCGTTTCAACCCTTGAAAATCGGGTTCCGCAGAAATAAAAAAAATACGTTTCGCGTATTTTTACCCATTTTACAAGCATGCCAGACTTAGTCGAAATCGGAGAGATCGACCTCGCAACCTTTCCTTGTCAGTATACTTTAGACAATAACATGTATATTCAAAAAAAAATGTAATCTTGGATTGTGGCTAACGCTTCAACCTCCTTAAGGAGGTACACCAGCTTCATACAATGTTGCCATGCTAAACCATGGTAAAATTTCAAAATGGTGATGGATCAATAAAATTTGGTGAATATATTCTTTAGTATTATATATGTCAATACAATTTTTTTCAGATTTTTTCATTGTGCCGTTATGGAGTAATTGAACATTGAAGTTCACGTGTATAAGCATAGCGTTTTTATAGATATAGGTATATATTCCGGGTATAAGAATAAACGCTTGTGAATTATTTGTAAGAAAACGGCACAACCAAAAAATCTGAAGAAATTTGTATCTACATGAATAATACTAAAGAATATATTCACTAAATTTTATTGATCTATCACCATTTTGCTGAAGCTAGTGTACCTCCTTAACCGTGCACTTTCTAGCAACAACACAAGATTAAAATGTCGCGAGAAAAGTACATGCAGAAATGAGAAAAATAAAAAGATACTTTGTTTTTCCAAAAGTGGTAGAGATCGCAGAACATAAATGGGGGTGATTCGAATGGGTATTCTGCCGACATAGGGAAGAAGGCGGCAACTACAAACAAAATCGAAAACGCGTTTTACTATACAGAATGATGGAATTTTTTTGTTTACTGATTCCAACGGTACCAAAAACGGATTTTTAATTTCTTTGTAGATGCAACAAATGCCTTCTTCCATATGACGGCAGTATTGATACGAGGCATCTAGATTTTCCTTTCGGACGTCACTTTTCTGGCCACTCTGTATATGTAAATCATTTTTTCATTACGAAAATCCAATTCAATTGAAATTAAGTTACACCGATCGTTTGTTTTGTGCAATTTGTCTCTGATGAGAATTTAATGTCATTCAAATTTAACTGCCTACAGAATTTTATACATACAAAGAAGTGCGAACCATAAACTCAATTAAGATGCACTTTAATTCGTTATTTGTCATTACTTATACATTGTGTATATACAGGGTGTCCTGTTATGAATCGATAAGCCTGCAACTGTCGATAGGTCAGATCATGTCCTACTATATGCTGGAATTTCAGTTTAGTAAAAGTCTCACGGTTTTCGAGATAAAAACCATCTGCTTTTGGTTTTTCGCATGCCATTTCTACAAATGATAACTTTTTTTGACCCGGTTATTTAAAAAAATAATCTTGGTTATTCGTTTTATCCAGAAAAGTCTTCCTTTTAATCTCAAATATTGAGGAAACTTTATGAAAAAAGATCTTATGCAGAATTTTCATCCAAACCAATGCGAACATCGAACTTTGATAGCCTGCGGTGTAAAAAAAATGTAGTATGCATATCGTGTCAATTACTTTAAAAAGTTGCTTAATTATTGTCGATTCATATCATTTGTAGAAATGGCATGCGAAAAACCAAAAGCAGATGATTAAAAAAAAAATAACATAAAACCCAAAATCTAGAAAACCGTGAGACTTTTACTAAACTGAAATTCCAGCAGTTCCATAGTGGGACATGATCTGACCTATCGACAGTTGCAGGAGTATCCATTCATAATAGGACATCCTATATATATATATATAGAATTTCACAGGCTCCAATATTACATTGATATATATATATATATATATATATATATATATCAATGTAATATTTGAGCCTGTGAAATTCTCCTCAGCCTCTTATGGTATTTTTACACGCAAGGTTGTTACCCATTATTGACTCAGAAATGTTCTGACTTTGCCAGGTTTTCCATACAAGTCTTGCAAAAATGTCAGGTTTTGCAAATTCTCAATTCGATCCTCCTATTGAAAAATTATGTTGAACTGGATAACATATTTTTTGTCAAGATCAAATACATGGAAATGTTGAAAATTGTAATAAAATGTTTTAAAAACTGAAATTCGTAAAATAATCTAAACATTGTAAAATACATTAAAAGCGAATAGAGAACCTTTTCTTCATTATAAACAGAAACTTGTATGCCGGTGACAGTAAATAAAAAATAAATATAAACACTTATCTATAACAATAATCATGCGGTTGTGTATCGACAGATCGAAGCTTTACAGTAAATTATCTAGTTTTCAGTTTTTAAAATTTTCAATGTTCGGCACTGCCACAACTTTTTTTTGTATCTAATGAAGAACAATATAAATATTTAAAAAATACAATAATATTTATTTTTATACTGTTCAGTTTTTTTGTCAAGTCGGTTACATTTATCGTAATGCTTGCAAAAATTTAATTCTGAAAAAATTCCAGAAAATTTCCAAAATTCCCTGACTTTTCGCTGATTATTCCAGGAGGAAGGAAATTGCCGGAGTTTTCCCTGTTTTCCACATGCGTAACAACCCTGACACGGTATCTCACCTTCGCAGTGTCGTTGGGTGTTCCCTGGAGGGCTCGAAAGTCCGGAAATTCCTGTCTCACGAGGTGCTTCATTTTTTCAAACGGTACCATTTTGGACTCGTTCCATTTGTTGCCGGAGAAGGGCATGTATTCGATGAATCTCACGTCTATCGGTCGGTCCTTTGTGAGTCTAACAAAGTCGACTATCTCGTCATCGTTGAAGCCGCGCATCACCACGCAATTTATCTTGACCGGATCGTAGCCCAATTGAACGGCTAGATCGATACCGGCTATAACTCGCTTCCAACCCTTGCGACGTGTGAACTTCTCGAAGCGCTCCTCGCGCAGGCTGTCCAGGGAGATATTCAGAGCGTCCAAGCCGGCTCTCCTGAGAGCGGGCAACTGTCTGGTCAACGCGAGACCGTTGGTCGTCATGCCGACTTGTTCCAAGCCCTCCAGTCCTTTCAAACGCTCTGAAAAAAAAACATTCAGAAATTAACGGGAGATATACACCTAGATGGTCAAGGTCGAGAATTTAGAAGCTATGAACATTCCGTCGACCGTAGAAGACCTACACTATGGGCCTGGTATCGATGATTCCATGTAAGTTGACAAATTTCATGATTTATTCATTCCCAAATTTTCAAACGCGCTTTTCTCAAAATCACGTTTTTCAAATCGGTACGCAAAATTTCTCGAAAACCAATGAACCAATTGCCTTAAGGTTTTTTGTGGTTATTCTATACACCATTATCTAGTACTTGTCATAGGATTTTTTTTCCGTTACTTAGTTTTTGTTTTATAGGCAAAATAATAACTAATTTTTGGCCCAAAAATCACTATTCATGTTCAAACGTCCGGCATTTTGTCATAAATCGATATTTTCAAAATCGGCTATAACAAGTACTAGCTTATAGTATCTAATTTAATAATCTTTTTGGTTTTTTCTCAGATGATTTTTGAAGAAACGCCAGTGGGCACCGTATACGCAGATTTTTTTACGACGCTCCAAGGATCATACAATATCCTTGTATATTTTTGATATTTTTAAATAAAGAAAATTAAACATATTTTTGAATGTATGTACTTTTAGATAATTAAAACCCCTATCCGAAATTTCAAATAGTTTTCCTTGAAAAAATTCACAAAAATGACCTTTTTTCCGGCTCCTAGGTGTATATCCCCCCTTAATTTGTCTTTTGATCAATTTTTAAAAATAATGCTCCATAGCTTTTTCTCACTAGTACGAATCGAATTCCATATATGGGCAAAAAAAAACGTTTCTCATCGTATCGTCGGAAACTTACCAACTATGTCCGCGATGTCCTTCCTCACGGTGGGTTCCCCACCCGTCAGCCGGATCTTCCGTACGCCCCTTTTGACGAAGAGACTCGCCAGCCTGACGATCTCGTCGGTCCTCAAGATCCCATCTTTGCGCGTCAGGTTGACACCCTCCTCGGGCATACAGTACAGACCTGCGAGTAAGCGAGAACAGGCGAAAAGGAAACCCATCGTTAATTTAAGCTCCGCGGCTGAGGGTGAGAGATGGACGTCGAAGGCTTAAGGTGTCTGCATATCGCGGTAACATTGACGAGCGGATTTTCGTATTGCATAGTTTTGGAGGGTAAGGTTTTAACTTTAAGGGGCTATATCAGTGTGACACTTTCAAAACATCGATTTTTTAAATTTTATCTTGCAATAATCGATAGTTAAATCTTTCAACGCGTTTTTCTCGAAATGAGATTTTACAAATTTGCTGACATTGTAACTCAAAGAGCAATTATCCGATTGACTTGTAATTTAAACTGAGTACTCTTGAATATATTTACTCTACAATGACGTAGGATATTTTTGATTGGATGAAAATTGACGATTTGGCATTGAGAAAAACGACCATTTTATAGGCAAGAAAACAGACTTTTTTCATAACTACGCCATTTTGTTAGATTTTGATATTTTTCGAAAATCCTACGTCATTGTACAGGAAATACCTTCCAGTTTAACGACATTTTTTCCATTTTCGGTTTCAGCTACTTAATCGGCCGGAATCATGTCAGCAGTGGAGGAACTTTTTTTTTGGCGCCTCCGAAGGCAGCGCATAAGTCGCTTGGATCTCAATATTTTTCTATGGAAAAGTTGTGTAATATAGGTCAAATATAGCGGAATATATTCTTAATTTTCCGAAACAGTTGAGTACTTTTCTTCCGAAAATTTTTTGAAAATCACCCAAATTTTCAGCGTTCACACTGGTATAGCCCCTTAATTTGTAAGTTTTTGTAAAAATTTGAAAACTTTAGTTGTGAGAATTTTTGTGAAGCCTTTTTCTCGAACACTGTTTTATTAAGGAGAGATCCGCGCGACCTCGACCACTTAGATGGCCGAGGTCGCGGATTTAGAAGCTATGGACATTCCGTCGACCGTAGGAGACCTACACTATGGGCCTGGTATCGATGATTCCCTGTAAGTTGACAAATTTCATGATTTATTCATTCCCCTCATTTTCAAACGCGTTTTTCTCAAAACCACGTTTTTCAAATCGGTACCCAAAATTTCTCGAAAACCAATGAACCGATTGCCTTGAGGTTTTTTGTGGTTATTCTATACACCATTATCTAGTACTTGTAATAGGATTTTTTTTCCGTTACTTAGTTTTTGTTTTATAGGCAAAATAATAACTAATTTTTGACCCAAAAATCACTATTTATGTTCAAACGTCGGCCATTTTGTCATAAATCAATATTTTCAAAATCGGCTTTGACAAGTACTAGATTATAGTATCTAATTTAATAATCTTTTTGGTTTTTTTAGATGATTTTTGAAGAAACGCCAGAGGGTACCGTATACGCAGATTATTTACAATGCTCCAAGGATCATACAATATCCTTGTATATTTTTGATATTTTTAAATAAAGAAAATTAAACATATTTTTGAATGTATATACTTTTAGATAATTAAAACCCCAATCCGAAATTTCAAATAGTTTTCCTTGAAAAAATTCACAAAAATGACCTTTTTTCCGGCTCCTAGGTGTATATCTCCCCTTAAATGGTACAATCTGTATGTCAAAATCTTTTGGTCCGATTCACTTCAAATTGGGATAGAGCATAGTTTATAACGTTTTCTATCGTACGACCCGCTTATGTTTTCATACATTTATCCATTTGTTAATAACAAATGATCGAAGTTGCTCTTCCGCCTAAAATCGAACTTCGTTTTGTACATCTTGCCATTCTCGTAGTTTTCAAAATTTCAGAAAATTAGCGCGTCACACGAAGGTTTGATAATGATATTAAAAGTACTTTTCTTTATTTTTCATTCGAGACGAGCCTAATTTCCAGAAGCACCTACACCGATTTGTCACGCACGATCGGTGGAACTTTCTTGATAAAATAATACAGTCGAAACTGCTTATAACGGCATGGCTTGAGACGACTATCGCATATAACGTCGTAACTGCATGGCCCTTCGATGTTGTTATAACTGGGTCGCACTGCAACTACATTGTTCATAAATATTTTCCAATAAATAACAAACTCAAACTTGGCAAGAAGGCGGATTCGAGTGCGGCTTCGAATTCACCTTTGGACAATTGAATTGATTTTCTCAACAATTTTTTTTTTTCTCATAAATAACGAACAGAGAAATTTGCTTCGCAAATCGATAGTAGGATGCAATAATTTACGTTTATTTGATACTCTAGAAGAAAAAAAATCGCACGTGCAACTTCTGTGCCATTGTTTACTCCGTGTTGGACTTTCAATGCCAATATCTGGGCCAATTTTTGTCGCGCAACATTAAAAAATGAGCGCTTTGCTCCCTGACGCACTGTATATGCTCACCAAGGGAAACCTACAAGTTGATGATGTTGAAATTTGCATTATTGGAACGCAACGTAAATGAATTTTTTTTCGTTGATAAAATTTCTTTTTGGCCGATTTAGGCTATGAAAATCATTGGAACATTTTTCGATATTTTTTATTGCAGATTTATGACCTCAAGTTGCAAAGAAAAAGTTTCGAATAATAATAAAAATGAAGGAATAACAACAACAAAAATCGTTGCAAACTTCAATGTCACACAAGTTGTGAATCACCCTGCACATATATACAGGGTGCCCTGTAATGAATGAATAATCCTACAACTGTCGATAGGTCAAATCATGTCCTACTATATGCTGGAATTTCAGTTTAATAAAAGTCCCACGGTTTTTGAGATAAGAATTATCTGCTTTTAGTTTTCCGCATGCCATTTCTATAAATAACTTTTTTTTACCCAGAAAAAAAAATCCCCTTGGCTATTTGTTTTATATAGAAAAGTCTTCTTTTTATCTTAAACGTTAAGGAAACTTTATGAAAAAAGATCTTATGCAGAATTTTCATACAAACCAACACTAACATGACTTTGATAGCCTGTGGTGTAAAAAAATTGTACTACGCATATCGTGGCAATTACTTTAAAAAGGCGCTCAGTTATTGTCGATTCATATCATTTGTAGAAATGGCACGCGAAAAACCAAAAACATGATTTTTTTTCGAATGATAACATTAAGCCCAATATCTCGAAAGTCGTGGGACTTTTACTAAACTGAAGTTCCAGCATGTAGTAGGACATGATCTATGGTTTCAGGATTATCCATTCGTAACAGGACATCCTGTATATTCCTTTTCCTTCACTTTAATTTATGTTCTATTCACTTCAATTTTAGTATTTGATGTATTTTAATTTAATTTAAATATATTTGAATGTTAATAGTAGTAGTAGTAGTATCGAGTTTTATTTGCACAACTTTTTCACAAAGCTTTTTACAAAAATATGACAATTTCACAAACGAACTTTTCACTTACTATCTATTCCCTACATTCCTACATTCCGCATTATTTTCACATTCTCCCTTTCTTCATTTATTCGTCCCCTTCGTCGATCTCTCCTCTGCCATTCTCCTTACTCATCTTTCTACATATTTCCTCTATTTCTCTAAAATACTCGCATATCCCTATTTGAATTTTTCCTCCCAGCATATTTACGATTTCCCCCTTTACTGCCAATTCATCCATTCCTTCCATCCACTCCTCTGCTTTCTTCCTTGCTTTCTCTGATACTAACTCCTTACCTTTCTTACATATCATTAGGTGTTCCAATGTCTCATTTTTTTCTTTACATATCCTGCACCTCCAATCCTTTTCTCCTTTCTTTCCCGCCCTTCCTATGTTGCCACATCTTAGCCTCGCCCATATTTCCTTGTCCCTTCCCTTTACTCCCTCATCTGACCAATATTTCCATGGCATCTCGTCCTTTTCTATAATATATTTATACTTATCGTTATACGTCGATTTTCTAATTTTTTCTTCTTCCCTTCTTAAGATTCTGTTTTTTAAGTTTTCCAGTCCCTCTTCTATCCTTTCGTCTATTTTTTTTACTTCTTTTCGCTCCCTTATCATTGTTATTATATCTTCTATCTCCATATCTCTTAATACTTTCACCAGGTTTTTCCCCCATTTTGACGGGTCACCGTTTGTTATCGCTCTAATTTCGTCTATTAAACAAATTTTTGGCCACCTTATTTGAATGTTAATATTTTTAGTACATATTAATTAATTTCAATAACTAAAAAACTCAGATTTGGCAAGACTATGTGTCTATAGTATCTAAAATCCTGATTGCGTCACTCGATACTCTCATCGGAAAAAAATATTGAAGATCGACACATTTTTTTTTGCCCCGAGCTTGCCTCTGGGGTAGGGCTCAGCTAGTCTTACATCTCAAGTTGCAACGCTCCGTCACGGAAATTCTCAGGTACGTGTGATGCCTCCCAAAAGTGTCAACCAGCATTCCTTGACCCGAGTCATTCTTCAGCCGCTCTCTAAGTTCTTCTATCTGTAATAGAGGGCACAGGAAAATACGTTCATGGCCAATACCAGCGAAACTTTCAAATTCTCAGACGTAAAGTAAAATCGAAGAATACAGAAAAATCGGCTCTTACTCTCGGAGACGATTTCGGCAGCGTCGAGCAGCTGGAGAACGCGCGTCTCTGAAAAATTTTCTCCAGGATCCTCGAGACCATCCCGAGTCGCAGGTTCGTTGCTTTCTTCGCTACTTTTTTCCTTACCTTCTTTATCAAGATCGCAAACTTTCACGTGAGATAACTCGCGTCGAGGATGCTCGAGATAACGGAATTTCGTTCACGATTGAATTGACTCAATATCACTTATATAACTATATACAACGAATGCAACAGGGGGGACGATGTGGAAATGAGAAGAAAAAAAAAGATCGCGTAGAAATTGTTGCTCGTTTGCCCGACATAGGCAGCGCCGCGCAGAGTGCCACTTTCATTGATAATAGGTCCATCATTATCGCGGCCATTATTTCGAAAATAGCTGTCATCGTCGCGCGTCGTTGGACGATAACATTCATTATTGCGTTGTGCAAGAAAAGCGAACCGCTCGCGGTCCTGCAGAGAGTGAACTGTGGGGCCATTCTGTATGGCGCGGTGCGTGCAGTTGGGCAGTCGCGTCCCGAGATGTCGCTACTGTCGCTCGCCGTGTAGAGATTCGGTCGGTGGCTCTCTACTCCTGTAGTTATCACCGCTGCTTGTCCAGATTCTGTAAGGTCGGTAAGATAGGAGGAGGCAGGGTCTTCGTCTCGGGTACAGTGACAGACTCATCAGTAGGGCTGTGTCACTGCACCCTGCCCAGCCCCCTGACACTGGCCTACTATTTCTATACGATAAACGAAAACGCGTTTTGTCCCGGCTTTTTAGTTCTTAAAAGTGCCACTACCTAGCGTTGGCTGTTATGTGACAGCCTTCGGCTCTAAATACTCCGATCAGCTGAACGATTCGATATTTTCGTTTCGTGCTATTATCGTTATTGCGATAACAGCACGTACTGTTACAGCGATAACAGGATCCATCATACACGCGAATAATGGTTTTCGAAAAGTTATCTACACTAGACTTTTATTCATGTAAAATCTTCGAAACACCGGTGCAACGTACATATATATGCATGCCTGTCACAAGACTACTAGCGCCACAGTGCGGCAAGGACATTTTGCGAACAGCAGTCATCTACCAGTGTCAGCCCCCTGACCCTGCCCTAGACGCGCTGGGTGTTAGGATCTAGGGGAGAGACGGTTTATATATTGGAACGCATGTTTACAATTGCGAACCGCGCAACCCTTAGCCGTTTCGCATTTTTTCCGCAAACACTACCAAAAAAAATTCACACTTATGCGTGAAAACACGATAAAAAATGTATCACGGTAAATCGCGTAGAACCTTCTGGTATATGGTCGCAAATAGAGGTTATTTCGACAATCGCGCCACAAAAACATACGTAAACACCTTGGGCCCATTCGCCAGTAAGAGGTAAGGGGGAAACTACTTCCCCTTGCTAGTAGCAACGCGTAGCGGCGCCTAGTGAATCGAAAAGTGAAGCCGATAAGCGTGCCTTACCCCACGACGAAAATTTAGCTTCGTTGCAAGACCTGTATGTAAGACTGGACATGAGACCTATTCAAATACACAAGAGCAGCGCCGTTTTTCTTGTAGATTTTTTGGACCTAGAGGAACATGCCCTCAAGTTTTTGCAAAAATCGTAGTTGTTTTTTTAGCAATAATTATTAAAAATTAAAAAGTCGATTTGTTTAGTTATTTTTTTTGGAATGCGTTTATCGAAAAGCGCTTCCTGCAAAAGTTGTGCATCATAATGTCCTCTATAAAACAGGTCCTATGCAAAAATAACCTAACATTGTTAGTTAAGCAGTTAATTGGAATTGAAAAAAAATTCTCATTTTGTTTTTTGCATCCGTTATCGGTCATTTATCAACGTATTTCAAAACTCATCCATCATCTTGGAAAAAACCTACCCAAGAGACACGCGCAAGATTCATTGATCTACGTTATAGAGTTAAGCAACAATCTCCAATCTACGGAAATCCGGAGTTTTCAAATTCCCATCTCCAAAGAAGGCTCACAGAGTAGAGAAAAATTCAGGAGCGTCGTTAAAAAAAATAACATTTTCGTTTAAAAAAACACCGTTTTTCGGCGATATAAAATTTGTGCCTAATAAACAACTAGAAATAACTCCTTAAGTTATGTAGATATTTGAAATATTCTTCAAGATTCTGATGCATTTTTGTCCGACGAGCAATTTAAAAAAAGTCGCAATGTCTCGATTACAATCCGAGATATCGATGTTTATACGTTTTTGCAATTTACCATTATTGTGATCAAGATTTTTGCAAAATTCAAATTCGTGAGCCTTCTCTACACTTTTGGGTAGAGAAAGTTATTCCAACCGCCCGTGCGCCGATCAGCAAGCAGCGTAGGCCGGTCGGCCGAGCTGCGCGGGTACCGCGTCCTGCTCATCAGCTCCCTTCGGGCGGCTTAGTTAACAAATTCAATAACTTCCTTGAAAATGGTCGTAGAGAGTTGTTTTTTTTTTAATTCCCCGAATTTTTTTTCTCGCGAATACGATAATGTACTTGAAAATCAATTTTTTCCAATAGTTACCGCAATAATTATTGTGCCCCAGAAGTTGTTTGCGATAGTAATATCGTATCGAAGTTACCGCAAGACAAATGTTTATCGAATGAGAAAAATAAGCGAAATCTTATTGAGATATTATCACCAAGATTGCGAAATGAGGGCTTCAGTGTGAAGCAAGCTTTCGAGGATGCTGACTGCTTTATAATTAACATAGCAATCTCCGTTAGCGACAGTTACGAATCAGCGTATGTTGTAGGCGAAGACGTTGACGTAATTGTAATATTATCGCAGATTGCACAAGTCAGGAAAAATATTTATTTGCTGAAACCTAGCCGTCAAAGTGTCGAGGAGAAACTACACTCGTCCAGTAGTTTTTAATATCCTGAGATACAACTCAGGAATAAAACAACCCCTCATAGGTTTTATTCACGCATACACAGGCTGCGACCAACGTCTTCGCTCTACAAGCAGGGAAAAGCCAAATCAATCAAACTTTTGAGGCGTGACTGTAATGATGATTTGAGATGATTCTTTTTTTTAATTACCTGAAATTTCGCCTTCAAAACGTCATAACTTTTTTGTTTGTGGTTGTAATAGCACGAAATAACTTTTATTGTATTCTGCAATGTATGTTTATTATAAATGAATCATTATTTGATACAATTGGTTTCGAGAAAATGACTTGTGAGCTTCCAAAGTCTTAAAAATGCGTAAATGTACGAAAAATGTGAATTTCCAAAGGCATTATAAAAATTTTAAAAATCTATTTTGTACCTAGCGTTGTTTTAAAAAGTTCGCTAGTTTATACCCTTTCCAACGGTGTGCTGCATGTCATAGAAATTATTCATTATGTGGTCAAAATGAAGAAAATGAGTTTTTTAAAAATAAATTTAGAAGTTCAATTTTTTCATACATTTACACTTTTTTAAGACTGGGAGCTCAGGAATCCTTTTCTTGAAACCAATTGTATCAAATGATTTATTTATAATAAACATACGTTGCAGAATACAACGAAAGTTATTTCGTGCCGTTACAACCACAAACAAAAAAGTTATGCCGATTTAAAGGTAAAATTTCGGGTAATTTAAGAAAAAAACGAAAACTTCCACAAAAAACTTGTCAAACATTTAGATTCTCAGGTTAGGCTACAACGAGAATGCGTGGCTATTGTTGCCCTTGTCGCACAGAACATCCCGCGATTACGACTCTAGCAGACGACTTCGGCAAGGGAACCACCCCCACCACTAGAGTTGCAAGATTTGCATGTAAGACCGTGCACAACCGACCCTACAAGTTTCCAATTAAGGAGAGATATACAGCTAAATGGTCGAGGTCGAGGATTTAGAAGCTATGAACATTCCGTCGACCGTACAAGACCTACACCATGGGCCTGGTATCGATGATTCCCTGTAAGTTGACAAATTTCATGATTTATTCATTCCCCTAATTTTCAAACGCGTTTTTCTCAAAACCACGTTTTTTAAATCGGTACCCAAAATTTCTCGAAAACCAATGAACCGATTGCCTCGAGGTTTTTTGTCGTTATTCTATACACCATTATCTAGTACACGTCATAGGATTTTTTTTCCGTTACTTACTTTTCGTTTTATAGGCAAAATAATAACTAATTTTTGACCCAAAAATCACTATTTATGTTCAAACGTCCGCCATTTTGTCATAAATCGATATTTTCAAAATCGGCTATGACAAGTACTAGATTATACTATCTAATTTAATAATCTTTTTGGTTTTTTTTTCAGATGATTTTCGAAGAAACGCCAGTGGGTACCGTATACGCGGATTTTTTTACGACTTTATTTTTTGATATTTTTAAATAAAGAAAATTAAACATATTTTTGAATGTATATACTTTTAGATAATTAAAACCCAAATGCGAAATTTCAAATAGTTTTCCTTGAAAAAATTCACAAAAATGACCTTTTGTCCGGCTCCTAGGTGTATATCTCCCCTTAAGACCTGTATATAAGACCGTCGTGTTTCTAAGACCTTTTCGACCCACTGACGAAAATATTTCCATCCTTCATTGGATGTGACACACGTGTCGCTCCCATCGGCGCGTTCGAAAGACAGGCCTGCTTCTTTATTTTTCACAACTTCCGTTGCACGAAATGTACAGAAGCCTGACCGATTCGACGTGCAGGCCCGATAGCTTGTGTCTTTCGTTCGACCGCCGATTATTTCGCTTTGAGAAACGTACTCCGTACGAGGCTATGCTTAACGTCTTCTTTCCGAAGCTAACTCGCCGATAGACAAACACATTCTGACTGGTAGTGATGCCATCGAGCTGAATGAAAAAGAATCAATAACACTGACTGCCGACGGCGTCTTGTATTCTCAATAATTATTACAGCGTAACAGTACAGATCTTGGCAGAGCCAAAAGCGAAGCGGAATCGAAACTCAGAAGGATTTCACCCGTGTGCAAGGATACGAAGAAAAAGAAGAAGTAAAATATATACAATTACGACGTATTTTGTACGAGGCTTAGCCAACTTCTCGCCTCGCCAGCTGCCCCCGATGGTATTCTTATTTGTACGAGATGGACGGAATTACTTTTGTTCTCGCCGATGATGCCCTTGTAATCGCCTGTGCTGCTCGCAGGCACAACAATCGTCTCGCCCTCCTCGCTACCGTTGTAACTGTACACTTGGCCGACCTGTTGTTCCTCCGAATCGCCCGACTTGCATTCCATTCCGTCAGTATCCACGAAAGCCATCTTCGTCAGCGAAACAAATCCAAACCACAATATTAATCGCTTGGAATCGAATTCAAGGGGAAAAGCTCAAGATTGTATATAGGGTGATTCACAACTATTGGAGTTCCCTCGGCACTAATCTTTTTTCCGAATCATGCGTTGCCTTCTTTTGTTCTGACGTAACCTCTAAAAACGCCAACCATTACAAAACGCGACAAAAAGACAATCACTACAGTCAACCTAACAGCTTCGAATCACGAGCGAACTGCGACCTTGCCAAAGCTCGTGTCTATTTTAATAGGATTTTTAAACATCGAGAATTAATTTTTAATCTATGTCAACTCCTTCAATTTAACCCTTCGAGTGCACACCTCCGCCGCCAACCTATAAGTGCATCTTGGGTCGATCCGACCCAAGGCGATTTTTAAATCGTTGTATTCCGGTAAATATGCATTTTTTTTTGTAGTAAATTATTCATATTTTATGGCCCTATATTTATTTTTAGACGAAAACGAGAATTAATTGCCACAACATTCGTTCAAAGAGGGGCATACGTTGAAAAATACGTACTTAGACGAAAAAAATCACTGGGTCAAAACGACCCAGTGTGCACTCGAAGGGCAAACATACCGCTCATCGTCTAAAAAACTGCTATAACACGGAAAAGTCCGTAATCGGGTTTTTATTGCAGATGGCTATATATTATTTATAACCCTCAAAAAGGTAAATAAATTTCACAATAATCAAAATCATTACGGGCTAAGTTAGATAAATATTGACGTCACAGTTGCATCACGATTATGAACAAAAATTAAAATGCGTTTTTTCTCAAAACAGCATTTTTTTGTTGACAGGTTTTTAATGGATGAGCGATATATGTAAATAATAATCACAGTTATCTGCCGTACACTTGAGAACTTTCGCGATATTCATTTGTACACATCATTAATATTTTACTGCAATAAGTTTGCTCTGGTGACGTCACAGAATGTATTAGCATGGGAAATTCGTTTTTTCACCCACCCTTCAAAAACTATTTAGCAACAACCTTGAACGCCGTGCGACGAAAATTGGTCGAGATATTCGGACTCAAAGTCTAAGTTACTGCTAAGACTATGAAAGTCGGATTTAAAGTCTAAGTTATTACATAGACTATGAAAGTCGGGTTCAAAGTCTAAGTTACTACTTAGACTTTGAAAGTCAGATTCAGTTTAAGTTTAACTTAGTAGTAACTTAGACTTTGAAAGTCGGATTCAGTCTAAGTTTAACTTAGTAGTAACTTAGACTTTGAAAGCAGTAACTTAGACTTCGAAGGTCGGGTTCAAAGTCTAAGTTACTATTTAGACTATGAAAGTCGGGTTCAAAGTTACTATTTAGACTTTGAAAGTCAGGTTCAAAGTTTAAGTTGCTATCGAGACTTTGAAAGTCCAATTAGTAACTTAGACTTTAAACCTGACTTTCAAAGTCTAAGTAGTAACTTAAATTTTGAACCCGGCTTTCAAAGTCTAGGTGTAAGTTACTACTTAGTCTAAGTCTAAGTTACTACTTAGACTTTGAAAGCCGGGTTTAAAATCTAAGTTACTACTTAGACTTTGAAAGTCGGGTTCAAAGTCTAAGTTAATATTTAGACTTTGAAAGTCGGGTTCAAAGTTTAAGTTACCATTGAGACTTTGAAAGTCAGGTTCCAAGTCTAAGTTACTACTTAGAGTTCGAAAGTCGGGTTCAAAGTCTAACTTATTACTTCATTATTACTCAGACTGAGAACAAAATGTCGTTGTTAACTAACAACTAACAATCGATAATACGATTCAATAATATTCGTTTGTTCAATACTCGAGGGAAAACAACCCGTGCACGCAACTTCTGTGCCACTGTTTATTCAGCGTTGGTCTTTGAACGGGAAAATCTCGGCCAATTTATGTCAAGAGATATTAAAAATGGGCGCTTCGCGAATCGACGCATCGTATATGCTCACCAAGGTAACCATAAAAGTTGTGAATCACCCTCTAATATATATATATTGCTTTTCCTAGATGGCAGGGAAAATACGTAAAAATGGCTATGGGAATTAGTCCGAACACACCAAATTATATTTGGAGAATGGAAGCGGGGTGCAGAGGGGTGGAAATCGAAGCATGGAAAAGAGCGGCCCAATACCTGGTAGAAGTAATAAAGATGGAAGAAGGAAGGTGGCCGAAGGTGTGTTTGAAAGAAGAAGTAAGAGGAATTATTAATGGAAACCCGTCAAAATGGGGGGAGGAATTGGAGAATGCCTTGCGGGGAGTGGGAGAAGGAGGAATATGGCAGGAAATACGAAGCGAGAATGTGAGAGGATTAGAGCAGAAAGTGGAAAGGGGTATAAAAATCAAAAGGGAACAAGAAATTCAAAACGACTGGTGCAGGATCGACAAATCGACGTACTGCAAAGAATACAGGGGCAGAAAACAAAACGCAGAAATGGAAAAATATTGGGAAATGAAGGATCTCAGTGGGGAAACAAAGGAATTATGGGCAAGGATAAGGTGCGGAAATGTAGGGAAAAAAGGTAACAAGGGGTACAGAGACACCAACTGCCGAATGTGTGGGGTGGAGGAAGAGAGCGTGGAACATATTTGTGGCTGCAAAGCGGTGAAAGAAAAAATCGGAGCGGAACTAGTGGAAAAACTAGAAGAAGTGCTGGAGAACAAAGAGGGGGAAGAACTAAGGCAAAAATTAGAAGAGTTAGTGAGGAAGAAGCCGGTCAAACAGATATGCGTGTACGTAAAAGAATTTGAGAGATTGACGAAGCAGGTAGCGCGAAGAGAAGGAAATACCGATGTATAAAAAATGTTGCGAAAATGGAAAGACATGGATACAAATTGTAAGAATTGTAAGAAATGTAAAGCTGAAGAGAAGGGGAAAGGGAGTATAGATGTAAACACCCTTACAGGGTATACCATGGAATAAAATACTACTACTACTACTACTATATTGCTTTTCCTCACTTGAATTTTACTTCGTCCAGTTAAATATTTGTAATATATATTAATTTATATAATATTTTTTGATATATCTTTTCTACATATGATAAAACTCTCTCCCTCTATTGGAGACGAACCTCGTCGACCACCTGCTGATGATCGATTTCCTCGTGCTCGACATCCTCCTCGGTCGGTATACTGAGAACATTTTCCTCCTGATAGATGTCCTCGTCGTCTCGCTGTATTATAACGTGATCCTTGAGCTCGGCGACGTACAGCTCGGTGGCGTCCTCGAGTTGTTCCGTTTCCGGTCCCTCCATCAGGAGCTCAACACGACCGTCCGTCAAACTTATCACTTGATCCTCCTCGCTGGTGAGCCTCGGCTGGTTCACCACTATCGTGTCGTTCAGATGTCCCTGTGCGTGGGTGTGTCAACAAATGGGAGTCAAAGCTTTGGAAAACAATAACTTCATTGTTAATCAATATTTTTCGATAAAAAAAGAACATGCAAGCTTGGCAAGACGGTTTGCGAGTTGTGTGTAAAATGCCGACCTCGTCATCGCGACACTTGTTGGGAAAAAATGTGAAAAATTGACCTGTTTTTGTTCGTTTTTTCTTTTCCTTCTTTTCTTTCCTTCTCAACCCAAACGAATCCTCAGAAACAAAAAATATTGATAAACGGCCTGTTTTTTGTTCGTTTTTTAGAGTTCCGCAAAACCAAATATTGAATTCAAAATTCAATTAAATTATTTTTCATGGGGACCCTATACATGAAAAAGGAGCAGAAACGAAAAAAACTCTTACCCTGGCATGTGGGGTGTCATTTTTTAAAACACATTGAGTACAGTACAAATATATTTTTTGTCTTTTTTATCTTAAAAAATAAAGAAATGGGGGGCCGTTAAAGTTGTCAGTTTTAGACAATTTTTGTTACGGGTTCTATCGCAAAAACTAAACTAGCCAGGATTGGAACCAATTTGGAATTTCTGTATATTGTGTACAATATACTGTATTTAAACAACAAATACTGAAAACGCCGATTTATAATGTAGTATGTATAATAATTTATTGTATACATAATACAATAAATTTATAATAAAAATATATAAAATTATTGTTATTTAAATATTTACAAGACCAAATGACTTATTTTTGGAGTTAGTGCCAGCCAAGATGAAGAAATTGACGTTACGGAAGAAACGAGACTGCAATTTAAAAAAAGACTGTAGATCGTATATTTAATTTATTTTTCTTCGCCTCCTCTTTTTCTGCGAAAAATGTGACAATATTGGCAATTGGCTGGTACTGACTCTAAATATAAGTCATTTGGTATTGGAAGTATTTAAATGACAATAATTCCATACATTTTTATTATTAACTTACAGCAGTAGTACACAAGGCTTTATGGGGCCAGGTTGAAATTCCGAACTTTGAATAATCAGGACGCTTAAACACAAACAAACTCCGAAAGAATACTACCCCGACAGATCAAAACTCCGAAAGAATTTTACCCGAAAGACCAAAACTCCGAAAATCTGAACGAGGCCGGTTTGAAATTCCAAACGTTGAATGATCAGAACGCTCAAAAATCTGAAAATATATTACCCCGAAAGATCAAAACTCCGAATGAATTTTACACGAAACACCAAAACTCCGAAAATCTGAACACCGTCAAAAAAATTCGGCTATGGAAATTTTAAAAGTTTCAAAATTTTCAATAAATCGACGAATTATTTCATGAATTGTTTTTTATTAAGCAGTGATTTTGCGTCAATCTTGAAATTTGTCTAGAGAATGTTATATGATCTACATCATTTACAGTCAACTGTGTAGACTTTCGCTGGCATGATCTTGACATGAGGGCCGGGTTGAAATTCCGAACCAGTTTTGAGCATTCTGACCATTGAAAGTTTGGAATTTCAACCCGGCCCCATCTGGAATTTCGGAACATTGATATTAAGAATTTTAAACCGTCGGAGCATTCAAAGTTCGGAATTTCAACCCGGCCCCAGCTTTCTTTAGCTATCATCGCCCCATATGGTTTAAGTTTAGTAGTTCCTAAGAACTAAGACAAAAAGAAGCATTACCTAATTAAATATCTAGTTAAAAAAAAGAAGTTAATTGGTCATATGTACGGAACCCTAATAGAGCGAAGCCCGACTCGCACTTGGCCGAGTTTTTTCTTCTGCTCACCTGTGTCTGCATGTGGGCGTAAAGCAGCGGTTTCCTCATGAATCCCATGCCGCAAACGAGGCACTCGTACGGCTTTTTATCGCTGTGAATGAAACGATGCGCGTTCCGATTGTCACGACTGTTGAAAGCTTTGCCGCATACCTGAAACAATGAACAACTTTAGCGTGGTTTTTCGTCTCCTCATCTTCTTCGTCGTTGGCTCTTCGCTGAAACGTTCAGGAGCGTGAGAAATCAGTCCGTGTACCTCGCACAAGTAGGGCTTTTCGCCTGTGTGAATGCGCATGTGTTTCTTGAAGTGCTCCGGATAGACGAAAGTCGCGGTGCACGTCTCGCATTTGTACGGCCTCTCGCCCGTGTGCGCGGCCTTTATGTGGTAGTCCAGGAGTCTCCGTCTCTTGAATCCCTTGCCGCAATCGTCGCACTTGTATCTCTTGTCGTTGTAGTGGGTCGCGCGTTTGTGGGACTGCAGATTCGATCGCTGACTGGAATTTTCAACAATTTTCGTCACCCCTTGCTCTCAAATCCTCGTGAAATGTTTGCCATTGTCCGGACGATTTAGCCAATGGATGTGAAAATTCTTTAATATGAGTAATTGCCTGAACGTAGCACCGCAAAATTCGCACTGATACGGCTTCTCCCCCGTGTGCGTGCGCTCGTGATCCCTTATCTCGGCTTTGCGAGCGAACGCCTTTCCGCATATCCGGCAAATGTAAGGCTTGTATCCGGTATGGACGATATTGTGGACCTCGAGATTGTGATGGGAACCGAAGGCTTTTCCTGAAATATCGTTGATTACGGTAGTTATAGATATTGAACACGATTTTTGTGTATATATTAGGGTGGCGCAAATTTAAGCTCTTTTTATTCCTTTTTGTCACCATCCAATCCTTCTTTGAAGAAAAAAAAATTGTCGCGAAAGCTGCGAGCGGTCAACAAATATTTAGACATCGCTCAAGCGTCCCAAAAATGCAAATTTTCATTAAAAATTCGATTTTTTTCCGTTCACTTCTCACCTATGAAGTTGACGCTTTCTAATCGTAAAATTAACCTCGCGAAAGCTCGAGCCGGACAATGAATACTTAGTGGTCGCTCAAGAGCTTCGAAATATCCAATTCTCGCCAATTTTTTTTTTTTTTACTTTTCTCACTCATAAATTAAACGCGTTGTAAAATTTTCAGCACAACTAATCCGTTTTTCTTTGGAAGCAGATTTTTCAAATTTACCTCACACTTCTAATCCAAGAACTTAAAAAAGTCGACAATTTTTTTTACTCTAAAGAAAATGATTTGATGGTGAGAAAAAGGCAAAAAAAAATAGAACTCAAATTCGTGCCATCCTAGTGTGTATATATATATACACTGCCGCTCAAAAGTTTGGATATACCAGTCGATATTTCTTGCCGCACTAACAGTTACATAGCTTCGTAAAAAAAAAAACGATAACCAAATTTTCCGAACAGCGTTTTAAAGGGAACAAATTCAGCTTTGTTTTGCTTTTTTGAAATATTTTTTTCGACTCGGTACGTGACTGTTTTTTGGCTTTTTTTCGACCATCGAGAATGACTTATGGGACACTTTTTTTTTAAATGTTTATCCATGATCAAATTGAACGGAGTAGCAGAGCTCCATTTTCGTTTCAAAAAAGTTTTCGTACGATTTTTTTTCACAACGTTATTTGATTTTTGGCTAAAAAAAAACAAATTCTGTAAAATGCAATGCAACTCAAGAACTATGGGGTTTAAGAGGGAATGTCAAAGATGTACAACAGTGTAAGTTTATACTAAGTAGCCTGGGATTTTTGAAGAATTTTCCTGTGACATTTTTTTTTACTGTTTTCGCTCGACACTCTGATAAGTGGGATGGCTTAATTCGAAAAGTTTGGCGTTTAGGACAAAATATCTGGAAAAACTCTTTTGGTTTAAGAATATAAATTTGCTTGAATTTTTACAGAATTTTTTTTGAGATTGTTTTTCACCAAACTTTGGAAAATCTGTACTTTGGTACACAGATGTTTTACTCAAGTATCTACTCCAAGGTCTGAGAAGTGTTGGCCTTTAGCGAACTGGTTAAGGAGAAATATACACCTAGATGGTCGAGGTCGAGGATTTAGAAGCTATGAACATTCCGTCGACCGTACAAGACCTACACTATGGGCCTGGATCGATGATTCCATGTAAGTTGACAAATTTCATGATTTATTAATTCCCAAATTTTCAAACGCGTTTTTCTCAAAACCACGTTTTTCAAATCGGTACCCAAACTTTCTTCCCAAAGTTTCAAAGCGAATTTCGTAAAACGTTACAGCTCGTCAACGTTGTGCCTCACCGATCGGATTCAATAAATTCAAATAATAATCAACAATTACATTCACTACTATAATCGATTAGATTACTTTGTAACAGATTACTTAAGTAATTAGTTACTACAAATACCTAGTTCAATTTAATTCGAATTCTATATAAACGCTAAAGGCGTTTTTCTCAAAATTGCATTTTTCAAGTTTGGTAGAAATAATGATAATATTGCTATCTTCTACTTGACGGAAATTGTTTTTGAAAAAATAGATTTTCAATAGGATTTTTTTTTGTAAATGCGTTGCAATGCGTTGTAAATGCTATTCTCTCAAATTTGCATTTTCTTCATTTTATGAACTGTCAAATCGAATCTATACATGTTGTAAATGATTTTTTAAAAATTTTGTTGCAAATAAAAGTCTATGGGAAACTAGCCAGCACGCCAATTTGCGACTCCCGCGGCAACCTGGCTGAATGTATGAACGCCTGGCTGTATGAACGCCATTTCGAAGATATAGGAATTAAAAAAAATTACTTCGTATACTTAAAAATACTATTAAAGTTTAATAAATGTAGACGAATTATTTATTGGTTTAAAAAATCCCTGAAACTTGTTGAAGGGATCATCGCAGTGTGAAATTTTCAAAAACTCGATTTTTTGTCGTTGCATTATCCTATAGTACAGACGGTTATAAACATGCTGTTCAATTTTTTGAGCGAAATTCGAATTATTCCGGTTGCTACAGCCTTTCTCAGAAAAAGGGATTCGACCAATTGCGTGAGACCTGGACGGACGCGTTTTTCTCGAATCGTCATTTTTCAAAAGGGTGTACACTCTCCAAAAAAAAGTTTTCAAGCTATCCGTCCCAAATTTTGAAACAGCATTTTTCACGCCATTCGTTATCTTGCTATGGAAGCTTTTTTTAACGTAAGATTTTTTTTAACAAAAAACTGTCGAAAAATAGGCTAAAAATCGATACGCTTCTTCCAAACCAAGATAGCGGCTTTCATACTGATTAATAATGTTTTTACAAATTTTGTTTCAGATTATATTTACGGCCACAATTGTGTACACCGTGACAACCACCGTGAAGGACTCCTTTTTTTCGTTGACATTTTCTAACGTAAAAAAAATGTAAAAAAATAAATAAAACAAACGTTTGAAAATGTATTTTCTGTTCTTGACGGGTGCTTTGATTTTATATTAAAAAATCAGACTGGTTAGCGTGCTATAACCATCGAAAAGAAAATCGCGAAAATCTGCTATTTTTCGGCCCGTTACACTGTGATGATCCTTTGATGTTTGACGCAATCAGAACACTTCTTATCAGAGACGAAAAATCCCGAATCCAGCTCCATCGCTTCAATTTTGTTACAAGCTGCGATACTAACCGCACTGATGGCAGACGTATTCTTTAACACCGTTGTGCGTTCTCTCGTGCTGATTGAGATTTTGTTGGCTGAGGAAGGACTTGTTGCACTGGCTGCACTCGAACGGCCGTGGTCTGACCTCGTGAGTCTTCGCGTGTGCCTTGTACGTGTACTTGGAGGCGAAGTCTTTGCCGCAGTTCTCGCATACGTACGGCCTCATGCCCGTGTGCGTGTTTATGTGCTCCTCGAGGAGATTCTTCGAGCTGCGACATGGGGCATAATTGGAATTTATACAATTGGAATTTATACAGTTGGAATTTGTTGCACACGTTGAGAACCGACAGATACGATGCGATAGGAGAATAAGACGTGAAGGGAAGTACCTGTAACGTTTGCCGCAGGTCTCGCAGGGCCACGACTTCACTTGGGGATAATGTATGCGTTTGTGGATTCTGAAGAGACGCAAATTGCTGAATATCCTGTTGCAAACCTCGCACTGAAAGTCGCCCTCCTCCTTGGCCACGTGATCGTCCATGTGAACGGACAATTCGTTTCTCTTCTTGAAGTCCGCGCCGCATATGTCGCATATGTAGAGCCGCGAGTCGTGCACGCCCTTGACGTGAGAGACGATGAGCCTCGCGTCACCGACAACGCGCTCGTCGTCGCTCGAGCACAACAGACACGTGTATTCCGTGCCGTCACGGGTCACGATCGGATACTCGGATTCCTCCAGTTTCACGCAAGTCTTGGTAGCGCCTGGTTGTCCACCGCTATCCTCGCTATCGTTGAGCTCCTCGTCTTGCTCGGCGCCTTCCAATCGCGCCGACGTCTCCAGCTTGATGACTATATCGTCCTCGTGGATGTACTCGATCGTCTCCATCGGCACTTTGTCCAGGTCGTGCGTCATATACTGCTGGCAAGACGGACGCATTGGAACAACGACGTCAATGGAATAAGTGACGCTAAAAATAGCCCACCTCCGTTACGATTTCAGGGCTGGCCGCGTTCTTTTCGGCCTCGCACCCCGCCTCCTTTTCCTCGTACTTGTCGTCCGGAGATTCCAACTGAGCGTCCGAATGATCCACGTAGTCGTGATCGTTGTACTCGTCCTGGACGTCCGGCATCGTTCTCTTCAACGTCCTCTCGTAGTTCGTGTAGACCTCCAAGCGGATCTCTGCCAGTCTGGCCTCCAGCTCGTCGAACTGCGTCGGAGCGATTAGACTTTGGAGAAATTTCACCGGGCGTATATTCCAGCGAGGAAACGGAAGGAGCAAAAAGCAGCGCTACTCACCTCGGTAAATAATTTGTAGCATTTTTTGCACAAAAGCACCGAGTGGGCTGTCTCCTCAGTGATGTCCTTCTCGAGTACGGAGCGTACGACGCGTGCGAGCGATTTGTCCGCGTTTTCGCCGAAAATGCGCACGCCGTTGCGACCGGTCGCTCCGACCTTGAGGTCGCATACGAGGCATCGGCCGGGCTCGCTGGGCGGCTCGTCCGTCATGCTCGAAAAGCTGCCGAGCAGAGTACGAGTGAAAAATCGTGCCTGAAGCCGATCGATAATTCGTGGAGACAATTATATTGTCCATCTTGACGAGCATCACCATTGAGGCGGGGAAAAAAAATCTTGGAAAATGTTAAATTTGGACAGCGTCGGCGAGAGAGTGAAAGCGAACGAAAATGAAGAAACAAAAGACAATCGCGAGTTGCAAACAATGAGAGAGCGTTAATTCGCGATCCGCACGTCGCTCGGGCTAGCCGCGCGCACGAAACAAAACATATTTCAACAAGTATAAATAATAATACGGGAAAAAAAGTTGCCAGCACTGACTCGGAAAGTTTTCCTTCTCTCGGGCCGGGCGATTGGTATCGAACGAATGGGCAACAGCAAGCAACGAAACCTTGTCGTCTACCAACGCCATTTATTTTTCCATGATATGGTAGAAATGGATTGATAGCCCTGCGCGCGCCAGGACGACTCACGAGAGTCAAGCGAGAGGCTAAAAAAAGTCTACGAGATATTTATTCTTCGGAATATTCTTACCGCGTCAAAGTTAGCAAGTCGGACGGGATAATAGTATTTCGCGAGGAAAACGAGTGACGGAGCTTCCTGAGAAACGGCGGGGCCGAGTCCCTCTGGCGGCGAGAGGCGACAGCGCCACGCGCCGCGTCAATTTTGCGAGACCGCTCGGTATGGCAGCAGCGCGCGGATGTCGCTGCGGTGAAAACGGCTAGTCCGTTTTTTGGCCTAGAAAGGATCCCCACCCATTCTCATACTGACAGCTTCGCAATGTCCTTCTCTGTCAGCGAGTTAACCTCGAAAAGAAGATGAAAAGCAAAGCACGGACTAAGTTTCTCGAAGCGAAAAAATCTGTGGTTGAGTGTAAGCCTAAAGCTACCCTAGTGCAATTTTTTCTCTAAATTTTTCATAATTTCTCATATTTTAGCCATATTTGAGATTTTCGGAAAAAAAATGATTAAAAACAGATTCAAGTTCGGGTCTATTTCCCAAAAACACATTTTTTTACTCAAAATTCATGATTTCTCATTTTTTTCCCGGTAATTTCTCTTTTTCATATGACCTGAGTGAACGGCTGCGGAGATATTCGGAAAAAAGTTAATGGTGAAAAGAAATGAGATTTTCGTAAAAAAAAATATTAATATTATTTTTTCCCGGAAATTTGCCTTTTTCCTATGACCTGAGTGAACGGGTGTGGAGATATTCGGAGAATATTTAAAGATGAAAAAAAAGAGATTCTAGTCGGTTCCGTCTACAAAAAATCGTTTCGGTTCAAAACAATTTTTTTTAGTTGTAAATTTATAGAACAACCATAGAACCAATTTTTTTTACAATAAAACCAAGAAGAAAGAACCAATTGAAAAAATAAAAATAAAACCGAGAAAAAAGAACCATTAAAAAAAATTAAACCAAGAAAGAACCATTTTTTTTAGTTAAACCAAGAAGAAAGAACCAATTGCGTTTTAAGACGGAATGACACCTCATCGCGGTGGGTATGGTAGAACAATTATAGATACCCAAAAATCTCTGAAACGGCTCTTCAGATCCCGTCGAAGCTTTGCCAAACGACGTCAAATAGATAGACGAAAAGCTGTCTGCCCCTCAAATTTTCTGAATTTGAGAAAAAAAAAACGTACATTGGCTTATCATAAGCCAATCTACGCGATGAGGTGTCATTCCGTCTTAAAGTAAAAATCAAGAAGAAAGAATCATTTATTTATTAAGTAAGAATCAACAAGCAAAAAACGCATTTTCGGTAAAAGCAAAGGATTTTTCTATGTAAGAAGAAAGAATCAAAGTATTTTTTATGAGAGAACCAATAAGTAAGAATAGCAAAAGATTTTATATAATAATTAAAATATTGTACTTCTTCTATTAATAAATATAACTGATGAACAGGTGATCATGCATTTTCATTTTGTTAGTTTGCGTTACTTGATAACCGGAGGAAGTATAATTTGAGCAAACAAAAAGTAAGAATTCATTTTTTGTCTATATTTTTTATTCCATATATTTTCCAAGATTTTCCCGTGATCGTAATTAAAATGATGAAATATTCGGAAAAATTCGAAAAAAACTCGGAGAAATTCAGAGAAACTCGGATGTTTGCGTAAAAATAATTCTCCGCAAAACTCCGAATTCTTCATATTTGTTACAATTCATAGAAAAATTAGGAAAAAATCGGAGTTTTTCGAGGAAAAATGTGCACTAGGGTAGCTGGGTCGCACTTCGAATCAGTCAGGCTTCCATACATTTCAGTGCAATGGAAGCGATGAGAAATAACAAAAAGCGCGACTGTCTTTCGAATGCGACGTTACTAGCGACGCGTGCGCAACATCTAACGGATAGAAATATTTTCGTCAGCGAGTAGAAAAAGCAAGAAGTCTAGTCTTCTTGTGAAAAAGTAAAGGAGATACTCAATTTTCACTCAGTTCTTTTCTTCAGCTCTATACCGGGTGTCCCATTTTAATCTTACCCCTTATTCATCTCGAAAAATACTGCTCCGATCAAGTATTGAGTATAGTAAAACTTTTCAGGTTCAAAGGGGGACGTTAAAAAAATCTTTTTTGGTCCGAATTTCAAAATGGCGACGTTGTGACGGCCGACATGTTTTTTTTAAAATGGGAACATCCATTTTTTCCACCATAAAACCGTGTCCGGCCAAGACTATAACAACATTCGTAGCGTTTTTTTTGGTAAAGTTCATAATTTTTATGTTAGCGCTTTCCAGAATGTACCACGAAGAGGTAAAGCTTCAACATCCCTACTGTAAGTGTGTGTGGTATGTGGGTGTGCGTTTGTTTGGGGTTCTTCGAAAACCCAAACAAAGAAGGTCTCTGCGACTCGTCACTGCCGTTATAAAAAAAAACCAAGTGTATAAATGTGCGTGGGAGTTTGTTTGGGTTATCGAACAACCCCAACAAACTCACACCCACACACACGCATACTTACAGTACAGTGGCGTAGCGTGGATTTTTGCCGCCCGGGGCTAACCCTAAATTTGCCGCTCCCCTCCCTATTTTCGCAACCAAGTGCCGCTCGCCGCCGCCGCCCCACATCTGCGCCGCCCGGAGCCATGGTCGCCTCTGCTCCCCCCCCCCCCCCCCCCACGCTACGCCGCTGTTAAAGTAGGGATGTTGAAGACTTTACCTCCTCGTGGCACATTCTTGAATTCGTGGCATTCAAAAATGATGAACGTTATAAAAAAACTTTTCGTACGAAAATTGTTAGTTTCGGGTTGATAAGTGTTTTGATTTTAAAAAATGCATGATTCCAATTTTTATATATTAATCCCAATTTATATATTTTATATAAAACACCCAATTTTTATATATTTTTTCTCTGTAATTAGGACGATAACCGACCCTGACATTTTACAGAGACAATCAGTAATATATATAGTGAAGCTCAAAAAAACATTATGAAAATCCTATGGATTGAAGCCTGGCGATAGGACTATCTTAAATAAAAAGTGATGGACACTCGAATATTTGAGAATATCTATGTATATAATTAATTATTTTCAAATACAAATGAATACATGTTGCCATAACCCGTTAATTTTTTCCCCACTGTCGTATTCCAATGCAATATGTTTGAAAAATAGAATGGCCCAAAACTTAGCTCTAGCATAAATAAACATGTTGGCGCTAACTTCACGGTCATTTTTTATTTCTATTTTTTAACCAAACGGTGATCTAACAAACCTTCGAATTGTTCTAACAATCACTTACAAACGATTTCACACCGATTAATCCATTTATTGTGTAGAAATACCGTAGTAATGAATTTTTCGGCGCCAACTTCATCGGGTAATATGACTATGCGTAGGGAAGTTACCACAGATGGTATTTACCGTTTTTTTTTCAGAAACAATGATCTAACAAACGTTTTAATTTGAATATTCGTCACCTACAAACGATTCCGGATCGAAAGACCCCCCAAAGAATGTCAATGGTAAAATAAAGAAAAATGTTGGCGCTAACTTCACGGTCATTTTTAATTTCTATTTTTTAACCAAACGGCGTCTAATAAGCGTTCGAATTGTTCTAACAATCACCTACAAACGACTTACAAACGATTAGAACCAAAACAAATTCGAAATTCGAAAGTCGTGGCGCTACCCAGGTAGCAAAATGTTATCTATATGACATCCGAATGATATCGCGAAACGGATACGGATAACTTTTTGGTTGTCCAAAAAGACGCCGTTTTGTACTACAAAACGTATCACGTATGTCCGCTTGGCAGATAACTTATTTGTGTCCGATAGTTAACTATACGGCAACTTTTAATGGTTAACAAAGTGTCGACTAAAGGTTAACTCTTTTCGGTTGTCGGTATCATGGAGCCTAGATACCAGGAGGTTCAGCGGCAATGCAAAGGCGCTGAAAAAAGCGTCCCCGAAAATGTCCCGAAGTGATGGCGCTGGGGTGCAGCGGCACCTACATATATAGTAATATATTGGTCAACGAGGTGATAGTGATCGGATGAGTTTCTAACCTCACGACAGACTGATCGTGACATCAAACGTCGAAATATCCGCCGATTCATAATTTCCTCATGGCGGTTCGGAAAAAAACGCAAAAGCGAGAAAATATCTCAAACTCAAACTCAAAATGGCGGCGATACACCCCATCTAGAAAACCGTGTTTTTTTACATATAGCTTCACGGGAGAACGGTTTTCTCGTAAAATATAAGACCTGAAACAAAAACCAAAAAAATGATAATTTATATATTATTAGCTATGAGACTACCTATAAATTTGCTTTCAAATTTTGCAAAAACAGCGCACTTTGTAGTGCGCTATTAATAATATCGATTTTAAGAAAATAAATCGATTTTTTGCCAAAAAAGCAGTAAATTGTTTATAAAAAGAAGTTTACATTTAATCAAAAAACGGCTATGTACCCCCATAAAGAATATAATTGTGAAGCTGCTAGCAAAATTTCAAATCGATGCATGCAAAGGTGGTCGAGTAATCCGTCTTCCGAGATCGGAAAAAGTGGTTTCGAGAAAAACGCGTTTAAAGTTGTACGAGCAACTCAGCGCGCTCCAAGGCGCTGCGCGTAAATCGATAATTGAACCTTTAAATAAAAAAATTGCTACATGACCAATTGCATATTTTTTTTATGACACCAAAGTATTTTTAGGAAAGAAAACGTCTTTCCAAAATCCTAGAGTGGTGTTATTCCTTTTAACACTAATGAGGGTTAGGTACATCATCTGTGATCTGTCTTAGATCGCACCCATGTTTAGCGTATATCTATATACATATGGGTGCCGGAGCACCCCAGCGCCATCATTTCTTGTTCTCGTTTTGGGGACGAGTTGAAAGGCCTCGCTGAACCTCCTGGTATCTAGGCTCCATGGTCGGTATGTTAGCGCAAAGTCATCAAATCGATATATCTTAAAGATATCTTCTTAAAGGCAAAAAAATGCCAAGATACCACTGCCATCTAAAAGCCGTCCAATAGGCATCCGAATGAGGTTAACAAAACGACATCTAAACGGTATCGAAGAGTACTATCGAAAAGATGCCTATTTATTGGCGATATATATGTATAACAATATCCTATCCATTTCTTTATAAAAATTAACCTATTAATAGTCTAGAATATTTAATATGGCTCAATAATCTAGACTGTTAATAAGTTAATTTATATCATGAAGAAATTGATAAGATATTGTTGTGTCGGTTTCGAAGTGGGCTAGGTCATTATAAATAAAACATCGATTAATGCATTATAAGTGAAATGTAATTTAATATTATAAAAACGGTACAGTCGTTATTACACTTCTCTCCCGTTGCAGTCACGTTTTTTGGTGATTGCCATGCTCCAAGCGATCCCGTGGATAACCTCAACAGCGGACATACGCTTTTAGAATAAAAAGATAGTACATTAAACACATATATGTACTCACAGAGGCGAAAAGAACAGTAGGATAAAAGACACTCACGTATATATCTTTCAACACCTTTATTTTTTCAACTACTTGTTGTTACACACAATTTTTTACCGGTGAAATGAAATATGACACGCTAATTCGCACTATGATAAAAGTGATCCGCTGGATGTGATCTTTAGGACAACATTTGGATGACTTTTTACTATTTCCCGCCAATACCAAATATCTTAAAAGACAGCATATTACCGATATCTGAAAGATGTCATGAAAAAGACGTCTTATGTAATTCGTCTTTATGATATCCTTTGGATAACGTTGAACTAGATACAATGGATAACAGTAAATAGATAACTTTTTCATAACTTAAAAAAGTAACCAATTGGATAATATTTTGGGATACCTTTCAGACATCCGTTTTCATCGCCGAAAGATATCATAAAAAAGATAACTTTACGGCAGCATTATACGGGATGTCATTTGAAAGATGTCGAATAGTTATCTTCCGGTCATGTCTTAAAGGTAACCTGACAATGGTAACTTATCGACGTCAATTGGACATTTATGCTGCCTGGGAAACTTCAAAACTTTTGCACCCAACTGTATGTAACTAAAGCGTATGGGAATCGGATCAGACCGACCGCAGCGCCTCCCGCCATCTATGCGCGGCCCCTCGCCCACATCCCCCACGCTCCTACGTTCGAATTTCATCATTCCGGCCCGCGACCCCCGTACAATCGCGGTGGTCCAACGGCAGATTACCACGAGCGCGCTTGGATCTTGACGCTGACACGCGGAGATTTTACCGAGCGCGGCGTGGTGGTCTCGGTATCGACCAATCCTGCGCCGACAGCACTGACGCGAGGATAGCCATACACCCGAATACGCAGAGATACACGCACACGCACATATTATCGTACATATCTCCACCGGTATATGGTAGCTCGCATCTTCCTGGCGCACACAATAGCCACGTCTCTCGCAACCGACACCCACCCGGTTCTCCTCGAATTCCTAGAGTAACCCGCGAGACGGCACACGAACGACACTATTCTCCTCGTTTAGTCGAGTTTTTTTTTTTTTTTCATAGCTTGTAACGAAAAAAAATTCATCGACGAAAAGTCCCCAAGACTCCGGCGATGTTGTCGAAGAGCCTGATCTTTTGCTTCCTCGTGATCAGCGGCGTCCTTGCGAGCGAGGACGGCGTTTACGAATGGAACGACGACGATTTCGTGCCCGAGCTTGAACGCCATGAGAACACCCTCGTCATGTTTTACGCACCCTGGTAAGTATCGCACCCACTTCTAACCCCCGTAATTCGGTCTCGAGAACACAACCGGCGATTTTTTCTCCTCGCTGTCACTTCCGATTCCCACGCACTTCCGGTAACGAGTTCCGCTACGAGAACTGCGATTAACGATCTTTTTCTTTCGTCGATGCCATCCAGGTGCGGCCACTGCAAGCGGCTCAAGCCCGAGTACGCCAAAGCCGCCAAATTGCTCGAGGGCAACGAGCCGTCCATAACACTTGCCAAGATCGACTGTACCGAGGCGGGAAAGAAAACTTGCGAGAAGTACTCCGTCAGCGGTTATCCCACACTCAAGATATTCGCCAAGAGCGAAATGGTCAGCGAGTACAACGGCCCCAGAGAGGCCGACGGTATCGCCAAATACATGAAGGTAATTTGACCATTTTCTTTTTCCGTGCAATGAGAAAGTGATGAAAGTTGTCGATAACACATTATATATATGTGTGTGCAAGAAAAATAATTTTTTTTTTGCCTTTTGGTCCAAACTTCTTGGGAAATTTTATATATATATATATGCGAGTGTGTATATATATAAAATTTCCCAAGAATTTTGTTTGTACCAATAGGCAAAAAAAAATTTGTTTTTTTTTGCACACATATATGATGTACAAAAGAAACAAATTTTATATATTACAAACAATTTTATATATATATATATATATATATATATATATATATATATACAAAGACTCAAAAAAATATAAAAAATAAAATACCAACAGAAAATTGAGTAAAAAAATGTTAAGTTTCGAATTTTTATTATAATAATTAAAAAAAAATAATATTGTTGGTTCACACTGAAGATACATTCATTATGCAATTATGAATGTGTTCATTTTTTTTTCAGACACCCATATTGATGCCGAGAACTTTAACGATCAACACGGGCGCAAAATAAATACATTGCTTTATTATGATATATCTCCGCCATTTGTTAATATTTCTGATTTTTTGTTTTTACACATACTTAACCATGTGCATAAATAATCCGGAATAACAAAATTCCGACATCTATATATATATATATATATATATATATATATATATATATATATATATATATATATATATATATATATATATATATCCATATATATATATATGGATGTCGGAATTTTGTTGTTTATTCATATAAAAAAATGCACGATGCACAAAAAAAGTTTCAGAATAGACTTTTTAGGTCTTATATACGCGGTTTCGCCGATTTTGAAGGTACTTTTCTAGACGCGGTTAAAAAAAACGATGCATATATTGACATTTTTTTACAGATTATTTATGCACATGTTTAAGTATGTGTAAAAACAAAAAATCAGAAATATTAACAAATGGCGGAGATATATCATAATAAAGCAATGTATTTATTTTGCGCCCGTGTTGATCGTTAAAGTTCTCGGCATCAATATGGGTGTCTAAAAAAAAATGAGCATATTCATAATTGCATAATGAATGTATCTTCAGTGTGAACCAACAATATTATTTAAAAAAAATTATTATAATAAAAATTCGAAACTTAAAATTTTTTTACTCAATTTTCTGTCGGTATTTTATCTTTTATATTTTTTTGTGTCATGGAAATTGTTGTTTCTGTGGTTCACACGATAGGTGATGATACTAAGAATATGTTGTAAACATTTCAAAGCGATCTGAACCTTCGTTCAAGAGTTAAAACTTTCACAAGGTTAAAAAAAGTGAATTGTGGAAAAACGGCTTTGAAGTTGGCGATCGGGTGCACCGCGCGGTATCTATTATGAATGCAATTTACCTCATTTACGGCGAGAAATCCGTTTGGGAGCGTGAAAAATAGGTATCTTTCGGGAATTTTTTTAGAGGGGATCAAATAATGTGATCATTCTCAAATTTGGACATGAGTTTATTATAACCGTCAGGGTTAAAAAATTGTTTTTTTTTTTTTGATGACCAACAAAATGGCGGCGTTATTAAGGGTCTTCTGACGTCTGTTTTCCGCGACATTGAAAAGTGCTGCAGTTGTCACTCTTTTTCTGTTGATTTGAAAACGACTTCATAAGTGTCACGACTTAATACGTAATTCGTTTACTGACGTATTAAGGGGAAGAATATACCTAAAAAATGATGAAAAAGTACAAAATGGAAAATTTGGGAGCCTTTTTACTCCAAAGTTCGAATTTTCGACTATTTTTTCGACATTTGACCCCAAAAAAAATATTTATTTACACGCTACCTTTCACACTTTAGATATATCCTTCCGATAATATTACTGAGAGTAGCCTCCAAAAATTTCATCCAAATCGATCGATAACTTTTTGAGTTACAACACGAGCAGTTTTTGAAAGAGTAGTTTCGAGATAATTGCGTTTAAAGTTTCAACATCTGACTCTCTACCTGACCGAATGCTGTCCCCGCGCTCTAGACTATATGCGATAACTTCGCAAATATTCAATATTTCGAGTTTTCCTTTGTTCAGTATATTCTTTGGGTATCATACTTTCGAAATATGCATTAAAAAAATCGATTTTTTGAAAATTCTAAAGGGATTTCTCGCCGTAATAGCTTAACAGAATTTTTCAATTCTGTGAAGCTTAAAATATTCCTAACCGTTCAGGCTAATGGAATAAAAATTAATTAAAAAATGAACATTTTTGAAATTTTCCGCGTATGTAAGGCCTTAAAGATAATTCTTTAGATAAGTGATTGCCGAACATTTTTATTGCTATATTCTCATTGGTTGGGTTATAAATGATGATATTCAGTCGGGGGAAGCTGACATTTTTCATTAACAAATTTTGTACGAGCAAACATCGTTAAAAATAGTGTCGTATTTTGCAGAAACCCAAACAAAAGCAATATAAGCGTCGGAATGTTCAAAAATGGCCTATTTTATGACCCAATAAATGAGAAAATAGCAACAAAAAAATGACGCTCATTTTTCGGAAAAGTAAGTGACTTTTCCTAAAGAATTACCGAATTTTTTAAATTATCTGATGCGTAGTTTGCGAAATACACAAGTGGTTCGCGATTTTTGGAAATTCGTTTTATAAATAAATATGTTTACTTAATGAGAATTTTTAACGGGATGAAAATGATTTTTTTCTGACGCACACATTTATATCGAACAATACGCAACGGACAGAAAATGTCCAGAATGGAAGTTGAATATTTTAACGGAGCGGAATTTTTTTCACGTTATTGAATAGATTGCTGTAAAATATCAAACCGTTATTTCGAACATTCATTTTATTCGACGCGTGTTTTTCGTAATACACAGGTCGTATGCGATTTTTCAAATCCGTTTTATAAATAAATATATATACGTTCTTCTCGAGGGTTTTTCCCGGTGCGGAAAAGATTTTTTTTCGACACACATGTATATAAAAAACTCGGCAACAGACAACAAAAAATGTTCAGAATGGAAGTTCCGTATCGGTTTTACCGATACGGGAAAGATTTTTTTTTCGTTACACACGTATACAACAAAAATGCGCAACGCGTAAAAAAATGTTCAGAATGTAAATACAATATTTTTCGACAGCAAAATTTTCGTACAAAATTGAATGGTTGGCTTCAAAATAGCAAACTTTTTTTTTATCCGATGTTTATTTTTCGAAATACACCGGTAGTCCGACATGTTTTAAATACGTTTTATAAATAAATAAATATACGTGCTTCTTGAGCGTTTTTACCGGTAGGGAAAATATTTTTTTCGACACATGTTTATAAAAAAAACTACGCAACAGACAACAAAAAATGGGGCTGGGTTGAAATTCCGAACTTTAAATGATCACAACGCTCAAAACTCCGAAAGAATTTTACACGAAAGACCAAAACTCCGAAAATCTGAACACCGTCGGCTATGGAAGTTTCAGAAGTTTCCTTATTAACCTCTTCGTTGCCATTGACGCAATAGTGCGTCAAATAATTCCGTGCCCTGTATGGCATTGACGCAATAGTGCGTCAACCTTTATTTCCCTATTTAGCTTGCTCTGATTTGAAATCGGAGCCACAATCAGGGTTTTTTGGGCTCGCTGACTCCGAATTTGAAGTCAAAATTTTTGACAAAATCAAGAACTTTACGCGATTTAAATGAAAATTAGTACTCCGGAATTTTTGAGGTCGCTCATTACAAATCTGAACTTTAAATTTGAAAATTCAAAATGGCGGCCCGAAATTGAACATTTTTACTCGATTTAGATATAAATCGATTAAAAATCGATCGAAGCGTCGATTTATTGAAAATTTTGAAACTTTTAAAACTTCCATTGCCGAATTATTTTGACGGTGTTCAGATGTTCGGAGTTTTCGTCTTCCGTGTAAAATTCTTTCGGAGTTTTGAGCGTTCTGATAATCCAAATTTCGGAATTTCAACCCGGCCACATCTTGCATTTCGGAATATTAAAATTCGGAATTTTAAACCGTCGGAGCATTCAAAGTTCGGAATTTCAACCCGGCCCCCAAAAAATGTTCAGAATGGAAGTTCAATATATTTAGACAGCGAAATGTTTTTACAAAATTGAATGGTTCGCCAAAAGAAATATCGAACCCTTATTTTCAACCTATTTATTTGTCCGCTGTGTACTTTTGTGTCCATTTGCCGGAAAAATAAGTGTCCCTAGCCTGGGTCCGATGAATTCTACCACGCGGAAAAAAAAACTAAAAAAAAAAACAACAATTTCAGTCTCAAGTGGGTCCGGCCTCGAGGGAACTCAAGGGCGTCGATTGTCTCAAAGCGTTCCTCGACACGGACGAAGTGAGCTTTGTCGGCTACTTCGAAAAGCCAGATTCGCCATTGGCCAACGCCTTCCAGGCGGTCGCCAAAAAGCTCAGGGAGAAGGCGCGCTTCGCTCACACCAGTGCCAAATCCGTCCTCGACAAGGAAGGCCACAAGTGAGTTTAGTTCGCTGCATCCGCGAGGCCAGTGGATCTCATGAGATTCCCGACCCTCGAAGCTTCCCTACCCCTTCACCAACCTTCATACTTTTCTGTCGTAGGAATCACATCGTGCTCTATAGACCGAAAATTCTCGCGAACAAGTTCGAACCGGACACTCTGGTTTACGATGGCGCCGACAAGATCGCGGACGTCAGCGACTTCGTCACCAAGAACTAGTGAGTTTCACACTATTGTGAGGTTATAGTACTGTGCCCTTTAAGGGCTTACACCACTAAACGTCTAAAGTTAAGCGATTTTTCGTGATTTTTTTGTCCAAGGTCAAGAGGACAATAACCAAAAAAAATTCTTATTAAAAAATGATACAAAATGGACGCTGGAGCCATTCTCGCGAGGCATGTTGAATTTGACACGCTTTGCGGCACGCAGTGTAACTGACGCAAATTTGAATGTAGAAAAAAAAATTTAATTTATATTAATTTACATGAGTTCGCTAGAGAAATCCGTAGGGCATTTTGAAAATATTAATTTATGTGTGATTGGCAAGCATTTAAGGTAAAAACTCAATTTTCGACCGAAAATAAGGAATAGCATTTGTTAATTAATAATGTTATAATTAACTCATGAAAAATCTCGTACGTATTTCTCTTCGGAATGTTATTTTGACGATGTGCTCAAAATTTCGAGTGAATGGAATGAAAATTTTTGTACTTATGCTGCGT
This sequence comes from Ophion ellenae, assembly GCA_963210295.1. NCBI lineage: Eukaryota > Metazoa > Arthropoda > Insecta > Hymenoptera > Ichneumonidae > Ophion > Ophion ellenae. The sequence goes on from OY723388.1 coordinate 29,656,782, forward strand.
GCCGTTTTGAAAAATTGTGTTCCGAGAAAAACAGTCGACGTCTCGCACACGGGCCCGTAAAAAAAAGGGCCTGCGGGCCTTTTTTTTACAGTTGCCAAACTGTTTCCCCTTATTCTACATGGTTCAAAGCACCCCTCAAGCCAATTGAAAGAATCAATTTTTTGAAAATTCGAATTCGAATTCGAATTTAAGTAAAAAAATTCTTCTAAGAGTACTGGGATTACGAGGTCGGGATTTTATACATAATTGATGCATACTCTTGCCGAGTTTGAGTTTTTTATTGAAAAATATTAATAAACAATGGAGTCATTTTTTAGGGGGGGATTCCTTTAGGCAGCTGAAAATGAGCGAAATTACAAGATTTTTTGTGTCGAAATGATTTTTTCTAAATAATTGGAATTTTATATACTTGCTACATCTTTTAAATTGTCAAATTAAAAAAAATATATATTTAAAAATGGCGGCTGTGCACATTTGCTTCAGAGACACTGAGTTGTTCCACGGCGTACAACCTAGCGTCTGGTGTATTGATCTGAAATATCCAAGCCAAGAAGTTTGAGGTTGATCAGATCTACACGCTCTATATGAACCTAAAAAATCCAAAGAAAAGAGAAAATTCGAACAATCGTACGTGTTTGAAGAAATGTTATATTTTTCGTGAAATTTTTTCAATAGTATTTGTTGATGAAAAATTCATTTTTTTAAAAGTAATTTTTAAAGAACTTTAGGTTCACATAGACGATAATTACGTTATCTCAAAGTGTGCAAAATTTCAAAATTATCGGTCAGATAGTTTTTGAGTTGTACGAGGTTCGCGAAAAAGTGGATTTCGGGAGAAAACACCGTTTGATGTTGCAAGATTCAAAAATGTTGCGACCAAATGATCTGCCGATTAATCTGCGATTCCGGGGCCATAAAGTAGTCCCTCAGCTTCCTCGTGGAGGTCGTTTTCGGCCATAAGCTCTTGTTCACATTATAAAGGGATCTCCCCCCTCAAAGAAATTGCCTTGCAGCATGGCCAATCGGTGTAGGTTCTTCCGGCAATTAAGCTCAGTTCAAATGATAAATAACAAAAATGTACTTCGAGTACAACTATCAAACTTTCGTACGACCGGATGCTCTTTCGAAAATTTGAAAATCACGAAAATGCCAAGCTGTAAAAAAAAGTTCGATTTTCGATGAAACAAAAAAGCGCAAACGATTTGGTATCAATAGATGGATAAACGTATGAACAAAATCGTCCGGTCGGACGACAGAAAGTGTTGAAAATTAAGAAATCACAAAAATTCCAAGCTGTAGATAAAAAAGGTTCGATTTTCGACGAAACGAAAAAAAAATCGAATAATTTGGTATTAACAGATGGATAAATGTATGAAAAAATCATTCGGTCGGACGATAGAAAGTGAACGGAGATCAATTCGTTATAAACTCTCTGTCCGAATTTGAAGTGAATCGGACGAATTGATTTTGAGATACAACTTGCACCGTTTCATAAAACGTAGTGTTCGAGAAAAAGGCAAAGGAAAGGAGAGTAAATCGCAGCGGCGATCTGACGCTTCGGAAAAATCGTCATAAATCGCTCAATCATTAGAATTTCAAAAAATTCTTTGCTGCCAATTAGAGTTGAGAGCGAAGGCTATAAAATATTTTTTAATTTTTTTATTTCAACCTTATGCAGATCCCTCAAGCTCGTTTCATTTTCCGACGGTAAAATTGTTACAAATATTGGGAGTACAAATAAGCCTCCGCCGTTTGACAAAAGATGGCCGCACCAGGAGGTTATGGTTGAAATTGTCAGATGTAAAACGTCATATCGCAAGGTTGGACATCTGGCAAGAGATAACCTTGAAATATTAGCGACTTTGTATCAGCGTCACATAATTTTTTTCGTGGGAAAATGTCGATTTTTGAGCCGAATAAGCGTCATTTGCGCAAACTTTACAACTCTTCTTTACTTCTTTAATTTGGAGAAATCTGCAGCTGAGGCGCATTGATTGCTTGTAGAAGTATATGGTGAGGCTGCTTCAAGGGGTTAGGTCACTCTAGAGGCCGTAAAAATAGGCTTTTTGGGAACTTTTTTCAGAAAAACTACAAAATAAATCGAGATTACAAAAAAGGGTGTTTTAATAATTAACCATTATCTGACGATTTTTTAGGCAAATTTTTTGAAAGTGAAAAATTTCGTCAGATAATCGTTAATAACGAATAAACTATGCAATATAAAAAAAAATCCTCCGTACTTCCATAGACAATGTATTTTTCAAGATATATTCAACATTTCAAGTGAATCGGTTGAAAATTGTCTGAGTTATGTTTCCGGCCAACTTAAAAAATGCAGTTTTGAGATAAACGCTGCACAGCCGCCATTTTGAAACTAATCGCTGCAAAAAAATTATTGTATACAGTCACTGTTATGTATGATAAACACCCTTTTTGTAATCTCGATTTACTTTGTAGTTTTCCTGAAGAAAACAAATCCCCAGAAAGCCTATTTTTTCGGCCTCTAGGGTGGCCTAAGGCCTTGAGTGAGAGAAGTTATCGTGAATGGTTTCGAAAGTTTGAGAACGGTGAGTGTGACGTCGAAGACAAAGAACGTAGCGGAAGGCCGAAGCGAAGAGTTCGTGCCAAACGCAAGAGTTGCCGCAAACGACGCTCATTCGGCTCAAAACTTGACAGTTTCGCACGAAAAAATTGTGATGCTGATACAAAATCGCTAATATTTCAAGCTCATGGTCTTGCCAGATGACCAACCTTACGATATGACGTTTTGCATCTGACAATTCCAACCAAAACCTCCTGGTGGGGCCATCTTTTTTCAAACGGCGGAGACTTATTTGTGCTCCCAACACTTTCTGGCGAATAAGCAATTACGACTTGTCGTGTCCATGCCATCGTCGCGATAAGTTTCTTGGCGGAAAATGAAAGAATTCACATTAAATTTGTTCGAATAAAATAAATGTTTCAATAAATTCAACAGCTTCGGTCTCGCGGGTGTCCGTACGAGAGACAACGCCCAGAGTTTCCAAAATCCCTTGGTGGTCGCGTACTACAACGTGGATTACACGAAGAACCCGAAGGGCACGAACTACTGGCGTAACCGTATAATGAAGGTGGCGAAGGGTTTCCCGGCCACGACCTTCGCGATATCTTCCAAGGACGATTTCCAGCACGAGTTGAACGACTTCGGTGTGGATTACGTGAAGGGTGACAAGCCCGTGATCCTGGCGCGCGACTCGAAGAACCGTAAATTCGTTCTCTCCGAGGACTTCACGCTCGAGAGTTTCGAGAAGTTCCTGAAGGCGTTCGAGGCGGACGAGCTCGAGCCGTTCTTCAAGTCCGAGCCGATCCCGGAGGACAACAGCGCGAGCGTCAAGGTCGCCGTCGCGAAGAACTTCGAGGAGATCGTGATGAAGAACGACAAGGACACGCTCATCGAGTTCTACGCGCCATGGTGTGGACATTGCAAAAAATTGGCGCCGATATTCGATGATCTCGGCGACAAGATGGCCGACGAGGAGGTGGCTATCGTGAAATTCGACGCGACGGCGAACGACGTGCCGCCGCAATTCGAGGTCACCGGTTTCCCGACCTTGTTCTGGCTGCCGCGCGACTCCAAGGACAAACCCGTCAAGTACGAGGGCCAACGGGAACTCGACGACTTCGTCAAGTACATCGCGAAACACGCCACCAAAGAGCTCAAGGGCTACGATCGCAAAGGCAAACCCACCAAGCCCGCGAGCGACGAGCTCTAAAAAGACAACAAAAAACCTCGCACCCTCGAATCTCCACCATTTTCCAATTCAACGAAATTTTCGTCGAACTTTTTTTTCTCTTTTGGAATCTTCGTTGACAATTCGACAAGCGTGACGATTTTTGGATTTTTTTTTTTGAGAAACTAACGCAAGGAAGAGAGAAATTTTCCGTTGTGTCGCGAGGATGCCATCGGGGTTGGAAGACATCGTCACAAAACTCAAACGATTCTTCGTCAACGAGCGCGAAGATCGCAGATATTATTCCGCCAGCGTAATACGCTTTTCCCCCCCTTAAATCGCGCTTCGAAAGCGCGAACGGTTGTGAAGCGGATACTCGATACTCGTTGCGCGACTGAGGGCGGAGGAATTGGAGAAACGAGGCTGAACGGGGAGCATGCGCCTCATTTATTTTCTCGCCGGACACGTCTTCAACATGGACTTCATTCCGTTTTCTCTTTTCGTCTCGTCGATTGAGAATTAACAACAAAAAAAAAAACGAAAGAAAATACTAGCTTTAAGGAAGGTGCATTTTGTTTTTACGAAAGAGATATAATAAAAATATGGGTTTTTACCACAAATGCGCGTTTTTCTCCGTCTTGGGAGAAACGATATATTTTCGAAAAAAGTTATTTTCGCGTTATTTTCGAAGGAAACAAAAAAACTTCATTCAACGGAACATGGAATATTTTTGCGCGTGAAAATTCGCTCGCCCTAAAGTTCGTCCTTGTCCCGCGTTGGATCGACGTTCCGGACACTCGCGAAAAATAAGGGGACGTTGTCGGGCACGTGACGAACCGCGACGAAAAACGGCCGGTCGACGATGAACTCGTTCGACACCTCGTCCGGTTTGCCCATCGATCTTTTCATCCTCATACGGACAACTGCAGAAATACGCATTATTAAAAATGTATACTACCAAAATGGATTAATTCGATTTTGCTAACAATTTGGTACTTTCGTTCAGAATTGCAACCTCAATTTAGACCCGAATGGAAAAGAATTCGTTTGGGTTTGTTTGGGTTTGAGGATCCTTCATGCTCACAACTGGAATTAACCTAACAAAGTACAAAACTTCCACTAGAAATCGAATTTTGGGGAGTTTAAAATGTATGTAATTTTTTTCTTTAACAAGCTTTTATTTAATGTACTAAAAAATAGAAAATATTATTTTCGACCAAATCATCTATATGTAACTATAAATAAAAACTTGGGGCGCTCAACTTTTTAAATGTTTAATAAATTTGATCAATTCAGTTTCATTAACCGTATTGAATTTGACACAATGATAATTGGAGAAACTATTATCACACGTTTATATACGGTTTCAGGATTTTTATTTAAGAAATCGAAAGTTGTTTTACAGTAAATTAAATGCAGTTGATATGTTAACGGATTTAATTGAAGGATGTAAATTAAAGATTATATGTCTAAATTTTGAGCGCCCCAAGTTTTTATTTGTAGTCACATATAGGTGACTTGGTAAAAAAAATATTTTCTACTTTTTAGTACATTAAATAAAAGCTTGTTAAAAAAAATGTTTTTACATATAAATTATTTTCTACTTTTGACTCTTTAATTGATTTTACTGAAGCTCTGAAATTGTTGCAAAGAGCAGAATTGGGCGTAATTCTGTTTATAAATACGGATACGAATTTATTCACATGATTTTCATGTAAGTATAAATACAAATTTAATCATGCTTCACTTATTTTTATTCACATGCATGCATACAACTACAATTGTATTCACAAATATTCTGAATATACAAATAAATTCACAGAAAAAATTGTAAATATTTATAAAAAATCCTGTGAATTAAAAAAAAATCACATCAAAATCTGTGAATGCAAATGTATTCACAAAAAATTGTAAATACAAATTAAAATCAAATTCACAATGGTTAGATTAAAATTTACACCTAAAGTGAGTTCTTACGTATTTTGAGAGAAAACATTGCGTCGAGGCAAAGAAATTTTTGCAAAAAAAAGTTGTGCCATATATTACATTATAAATATGAACAAATTCACAAAATGAGTTGTGAATTCACTCAAGTTGAAGAAAATAAAAATCGAATTCACGACAATGAAATTAAAATTTACCCCACAAGTGAATTCTTACGCTTTTCTTTCCTTCCTTTTTTTTCTTCAACTTGAGGGAATTGACAACTCATTTTGTGAATTTTTTATATTTATAATGTAATTTTTGAAACTCAACTTTTTTTGCAAAAAGTTCTTTGCCTCGACGCAATGTTTTCTCTCAAAATACGTAAGAACTCACTTTTGGTGTAAATTTTAATCTAATCATTGTGAATTTGATTTTAATTTGTCTTGAATAGGAAAAAATTCACAACTTATTTTGTGAATTTTTTTGTATTTACAATTTTTTGTGAATACATTTGCATTTACAGATTTTGATGTGAATTTTTTTTAATCCACAGGATTTTTTATAAATATTCACATTTTTGGTGAATATTCACAATTTTTGTCTGTGAATTTATTTGTATGTTCAGAATATTTGTGAATACAATTGGATTTGTATGCATGCATGTGAATACAAAAAAGTGAACTATGAATAAATTTCTATTTATATTCACATACAATAATCCTTCCAAACGAACCGGTGTTATTTTTGGTTGATTGTCAGGCAAAATCCTGGAGAACTGTGATAGGTGGCATCTATAACAGATGTTTGCCCACCACCCGTAGGACCCTTTTATCGATTGTGCGATCCGAGAGCACTTAGAGCCAATTCATATTTTCTCATGCGCTTTCCATGTAGTTTGCTCTATTCAACTTTCCTCATTCTGTTAATTTCTGCTAACTCTTTATTATCGCAAGGTCTCTTTCCTCTTAGCTCTACACAGCGCTTTTTTTTAAGTTGGATCATGCATAGTTATTTGTTAGATGCACGTTTGCAAAATTTCAGAGCTCTAAATAGGGAAGTGGGTGAAGTATTTATTTTCCGTTTTGCATCTCACACGAAGTCAAGTTGAATAAAAGCTTGTAAAAAGCGTTTTTTAAGGGCGAACAGAAATGCAACTCAAATTTAGACTCAAACGAATGAGGATTTCTTTAGGCGTGTTTGAGTTCGAGGATCCCTCGTGCTCATTCGCACGACCGGAATTGCCCAAACAAACGGCAACAAAGTACAAACATTTCACGCCATGAAATCGAATTTTGTTTCAGTTTTAAAAAAGCGTTTTTATTTTTATTTTAATGAACAAAATTGCAACCTAAGTTTAAACCTAAACGAAGAAGAATTTCTCTGGATTTGTTTGAGTTTGAGGATCCCCCGTGCTCAAGCGCACGACTGGAATTACCCAACCAAACAAACCCAAACAATGTACAAATACTCCACGCGATGAAATCGATTTTTGTGCAGTTTAAAAAAGGGTTTTTGCTTTTGGGAAGAATATAATTACAGCACGAACGAAGAAAAATTTGCTTCAGTTTGAGGATCCCTCGTGTTCATCCGCACGACTGGGATTATCCAAACAAAATACCAAAATTCCACGCGGTGAAATCGAATTTTTGTTCAGTTTAATCCTCCGCGGTCACATGGGGTCCAGGGACCCTACGCGCGACTTTGAGCCAACATTACTATAAGTTGTAGGCGGCCGAGAGGGCTGGCCTGTCTTATAAAGGTGCTTTGGAGAGTACTTTGACAGTACCGATTAGAGTCGGACGATTTACGACAGCAGTTTCGACGTGGTAGTCGATACAAAAAAAATGGCCGGGCGCTGGGGTCGTTTCGACCCCCTGTGACCTGCACGAATATTTTTTTCATAAAAAGTGGTATTTTTTTTCTACGCGGGATTACTCTACGTAATGTTAGTATGAATATGAGAACGGTGAAATTTTTTTTTATCGAGTTTATATGAATTGCTCCGAAATGCAAATTCTTTGCGACGTCCGTCTAAGTCATTTAGAACTCATTACAATACTAGCTGGAAAACCATAGAACCAGTTAGAATGTGCGACAAGCACAGAGTTTTCATCTGCGTCGACTGTGGGGGACAAACTTTATTTACGATTCTTTAATATTTTGTATTTTTAAATATTTTTTAAAAATATCTTTCATATATATTGTGTTTGCATTATAATCTCATAATTTTTCGAGCCTCTGTTGCGAATAAATTGCTCATTTTTCATGATTATCGTTTTTTTACTCCGAAATCGGCCATATTCAAATGTCCAAATAAATACCTTTTTTGAAACGCCCTCTATGAAGCTAATTTGTTTTTCTTAGACTACCATATCTTAAGAGTATCACCTTAAATTTTTTTAATTGAAAATTGAAAAAGTTATTTATTGAGTAAAAAATGATTTTCATGGATTGATCCCTTCCTGATTTTTTCCGCGATTTCAAATATCGTTCACAATATTATACTGAGAATCCTACATTCTAGGAGGTTCAAACTGACACACTGAATTTTTGTCAGCCATTCGGAACAATAGAATCAACGTGACAATCGTTTAAACATAGCTGGGGTCACACGGACCCCATGTGACCACAAAGTTACAGGCCGAGGGTCCACTCTCGAAGGGTTAAGAAAAAAAGCGTTTTTTTTGTTAAAGAACAAAATTGCAACGTAAGCTTAGCCTGATACGAAAAAATACTACTTTGATTGTGTTTGGATTTGAGGATCCCGCAGGTTTACGACTGGAATTGCCCACAGTACAAAAATTCCACGCCTTGAAATCGAATTTTTGTTCAGTTTACGAGAAAAAAAAGCGATTTTTTCCGACCTAGTTGTTACCTAAATTCAGGTTTGTTTGAATGCCTCCTGGGTCGTTCACACGACTGGAACAACCCAAACAAGGTACGAAAAATTCCCCGCCATCAAATTGAATTTTGTTCAACACTAAAACCAACGCATTTATAATTAAGGGGTAAGATGCAGTCAGAATTTTCAAAAAATCGATTTTTTAAAACATTTTCTTGAAGATTCGAAAATATTCCCTGAAAATTCCAAGTCATTCCGATGAATAGTTTCCGGGATATCGCACAATTAGTGGAGGGGCGTCAGGCCCCCATGGCAGGTAGCGGCTGACAAACGCGCAAACGATAATACCCGGGAAGGAAGAATGCTTCGAAGACAACAACAAATTGATACTTTGGAAGCTTCCACATCGGCAGAAGCCCTATTGTATGGGCCAGGAATTGATGATTCGATGTAAGTAATTTTTAAAATTAGTATTTCTATACATAAATCAAGTGTAAAATTGGAAAACTCTTTCAGAAATTTTCAAAAATGTATTACTAAAAAACTATCAACTTCAGCAAAATTTTATAAGGGATACTTTCGATTTAAAATTGCTCAAAATGTTGTTAAAAAATAATTCATCCCGAAAAACTTTAATTTTTTGAAAAATTGTTTCACCAATTGGCTATAAACAATTGAATGCTCGACTTTTCGGCAAAAATTGTGATATTCGGATTCAGCGGATCAAGATACATAAAAAAAAGTTTAGCTTCATCCATCGAGAGCAAAATTTTACGACCATATAATACCGTACCCACATCGAAAAACTTTAAACGCGTTTTTCTCGAAACTATATTTTTCAAGTCGGTGACCACTATAATTCAAAAACCACTCGATGGATTTTAATGGAATTTGGTGTGCTTATTGATAGCATTAAAAACTAGTCCTTAATCGAAGGATTTTCAATTTTGTTGAAAATTTATAATTTTTTTAAACAATAAACGAGCGATTTTTTGGTCGAAAATCGAAAGTTATCTGTCGGAAGCCGCCATTTTGTTAATTAAAAAAAAAAGCTTTGATTGAGGACTAGATTTATTATTAAACTAATGATTTTTTTTGTTTTTTTTTTTCATTTCAGATAATCCAGTAAAATTTTATGATGGTCACCGCAAAGCACTACATGCCGAAGGGGGTCGGACAAAGATGGCGATATTTTTATAAATAATCAATATTTTTCTTTGAAAATTTGTACAAGTCAAGTTGAAATATAACATAAAAAGTCTGTGAAACCACTTTTGTAAAACAAACTTAATTAACATAAAAAAAAAATATTGAATTGCTCGTTTCTTCACGCCTCTGACCGCATCTCACCCCTTGAATCCGTAAAATAGAACAATTGCATACCCGTGACCGCGGCGGCTTCGGTGCCGAGCTCGTTGACCTCAATGAACGCCTTTTGCAGCACGCTGTCCACCTTCAATGGCAGATCCGACATCTTCGTGAAATCCGCAGTGTCCTCGAACATCGACGTCAGCCCGAGCTGCGATCGAAACAAGTGCGAAACGTTCGAAGAACGAGAAAAACGACTTTTTTTCCAGCTTCGCGGAGGTAGGACAGCAACTCCATTCTTTATTCCTCTATACTCGGACATCTCTCTCCTTAAATATCTCTATACCGGAGCAGGTTTAATCAGAAACATATCTATTCCAAAATATCTTATGTCGAAAACATTTCTCTGCCGAAACATCTTTATGCGTAAAGATCACAATGCCACAATAATTCAGTCCTGAGATATTACTGCTCTCGAATATCTCCATTCCACAATCTTTCGTATCCGAAACTTTTATATAACCCTAGAACGTTAACCTGGGGTGAAAAACCACCCCAGGCGAGTTTAAATCTCGTGCCCTTTCACCCTTCCTCACGTTTACGACTCGTGACCCCAACCATAATTCAATTTCATGCTCGGAGAGTCTCCAGAGCCGGCTGGCACCGTCAGTTGCTCGCGTCTCTCGGAGCAGAAAGCATTGAAAGTGAGCGTGGGGTGGATTTCCACCCCAGGTTACCATTCGCGTTACATTTTCGTCAAGATACCAATTTTTTTAATTAAAAGGAAGAGGACTTTTTTGGTGAGTATAGTGTGGTTTCTATATGCATAGTATATATATCATCATATTCGCGTTGTTTACTTCCACCCATAGATGTAAACAATGTCTTCGAACTACCATTCGAGGTCTCTCGAAGAAGTTTCTCGGGTATTGACAGAAAAAGAGAAGTTCAATGTGACGATCTTGGCAGTTTCTAATGAAGAGAATTTTAGCGAAGTCGAAAGTGGCACTGAATCGGAGCATGATGCGAGTGAAATTGAAGAGGATGAGGACGATGACCTTGTCGAGGTTTGTAAACAATTTTCTTCTGCTCCGGTACGTTTCGTAAGAAAACTTATATGTGATCCTGCATCCAAACGCTCGAGATCGGAAACCAGAAGTATATGTGGCTGTGGAGAAAAAACTCGTTCATCCACACAAGAGCGCAAGTACCAGCAGTACACGCGGCCGAAGATATTTTTGATGACGCCGTTCTTTCCAAAATCGTTCAGCATACAAATGAGGAGATTGAATTTGCCACATAATCCCGTTGACCTGATTGAATTGAAAGCTTTCCTAGGCTTGATGTACTTAACTGGTCTCCAAAAAACTGATGTGACCTCTCTTGATGATTTGTGGAATGCAAAGTACGGTTCTATTATGTATCGTACCACTATGTCTCAAAAAAGATTCAACATTACCCTTTGGTTCTTCCGATATGACAATAAAGTTACGCGGCCAGCTCGTGCCGTAAATGATAAATTTGCACCCATACGAGAAATTTGGGAAAACTTTGTTGAAATATGTAAGACTGTGCAATCCAGCCTCATGATGTATTGTTGACGAACAACTGTTGTCCTCCCGTGGGCGCTGCCCTTTCAAAATGTACAACGGAAGCAAACCTGATAAATATGGGGTAAAAATTGTCATGCTTAATGATTCTAGAACATTCTATATGGTAAATGCAATCCCATATGTTGGCAAAGTAAATACAGAAAATTTGAAGAAGGTGCCATCCTACTTCATTAGGAAGTTGAGCGAACCATGACATGGAACCAACAGGAACATTACTTGCGATAATTGGTTTTCGTCAATAGAAATTTTTGACAAGATGTTCGAGCACAATATCCCAATGGTTGGGACATCACAAGGGGGCATTCCCTACTCCCCATCACCGATTTCGCTCAAATTTATAGGGCATGCAGGGCTTGGCTAGAAATGAAAGTACCCGAAGTGGGAACTCCTGATGGCCAAGCGTTTAGAAAATAAAAATGTTGACGCGGCTCTCGCACCGTATACGCCATTTACGTTAGTATGTTTGCCAAGCAGCGGTTGGCGTAGCGTTAAGAGCTCGGACTAGTAATTCGATGGTCGTGGGTTCGACTCCCTGTGTGGAGACTTTTTCTATCTTTTTCTCAATTTTTATATTATTCATTTTTCAATTAAGCAAAGAAGTAAATAATTTATTTTATTTATTTATTTATACGCAAAAGGCATATAGGACGTAATTTTTCAATGAGCGCATAATCGTAGAAGATTGGGAGTTGCTGATTGACTCGTGGGGATCACGAACAAATCCGCAATTATACGACGAACTCTTCCAAGATGAAGAAGGATTGCCAACGTGTAGTATCAAAGTAATTCCCCCTAAATGTACTCCACTGGTGCAACCCTGCGATGTATATTTTTATTGTCAGGTTAAAAACTTTATTTAAAAACTACAAAATTGCTCTTATCTCATCGAGCAAGAAAAAGAAATAACTTCCCGAGAAGACTGCAGAAAAATACATTCGATTGTTCGTCATCAATTATCCGCGCCAATATTCGGTAACATGTTACGTTACGCGTGGTTCGCTTCTAAACTTTGCGATGAGAGAGACTGCTTTATGAATGTCAATCAAGTATGTTTTTCTATGGAGACGTTGAAACAACGATGTGGTTGTAAAAATGCGACGTTTATAACGTGTGCTAGATGCAGAAATAATGATTGTTTCCCCTGTTTCTACGATAAATATCATCCCGACACATGTAAATCATCGAATGTCGACGAATAAAGTTTTGAATTTTCATGTACAAAGTCTTTTCGTATACGCTTTAATTACAACCCCTTGTTGAAAAGTCCGAAATCCCAATTTTGTACCTTTTCTATGTCTTTTACGTATAAATAAATAAATAAAATTAATTATTCACATCTTTGCTCAATTGGAAAATGAATAATATAAAAATTGAGAAGAAGATAGAAAAAGAACAAAAAAAAGTCTCCACACGGGGAGTCGAACCCACGACCATCGAATTACTAGTCCGAGCTCTTAACGCTACGCCAACCGCTGCTTGGCAAACATGTTAATGTAAATGGCTTATACGGTGCGAGAGCCGCGTCAACATTTTTATCTTCCAAACGCTTGGCCATCTGGAGTTCCCACTTCGGGTACTTTCATTTCTAGCCAAGCCCTGCACGTCCTATAAATTTGAGCGAAATCGATTATGGGGAGTAGGGAATGCCCCCTTATCAGGAAGAATAAAAAAGAGATACGCCCTTTTTTCAAAAATTCCGGTCAACCAGGATCTTCAAAATTTGCTTTCGACGGAACAAAAGCTTCAGTTTTCTTCACTCCAAAAAAAAAAAATAAGGTGGTTCTTGTCCTGTCGACATTCCGCCGATTGCAGGAAATTGACGAAAGCACTGGTACGCCGAAGATGATCACGTTTTATAACTGGACAAAAGGTGGCACAGACACATTTGATCAGATGTGTCACGAATACACGACAGCCAGAAAAACCAGGAGATGGCCCATGAGAGTTTTTGCAGGTATGCTGGACGGAGATAAACTCGCTGGTCATTTATAACTCCCATAGCCGAAACGAACCACTGATCAGAAGGGATTTTGTGAAAAGTTTGGTCGAGTCTCTCACAGTCCCGCATTTAAAGCGGAGGCTAGCCGTGCCAATTACCATGCCAAGAAACATCATATGGTGCATTGAAGAAATTTTGGAAGAACCCGCGCTCCCCAAACCCCCGAAAGAAACGGCTAAAGCAGGGAGATGTGCCCTTTGCCCGAGAACGTCCGATAAAAAATTTAGTGTGAGATGTCATCGATGTAAGGCACCCATGTGTCAACATATGCACGTTTTGTGTGAAATTTGTGTACAACGAGACATATAATGGCTATGTAAACGATCTTTCATTTGCATACAGCGAAATAAATGTACCAAAAAAAATACACATCTTTTAGAATTACCTTTTCTCTTAAAAATGGAGTTGATTTCATTCGGTTTGCACATAATTTGGCGTTGTTACACCAATTTTGGCGCGAAAAATCAATATTTCGACGTCTTTTAAATTCCCAGACTTGGATTCCCGAAATAAATAGACTTTTTCGAAAATCGAGTAAAACTAACCATCCTGTCTCTGTATATTTTCACTTTATAATTCCGTTGGATTTATTCAACTCCGTTAAAAATCAACGGAGATATTGCAAATTCAATAAAAAAAAGTCATTTTTACGAATTTTTAATATTTTTCATGTTTTTCACCCTTTTACATTATTTTTTACTAACTTTTCCTACTTTAAACGGAATCGCCGTAGGCCTACGTGATTCTGCATTAAAAAAACGAAAAAAAATGAGCCGAAGTTGAAGCCTTTTCGTGAAATTCTACCGGAGATATGAATTTTTCAAAATTGGGGTGGTTTATCACCCCAGGTTACCATAAAAAGTAAAAAAAATAAGGTTACCATTGTAGGATTAAATATCTGTACTCTTCAAAATCTCATGTGACATCCAAAATATCTGTATTCCGACAATTTGATTTCACAATATCTCTCTTCCGAAACATCCCTATTCCATTCGTAATATTGCATTTACAATATTGGCTACGAATAAAAACAAGTGCAACACAGAGGCTCTTGGAATAGAGATGTTTCGGAGGAGAGATATTGTGTGATGAAATTGTCGGAATACAGATGTATTGGACGTCACGTGAGATTTTCAAGAATACAGATATATGAGAATAGAAAAGTTTCGGATACGAAAAATTGTAGAATGGAGATATTTAAGGGGAGGGTAGGGGTTTGCACTTTTGAAAAATCGATTTTTTTTGTCTTTTCTTATAGTTAAACATTTCAAGAATATAATCCCAAAATTTCAAGTCAATCAGAGCGAAACTCTCGAAGTTATTGACTATTTAGTCCCGCTCCTCTAACACTGTAGCTCCGACTTCTCTAAACTTCAAACGCGTTTTTCTCGAAACCACTTATTCAAAGTCCGTGTTCACTGCCATTTGAAAACTACATGACCGATTTATTTCAAACTTGGTACACACTTTCTACATATAAAATACCTCCCCCCAATGGTTAGTTTGAGATTTTTTTTACATTGAGGGGGTTTTCCACCCCCAAAATGGCGGAATTTTTCGTGAAAAATAGCACCTTTCACTTTACATGGCCACCAAAAATTTAGAAATGAAAAAAAAATCATCAAAGACCGTTGGGGGAAGGATTTGATGATACTTTGACTAAATTTTAATGGTACTTGATTTCAGATAATTTCTAGCTGAGATACAGTAAACACCGCAAATCGTGTTTTTCCAAAGGCGTTCTTGGAAAAGCTTTGTCACTGGCTTGTTTGTGGATATTTTCGCGTACAAATTTCACGGAATGTTCTTGAAATGACACTTAACAATGTACAAAAGGTTTCAATAAATTTACTCTATCCATATAGATAAAAAAAAATCGCAAAAAAATGTTTTTTTCGCGCTGAAACCCCTACACCATCCCCTTAAACGATGTAGCATTTCAGAGGTAAATTATCGTGGCATTGTGATCATTACGAATAGAGATGTTTCGGCAGAGAAATGTTTCAGACATGAGATATTTAGAGAATAGAGATGTTCCTGATTAAACCTGCCGCCAGAATAGAGATATTTAAGGAGAGAGATGTCTGAGAATGGAGAAATAAAGAATAGATTTGTTGTCCTGCCTTCGCGGAGCCTCGACGAAGAATACCTCGACGAGAACGTTCCTCAGATCGAGGGTCGCTTCGATTTTGAATTTGGGCAGGTACAATCGGGTCGGGCGTTTGGTGCCCGCCGCGTTCACGATGACGTTCCAGTCGAAATTCTCCTCCGCGTGTCTCAGTCCCTCGATCTCATTGGGCAGTATAATTATCATGTCGATATTTTCGTTCTGAAAGCAACGTTGATATTCAGCGCCCCTTGAAGAACACAAATGGAGATGAACGGTGAAAAATGTCCTCACCGCGTAAGGGACGACGAGGAAGCGAGAATTCAGAGCGGGTATCTCGCCCTGGTGGAATTTAGTTTCTTGAAACATCGTCGGGACTCTCATGCTGCGTGTCGTCGTCGAGTGAAACATTCGCAGTTCCGTTTTGGCCGGGTCGAATCGCTGTCTCCATTGGCCCTTGAAGTACACGGCGCTCGCGAGCACGAGCCTCGTGTACTCGTCGATGTCATCTGGGCGGAAGAAAAGCCGGAATCAATTGAGCCGAAGGTTACGGTGTTGCAGATTTTTGTGAGTCTTTGTGAAAGGGATGGAGTTACGTTGATAAGGGTGAGCGCGAGAAAGGGGACAGGCTCGGAGGGAGGAACATTTGGGATGTTTCTTTTTCCTTCGATTAAGGCGGGATATACATTGAGACAGGAAAAAAATAAGCGATATTGAGGGATTTTTGAAACTAAGAAATAATTATTCTATAATTATCAAACTTTAGTTATACTTTAACAGTATATTTAAGTGTACGGAAAATTTTTTTTGAATCAATTCATCATCAAAATGGCGGCGCTGTGGCAGAGTGTCACAGCAAGGTCGCCGCGGGAGTTGCGAATCAGCGTGCAGTCTTCCCGTAGACTTTGATGTGCAAAAAAATTCAAACATTTTTTCAGTCAGAACATGTATAGTTTCTATGTGACGGTAATTAAAATGAAGAAAATACAAATTCGGGAAAATGGCACGCATTTTTAAAAAATCAACATTTCACGCAACATTTCCGTAAAATGTGGATTAAAAAAGTCGTTTTTTCCAATTTTTCAAAAACAATTTTCGTCAAGTAGACGGTACCAATATTATCAATATTTCTACAAAGTTTCAACTCAACCGGCTTAATAGTTTCTGAGTAATCTTGCACGCTAATTTCGATAATGCAGTTTTAAGAAAAACGCGTTTGAAGTTCACGCCTGCTCCGAATCCGAGCGATGAGGCACAGCGTTGACGGGCTGTAACGTTTGAAGTTTTTCGAATTTCGCTTTGAAACTTTGGAAAAATATCCTACATATATAGTTCTGTCGTTTAAAGAAGAAAAAAAAAGAAATCGATTTTTTAATCGTTGTCAATGTATATCCCGCCTTAATTTGGAATTTCGTGTACCCATGTATTTTGACTCACTGATCACGAATACGATAGTGAAAATATCTGGAAATTTGATTTTCAAGGTTCAAAAATCACAAAAACTTTTTTTTTAAAGTTTTTTATTTTACTTTAATAAGTGTCGATCTTAAAGAAAAATGCTTCCTACAAAAGTTGTATCATATCAAAAGATTAATCTTTTACGATCTACATATACAGTTTTTGGCTAAAACCATTCTGTTTCGAGAAAAACGGAATAACGCTGTTTGGGCATATGCATTTTGCGTTGTTTAGGTATGCATATTTGTTTGGGTATGTTTGGGTGGTAACAGCAAAATTGGTTCCTGGAAAAATGCAACCCACGGAAAATTCGTCTGCGCTGGATGGTGGAGATACGACATTACATATAATACACCATGTGTTCAAAGTTCGTGTGCCGCTCGCGAAAGGCGTTTGGTACTCCGGAGCCCCAACCCAAGGACGCTAAACGTAGTAATTAAATGTATATCCGGATAAATAAGTAGACGTAATTCATGCTGATATATTGAGGCGTCTTCCGACTTGACAGTTTTCAAAAAATCGATTTTTTTAATCACATTTTTCGAAAGTATACATATCCAAAAGTATCATACTAAAATTATATGAAGATCGGAGGAGTCTAACGTCATTTTTGTGTGACTTTTACTTTACTACCTGAGCACGTTCATCTGCTCGTTAAAAACTTTATACGCGTTTTTCTCGGAACGTTTTTCGACGGCTTGTTGATAAAATCGTCGAAACTACTGAACCGATCTTTATGAAATTTTAACCACATATTCTTTACAACTATAGCTATAGCGCATATCAAGGATTTTTTCAAAATTTTGACACTATTTTTTTTGCCAAAAACGGTGAAAAAACACGTTTTTTGTTGTTTTTTTTTCGAAAAATGTCCGCCATTTTGTTATTTTTGCATATATAAAAAATCGTATGATATGCGCTATAGCCATTAATATACTGAATCTAAAAGCCTTTGATTTTTTGTTTCGGATGATCCATCTCCGAGATTTCATCAACATCGTAGGACATTTTTTTAATTACCATTTTCATCTATGAATAGTCACTTGAATAAAAAAAAATATAAAAAAATTGTGTGTATTTCGAAAGTGTATTTATTAAGTGTAACAACTTTTATAGCAATATCTACAATATAAACCTATCAAAAAAATTAATGAAAATAGCCTTTTTTAGCGTCAAAAGTGAGAAGATGCCTTAATGTTTTATTTGCGAAGATTTGATTGAGTTGGTTTCTTTGGTTCGTTTGAGTTTGGTTGTGTTGGTTTGTTTAGGTTTGGGGGCCGAATTTTCCGAGGAACGAATTTTCCGTGGGTTGAATTTTCCGACGAACGAATTTTCGGTAGTGGGTTGAATTTTCCAGGTCGACTTTTCCTAGATAGTACAATCGTGCTGTATATTATAATCGAAAAAAATCGAAGGCTAGTTTTTTGGCAGGTGATTTTGTAGGTGCCGCGGGTGCCAAATCCAAGTTTGCCTCAAAATCGGGGTGCACGGTTGTCTTAGGGGATGAAAGGGGATGGGGGTGAATTAATGCCAAACTACAACCCCCACGAGGTCGGCGCCAGGAAACAAAATGCTCAGAAAAATGCGGGATTTATTTTTGTCCACAGTGCCAAAGTGGTGGAAGTTCATTTTGGGGGTGAAAAAGTGAAGTGAAATTTTGAAAAATCAGTTTTCATTCGATAACTCTTTAGGAAAAATTCATACAATTTTTGTTCAAATAGGAACGTTGTAGTGCTTCAAAAGAAAATAATTGATTTTGAAAAAAGAATTGGCGAAGTATGAAAAAAAATTGTTTATTGAATAACTCGAAAACAATCGATTCTTCGGGGGTGGCTTAAATGTACGAAATGTAGAGAATAATTTTCTCTATATTTTCGTTCCTGAGTTTCTTGAAGTCCTTTAAATTTTGCTTTTTCGAACCCCTCTCAGGGGTTGAAAATTCAAAATTAAAGTCTGGGAAAACTATTGACCGAAAATAAAAAGATACGAGTTTGGCGCTGTGGAAAAAAATGTAGCTGAGGGTTCCAGCTACAAAGTCTTTCACGGCGGCGAATTCGTGCGATCAATAGTTTTCGCAGAATTTCATTTAGAATTCTCAACCCCCGAGAGGGGTTGGAAAATCAAAATTCAAGGGTGGTCCATAGAAACGAAAATATAGAGAAAATTATTCTCTACATTTCGTACATTTGAACCATACCCGAAAAATCGATTATTTTTGGGTTATTCAATAAACAATTTTTTTTGTTTGTATTTTAAGCATTTTTTGGGGTGGGCGGGTGAAGATATCGGAGAGTGATGATGAAATCCTCGATCGACGCGTCTTTTCAAGGGCTACAACGTTCCCATATGAACAAAAAGTGTACGAATTTTTTCTAACGCGTTTTTGAATAAAAACTGATTTTTCAAAATTTCAACCCCCTTTTTCACTCCCAAAATGAACTTCCACGACTTCAGCGCTGTGGACAAAATTAAAGCCCGGATTTTTCTGCACATTTTGTCTCACGGCGCTGACCTCGTAGGGGTCGTTTGTTGGCATTAATCCGCCCCCATGCCCTTTCATCCCCTAACCATATCCTACAAATATCTGTATTGCACTGTAGAAACTAATGGAATGTAATGTACTTATTGGAGCATTATCCCATTTTTCTCGAAAAAGCATGGTTTTAGACAAAACCTGTATAGAACATAAAAAATCAATCTCTTTACAGGCTACAACTTTTGCGAGAAACATTTTTCTCCAAGATCAATTTATTACAATAAAATAGAAAAAATCCGTTTTTTTTCCTCTTGAAAATCAAGTTTGCGGGTATTTTCACTATTATGTTCGTGATCAGCGAGTCAAAATACATGAGTACACGAAATGCCAAATTAATCGACGGTATCTCCTTTTCGGAACGTGATTCGTTTTTCATTGCGTAGCCTCGGGTCTTAAGGGGCTATACCAGAGTGACACTTTCTAAAAATCGATTTTTTTTTGCCTTTTTCGACATTTTATACCTTCAAAAATATCCTGTAAAAATTTCAAGGCCGTATCTCTAATCATTTTATCGTGCAAAAATCTATAGTTAAATCTTTAAACACGTTTTTCTCGAAACGAGATTTTTGAAATTTGCTGACATTGTAACTCGAAGAGCAATTATCCGATTGACTTGAAATTTGAACTGAGTACTCTTAAATATATTTACTTTACAATGCCGTAGGATATTTTTGATTGGATGAAAATTGACGATTTGGCATTGAAAAAAACGACCATTTTATAGGCAAGAAAACAGACTTTTTTCTTAACTACGCCATTTTGTTAGATTTTGTTATTTTTCGAAAATTCTACGTCATTGTACAGGAAATACCTTCCAGTTGAACGACATTTTTTCCTTTTTCGGTTTCAGCTACTCAATCGGCCGGAATCATGTCAGCAATGCAGGAACTTTTTTTTTGGCGCTTCCGAAGGCAGCGCATAAGTCGCTCGGATCTCAATATTTTTCGATGAAAAAAACATGTAATATAGGTCAAATATAGCCAAATATATTCTTAATTTTCCGCAACATTTAATCGAGTATTTTTCTTCCAAAAAATTCCCGAAAATCACCCAAGCTTTCAGCGTTCACACTGGCATAGCCCCTTAGCTTTAATTTGCGTACACTCTGCAAAAAGTTACCAGGTCCCATGACGTTCTTGATCCTGTCCCCGGTGCTTTTCGCAGCCCACGAATTGATCGTGCCCGCAGCGCGCGCGCTGTCACGAAAATCGACATTGCTCAGTTGAAAATTGTAAAAGTCTTTTCCCCGTGTGCTGAAAGCTTCGATCAGTTTTACGCCTTCCTGAACGAAGATCGCGTTCACCAAGCTCAGCTCTTCCGTGCTCTGAGGAAATAGAAAACACGGAGACGGGATCTAAAAGTCTCACGGCTGGAGAAATGAATCTGCGCTTTGCTCCGAATGGACTTTCAGAAGTGCTTTGGCACTTGCCAGTCTCCACACGACCGACCTTGAGCATTCCCACGAGACGCCGGTACTCCTCGTGGAGACGTTCCGTATCAGTGAGACAGAGACCGGCTCGCATTTCGCGGGCGGTCGCGTTGTCCGAACCGTGGAACAGGCACGACAGAGCGAGATGCGCGCTCAGCGGAGAGCTCACCAGGTCTCCCGTCGTCTTGCGCGCCACAACCTCGAAAAAACAGGCGATAATATCTTATATGTAAAAAAAAAACAAGCTTTTATCAAATGTACTAAAAAGTAGAAAATAATTTTGTTTACGAAGTCACCTATATGTGACTATAAATAAAAGCTTGGGGCGCTCGATTTATTAAATGTTTAATAAATTTTACCAATTCAGTTTCATCAAGCCTATTTAGGGGGCCAGTCCACTTTGAAAATTTAAAAAAATCGACAGCAAGCAAGACTTGAAGAAATCGACGATGATGAGCAATCAGAAGGGATTTTGTACGGTGCAGGAATTGCCAATTGAGTTTAGGTAAGAGTTTTTCATAGTATAAACTTCAAACGCGTTTTTCTCGAAACAACGTTTTCAAAATCTAGCTCCATCGTATCTCTAAACTAATAAACCGATTCTCTTGAAATTTGAACCACATATTGTAAACATGATTCGCAACAAGATGACCCTCGGTGGTTTTAGAATTTTAATTTTTACTCTTTTTTTTGCGAAAAACTGCGAAAAAACGCTTTTTTTACTTTTTTTTCGTTTTTCATCTGCCATTTTTTTATTTTTTGATGAAACTTTATATCCGAAGGTAATTTTGTAGCTGGTGTCATACTGAATCTAATGGACTTTGATTTTTTTGTTTCAGACCAGCCGTTGCCGAGTTGTGATGGAGTTACCTAGCTCACCTATTTTTGTGGCGTTATGTTAAACTATAATTTTTGTACTTAAAAATGAATAAAAATGAATACAATTTTTTTAAATGTATTTGAAGACTTTATTTATCAAGCCCAACAACTTTTATATTCATATATTTTATACAATCCGCCAAAAAATCGCGAAAATAGCCTTTTTCGTGGCTCCAAAGTGGACTGGCCCCTTAATTTGGCACAATAGTAATTATAGAAATTATTATCACACGTTTATACTCAGTTTCAGGATTTTTATCTGAGAAATCTAAGGTTGTTTCACAGTAAATAAAATACAGTTGATATGTTAACGGATTTATGTAAATTAAAGACTATGTGACTAAATTTTGAGCGCCTCAAGCTTTTATTTATGGTCGCGTCCAGGTGAATTGTTAAAAAAAAATGTTCTACTCTGGGGCCGTACGCAAATTACGTAACGCAATTGGGGGCTCGGCAAAGCGTTACGGTCTATGTACGTGGATGGGGGTGAAGTTTTGCGTTACGTCACGATTTTAAAACTGACAGAAATAGCAAAGTTTTTACATGTTCAAGTTTTTAATTTAAGCCTCGCGTGCAATTTTACCACTCACTGTGCAAGAACTTGCACATCAGCTTTCCCACATCCCCCAAGCAAAATTTGAAGGATTTTTTTTTCAAATATAAGTGTTGAAATTCCATGTATTGAAAAATATTTCGGCAACATTTTTATTCACAAGTCCGAAAATTGACGGAGTTATAGTCACTTTAGTGAGAATAGGTAGCGCGGTCGGTTAGTGCCCTCAGTCCCTACAGGTGTGGCATCATTTATCTATACATCGATATCTATACATTTGTATACATATTTCCCGTGACAAATTGTTGACTTTCAATTTACTTTTCATACAACCTTTCATAAAGATATCGATGGGACAATGAGGAGAATTTTCGTTTTTCGTCGTTAAATCAAAGCATATATCTCGGTTAATTTTCAAGATTTTTTCATAAAAATTGGTATAAAACTAGATGAATATATACTTTATAAAATGAGTATAAGCCGGATCCTTTATAATTAGTTATGTGTATGAATATGTGTATGGGGGGAGGGGGGGGGGGGGTCTGGCCGAGCGTTACGGTCACGGTCTTACATACAGATCTGACAATGGTGGTAGTGGGGGTAGGCACCCTTAATGCTTTTGTTTTTTATTCCGATTTCTGCCGCTTGGTGCGTGACGGCAAGGGGAAGTAGTGGTGCGACAAAGAGAGAAATAGCTCATCTGTTCTTATCCCTCCTGAACGCAACGCATGCGCCGTTTGCCCTAACTTAATTTACCGTACAGTCGTGTAAACTGCATAATATACGAAACCAATTTAAAAAAATGTGTTGATTAAAAAAAAGATGACTACTTTCATCTAAAAAAAACTGAAAACTTTTTGAATACATTAATTCATACCAGCACATATTACGACCACTTACATCCTTTTTTCTCCAATGTCTCACAATACATCGTTCTTCGAAATGTTTTTCGCACACGTACTGACTCTTTCAGTCCGGGAATAGCATCGAGCCATTTTTTGTATCGTTCAACGTTTCTGGGCACGCGAAACACGGAGAATTTCTGCTTACAATTTTTGTACCCCGTTTTACAATTGCGAACCGCGCAACCCTTAGCCATTCCACATTTTTTTCGCAAACACTACCGAAAAAATTGACACTCATGCGTAAAAACACGATAAAAAATGGATCACGGAAAATCGCGTAGAACCTTCTGGTATATGGTCGCAAATAAAAGTTATTTCGACAATCGCGCCACAAAAACATACGGAAACACGTTGGGCCCATTCGCCGGTAAGAGGTAAGGGGGAAACTACTTCCCCTTGCTAGTAGCGACGCGTAGCGGCGCCTAGTGAATCGAAAAGTGGAGCCGATAAGCGTGCCTACCCCCACCGCGAAAATTTAGCTTCGTTGCAAGACCTGTATGTAAGACCGTGGTTACGGTCCCATTAGGTGGGGCGAGGGGGCGGGGGGGGGGGGGGGGGGGGTAAAAATTGGGAAATTTTGCGTTACGTAGTTTGTGTACTTGTGTACTTGTGTACATACTCTTCAGTACATTAAATAAAAGCTTGTTTTTTAACCATATTTTTTTTACATATAAATTATTTTCCAATTTCGAGTCTAATTGATTTTCCTAGTTAGTTGTTACTAGTAATTTACTAGTTTACGAGTTTGTACGTTAGGAATATGGAATGCTTGTAAAAAATAACAAAGACTGTAATTGGAATTGAACTTACGACTAATTGCTGCATATAAACTTTACACATACGAACACAGTCGGCTATGAATTCGTTTGTATGTGTTAGTGAGATTTTATATGGATGATTAGATATCGCTAATTTTACATGAAAAGTTGACAATTTCATGGATATTTTTGTTTTTCAAGTTGAATCATAGATTGTCACCTTTTAGATGCATGTTTGCAAAATTTCATAGCTCTAAGTAGTCGGGAAGTTGGTGAAATATCGATTTTCCGTTTTGCATCTCACAGAAAGTTAAGTTAAATAAAAGCTTGTAAAAAGAAACTCGTATCAATTGCGATGCTGATTCGTTACGAGCTCCGCGTGGATGAGATAATTGTTCGCTTCGGCGACCGTTACTTTATGAAGATTCGACGAGAACTCCCTGCAGCTTTGCGCCGCCATTGACGTCCCTTTGTCCTCTTGCTCCGTCGTCGACTGCGTTGCCATTGTTGTGGAATGAAGTGCGATCGCGATCCAGACCCAAAACAACATGGGAGTTAGTCTTGATTGCAGGACCTGCAATCAAGACGATTCTTGTAAGATTCGTAATCGGATTTCAATACCGTACGATAATTTTCCTAAAATATGATCAGGTGGTTGCGTACGAAAGCGCCAGCTGGCGATAGATGGCGTTGCGTAGACTATTTTTTCGAATGTAAAGTTGGCTGTACTCAGGATCACAAGTCCAGAGTGTCTAGAGTAGAGCTTGGACTATCGGAGCTTCTTATATTACTGGTATTATTTCGATATCAACAAGTTGTAATATCGGAATACCGGTATTTCGATATTTACCAATGTTTATGGGATACTTAAATTAACCCGAACTCTTCTAACCTGAACTAACTTATAACCTAAACTAACCTTGAACTCTGAATAACATGGGTCGTTTGTGTCCTTACCGTATCTTTCGAGGGTGAATATTACTAGATCCTCGCAGGACCAGCGACCTTGGCGTAAAAACAGTTTACGGTGGGGTGATTATAAGGCATGAGCCCCGCCAGTTTCTCTCAGTTTGTCGACGCACAGTGAAACGAGCAACTTTACAGCGGACATGGACAATCCATGTTCATGGTTTAGGTAGGTCAAAACTCGGTTTCTGAAAAATTATTTTCTTTTCGTGAAAAATACGTCCGATGGACAAAAAAAAATATCTGTAAAGGTTTCAACTTGTTTAAGGGGCCAGTCCACTTTGAAAATTTCACAAAATCGAAAGCTAGCAAGACTTGAAGAAATCGACGATGATGAGCAATCAGAAGGGATTTTGTACGGTGCAGGAATTGCCGATTGAGTTTAGGTAAGAGTTTTTCATAGTATCAACTTCAAACGCGTTTTTCTCGAAACAGCGTTTTCAAAATCTAGCTTCATCGTATCTCTAAAACCAATAAACCGATTCCCTTGAAATTTGAACCACATATTGTAAGCATGATTCGCAACAAGATGACGCTCGAAAGTTTTGAAATTTTGATTTTTACTCTTTCTTTTGCGAAAAACTGCGAAAAAAACGCGTTTTTAAAATACTTGTTTCGTTTTTCATCTGCAATTTTTTAATTTTTTATATAACTTTATATCCGAGGGTCATTTTGTAGCTGGTGTCATACTGAATCTAATGGACTTTGATTTTTTTGTTTCCGACAAGCCGTTGCCGAGTTGTGATGGAGCTACCTAGCCCACCTATTTTTGGGGCGTTACGTTAAACTATAGTTTTTGTACTTAAAAATGAAGAAAAATGAATTAAATTTTTTTAAATGTATTTCACGACTTTATTTATCATGCCCAACAACTTTTGTATTCATATCTTTTATAAAATCCTCCAAAAAAAATCGCGAAAATAGCCTTTTTCCGTGGCTCCAAAGTGAACTGGCCCCTCAAAGCAAAATGGCAGTTCGTACAAGCAATGAATTCACGTATTTGCCCCGGCCTCGAGAACAGGTCGAGTATTTTGGTTGCGAAGCTTCGGAAGAGGAAGATAATGTCGAAGGAGAGGATGATTTTGAGTCTTAAGAGGAATGTGATAGTTTTGACGACGATGAAAGTGATTCGTGCCCTGGACCGGAGCATGACGAGGATCATCACCGTACCAATGTTTGTCGCGATTGCATATAACTATTATATCGTAAACTTCGTATTTTTTGTTAAACAACAAGAAATAAACAGAAACAATCTAATTCTTTGGACGTATTGATTTTTCCAATGGTTCCCCACCTATATGGAGTAGGTAAATATGCCGATTTTGAAATTTAGCCTTTTTCAATTTGCAAAATAAATATCTCGTTTTCACGGCCGAAGTTTCTCATTTTTTCAAGTATGCGATTTACCCTAATAACTCGCGTTAAATTTGTTCTTATACCAAAAACAACGGAATATATGGATTTTCGAAAATTCTAGTGTAATTAGCCTACATACCTTCGGATTTTGATAAAAATGTTTATTGAAAAAGGGATTTTCAGGGATGGCGACAAATTTATCGTATAGTTACGAGTCCAAAGAAGACCCAGGGATTTTGTCAGATTTTTCCTTACGCGATAAAATAATAAACTACGGGTTATATATATACGGGTAAATAATAAATTACGGGTGCTGAAAACAACGACATGGTTCTAGGGTTAAAAACGTTAGAAGCTTGAAAGTAAAGATGGAACTTGTAGAAATAACAGTGTTATTGTAAATGTCTAAACACACTCTACTATGTTCTTGCATATATGCAACCCAACGTAAAATAAATAAAGAAACAATAAATAGGAACTTTTGTGCAAATAAAAAAAGTAGTAAACAAGAGCAATAAAAATTAGGAAGTTTTATGCAAGTCACCGCAGTAGTAGCTACCAGAATGCAAACGAATGGCACCGCTTATGGCAGGCAGGCAACCGCATGGTCACTTTAATTAACGAGATTGAGATTGTTGAAACAATGATCGCAAAGAACAGAGTGCATCTGAAGTTCCGTCTTCCAGGGACGACCTATTATTGCAGATGCAAGCCGCGGAAGAAAAAGCCCTTTCTGATTCCACACTCGCGGATAGATAAGTCGACACTTCGGAAATACTGAATGTGGGTAATAATATTTTCAGACTGTCAAACGTATTTAAAAAAACGAGTAAATGTAACTTAAAAAATCAACAGTGTAGTATTAACAAAAAGCGATTTCTTTTGCATTATCCGATAGTATAGACGGTTATAAACATGGACCTGGACCCATCGCCAATTGATCGTAAGTAAACAATTTATATGAAAATTCCGCACTCGAAACTTTAAACGCGTTTTTCGCGAAATGTAGTACATTCGCAAAGGAAGAGTTTTCAAGCTATCCGTCTCAAATTTTGACACAACATTCTTGCCCCATTCTTTATCATGCTGTGGAAGCTTCTTTTTTAATCTTCATTTTTTTAACGAAAAACCGTCGAAAGAATATGCTAAATTCGATACTTTGTCTTCAAACCGTCGACATTTTGTCAATTTTGATTTTTAAAATACCTCCATAGCAAAATAGCGGCTTTTATACTGATTAATAATATTTTTACAAATCTTGTTTCAGATCATATTTACGGCCACAACCGTAAAGGAGTCCTCACGGTGTGCTCCTTTTTTCGAAGACATTTTCAATCGTTAAAAATACTGTAAAAAATAATAAAAAATAAACGTTTAAAAATTTGATTTCCGTTCTTCATGAGTGCTTTGATTCGACATAAGAAAATCAGACTAATTGACGTATTTTAACCATCGAAAAAAATCACGAAAATCAGCTATTTTTCGACCCGTTGCACTGTGATGATTCCTTAAATGGAAATAATTACAATTATAATTATATTTTAATGTTTCCAACTCTGATGCCAAAATATCGGTTTTATTCGAGTCCAATTCCGGTATCCATACTCTAGCCCAGAAACCCGCTAAAGAGCCATGAGATGCATAATTGCGACCTGTTAACATAGTCTATTTTAATTGTCTTTACAATAGAATATTTTCTTCGGAGTAAGTCACATTCACGGCAAGTCATGCTCCATTATTTCCTGGCACAAAAAACGGCCGTGAAAACGCATCGTTCGCTACAGGCAGTGTACGGATAGCCGTGACAAGTTGATTTTGCAGCTGAACGCCAGGCAGCACGTTGTTTGACCAAGTTTCGAAAGATGTAAAATGTTGATTGCTTTTAGATAATGTGAGACAAACAATAAGATGCTTATATAATTAGGCACTGGGAAGCCAAAAAGATGTATTTGTCTTACATTAACTGAAAACAATCAACATTTTATATCTTTAGAGGATGCAAAGCCAAAATCATGGAGTCCGGCCCAGCGATCGAAGACATTGAAAATCTCAATAAACAAATTATATTTTCATGGATATGCATTTTTAATTGCCCTCAGTTGATGTGAAATTAATTTAAGAATCCGCTTCCCTGTACTCTAAAGTATCCGTTTTGCAGTGTCTAAAGATGTAAAATGTTGAACGCTGTTAGCCGAAAAGCACAAATATGTATTTATCTTACAGTAACTAAGAACAATCAACATTGAATTCTACAGTAATTGTTCATTTCAATTGTCGTCCAATTCAATTGCTCACTAACAGTAATTGAAAACAATCAACAATGAATTTGAAATTCACTTTTCTTTGTACTGAAGCTAAAGGAAATAAGTTTTCGTTCCCTTCCAAAAAGATATGAAATCCCTTTTAAAAGCCTTTAAAAAGCAAAAAATGAACGCCATGTAATAAAAAAATCGCCTCAAAAACATTATCGCTCATTTTGACTTATAAAAACATTCGGATTTACCTTGTAATTATTTTTCATTTTAATTCAAGCGATGGTGTTAATCTATTTTTCAAGCGAATCAAATTTAGTGGTAATTCTATTTATTTTCGTGTACACCCTTGCGACTTTTTTACATCTCCTTTCTTTCTTTACACGTTTTCTTCTTCCTAGGCTTCTAGTTCTTACATCTACTCTTAATGTTTATCTCTAGCGCTCTGTCCGTGCTAAAAAAAAATATAATATAATTTCGCACTTATTCCTAGCGAATCAAATGTAGAAGAAAAGTGAGATAACATTTTAGAAAGTAGCTGAACCAGTTTACTAGAAATATTGCACGCAAAATTGTTCAACCTTATGAATAATATTTGTCCAAATATTGTATTTTCATTGAAAAAAATCATATTACTATTATAACATAAAATTTATATGTATATTATATAACAGTAAAACGTATGTACGACACAAGTATACTGGGAATGCTGTGCAACGACTTGGTATGCATGGTTAAGAAAATAAGCCCGGCGAAGGTCGTTGTTCTCTCTACTACTCAACTCTCAAGTTAAAAAAATATCAAAGTGCCCCATGTCTCGACCTTCGGAATAAAAGTTGATCAGATAGTAGTAATCAGTGATGTACTTCGAGACCATACGATACTTGAAATCTTATTTCATTTACATAATTTCAACAGTTACATAAAAATATAAATTTGAATGCATAACTATTACGCATTGCTTGGAATATATTCAGTCACATAGACTTTGGCTGTCGTCTTTCTAGCGAAAAAATGTATATCTCCATTTTACTGCTGACATATTGGATGGTTCTAAACGAATACAGTCGAAAATATTATAGGCCATGGGTATAACGTAGTGCTGGCACCGTGACGCGAATTGAGTGGTTTGACATACACACCGAGATATGAATATCCTAATCACACTAGCGTAAGAGACAGTAGATTCCATCGCTAATAATCCCAGCGGTACATGCACCGCTTAAAATTTAAAAAAGATATATGTACTGTTGCATTAGTCATCTAACCAGGCGGTAGGAAATGGAAATTTTACGTCTTCCCAAGTTTTTTTTCTTAACCATGCACAATGGTGATATAAATTTTATGTTCAGTAATATGATTTTATTCAATGAAAATAAAATATATTTGGAAAATTATTCTTAAGGTTTAACAATTTTGTGTACATTTCTAGTAAACTGGCTTGGCTAGTTTAAAACATGTTATCTCACTTTTTTTTTAACATTTGATTAATTAGAAAAATAGATTAAAACCATCGTTTGAATTACAATAACAAATAGTTATAAGGTAAATCCGAATGTTTTTATAAGTCAAAACAAGCGACAATAGTTTTGGGGGGATTTTTTTATTACTTGGCGTTCATTTTTCACTTTTTCGAAGTTTGTAAAAGGGACACACACACACACACACGCACAAATATCAATTAAAATGGTAATGTTTCATGGACGTCACGTGGAGACGCAAAATGAAAAATTGCAATAACAGTGAGATGTCGATTTTCCACGACGCCACGATTGAAAATGCTGCACCGCGCACACGTCATCTTTTGTAGGTTAATCGGATTCGCGAGAGTGTTAAAAAGATAATAATAGATTTTCTATATACACATATCGTCGTATATCATTTCCACCCGACATACATAATTACATATTTATTTATTGACCGATTCGTTTACTCTTTGCGCTAAACGTACTTTAGTATTCTCCGACTGGTGCAGATATAGCTGTCAAATTTAGCGATTTGACACCTGTAAAGCGCCCGTAATTTTTCATGTGGATCACACACCTTGCAGGTGTAAGGTAGTAACACGGTCTTACATACAGGTCGGGAAACTCCTAGGGTGGGGAGTGACTCAGATAATGAGGCAAACAGGCAGTTCTCGCTTCTGCCACCCGAAACACTGGTAGGTAGAAGTTAGCGAATCAAACGCAGGTCCGAACAGCTGTACAAAGACGCAGCTTTTTCGAAATAAACATAGTTTGTTCGGTTTAGCTACACTTTCTACAATTTCAATACATACAGTAATACAAAGTCCTCAGAAGGCCTAAAAAGTGTAGCCAAAACGGACAGACCCAATATTTGTAAGAGCGATATTAATGGAAAATGATTGAGTATTTTTTCACTCCTGAACTCCCGGGCAGAATGAGAATTATTGTTTCAGTAGACTGTATTTCTCGTATGTTCGAATTTCTGTAATATTTTTATTTGGTCTTTCGCCATTTGAGTAGATGGGGTATAAACGAATTTGTGCGGTCTACATTTATGTTAATTCTTAGTATATTGCATTGCTTGTTTGTTTCTACAACTTTTATTTTTGCTTTTGCTTTTTTAACAATGTTAATAAGAACCTGAAAATAAATAAAATGGAAGAGGAATAAAAAAAATAAATGAACGCGTTGTGTATGTTTAAAAGGCACCGTTTTTAGTGTTTTGTCAGTTTAGCGAGTTTGTTCTTTACAAAACATTGCTTTTGCCGTTTATGGTTTTCGTAAAAAGCGAACTGGCGCATCCGCAATCGAATGCAATAAAATATAGCAAAGGATAAGGCCGGGTTCACACTATGCGGTTCTACTGAAGCGTTTCAAGTAGTTTAGATTTCTAGAAACGTTGTGAACACGTGTACTGGCTGTCAGGAGGTTATGTTTCCTTTGCTGTATATCTAAATCTACAAGACTATTTCTACTTGACACCGCTTCCAGTAGATAAATGAGGAACTACGTTTTTGCCTCACTAACGATGACACTTCCCACCATGCAAAAACGCCAGAGTTTCCAGACCTGTATGTAAGGCCGTGGGTAGTAATCACGGTCCTACATACAGGTCTTGCAACGAAGCTAAATTTTCGTGGTGGGGGTAGGCACGTTTATCGGCTCCACTTTTCGATTCACTAGGCGCCGCTACGCGTCGCTACTTGCAAGGGAAAGTAGTTTTCCCTTTACCTCTTATCGGCGAATGGGCCCAACGTGTTTACGTATGTTTTTGTGGCGCGATTGTCGAAATTACCTTTATTTGCGACCATATACCAGAAGGTTCTACGCGATTTACCGTTATACATTTTTTATCGTGTTTTTATGCATAAGTGTGCATTTTTTTGGTAGTGTTTGCGAAAAAAATGCGAAATGGCTAAGGACTGCGCGGTTCGCAATGTAAAACGGGGTACAAAAATTGTAAGCAGAAATTCTCCGTGTTTCGCGTACCCAGAAATGTCGAACGATACAAAAAAAGGCTCGATGCTATTCCGGGACTGAAAGAGGCTTAGTACGTGTGCAAAACACATTTTGAAGAACGATGTATTGTGAGACATTGGAGAAAAAAAGATGTAAATGGTCGTAATATGTGCTGGTATGAATTCATTTATTCAAAAAGTTTTCAGTTTTTTTTAGATGAAAGTAGTCATCTTTTTTTTCAAAAACAACACATTTTTTATTGGTTTCGTATATTATGCAGTTTACACGACAGTACGGTAAATTAAGATAGGGCAAACGGCGCATGCGCTGCGGTCAGGAGGGAAAAGGACAGAAGAGCTGTTTCTTTCCCTTGCCGTCACGCACCAAGCGGCAGAAATCGGAATAAGAAACAGAGCCGCTAAAGGTGCCTACCCCCACTACCGCCGTTGTCAGACCTGTATGTAAGACCGTGCACACGGTATAGATGAGACAAACGAGACGCGCGGATGCTCCGCGAGTAAGAAAAAAAAATTAAGCGCGGCCAGATGTATAATAATAATAATAGTATCAATAATAATAATAATAATGGTATCAACAATAATAATAATAATAATGTGTACGAGGATTTGAAAAATCGCGGTCGTTGCCTTTATAACTCGACGCGTTATAATATTCTGCGCCGGCTTCTCTCACTCTGCCTCACGCACCAGCTCTCTCTCGCTCTTTCTCTCTCTTTCTCTCCCCCTCTCCCCCTCCCTCTCCCGCTCGCTCGCTACCGCTCCCTCCCTCTCCACCCCCCCCCCCCCCCTCTCGCGCTCTCTCTCTCTTTCATACTGAAGAAAATAAACTTTGGTTTGATTCGATAGGTCGTTTTTTTTCTCTCACGCCCGCCAATTTGGAAAAATTGTGGAAATGAAAACTGGAGAAAACGCGCTTTTAAGTTTTCAATAGGAGGAAATATCAATATCAAATATCAATCGCTTCTCTGCGTTTGACCTTGTATCTTCGGAAATATTTACAATTGGTTTCTGTAACTTTGTAAATATATTTTTGGATAGTTTATCTATCGATATAAGCAATTTTAGATAACACGATTTTTCGGACCTTATAATTGAGGCTCCGGCCTTCCATACATCTATCCACCTAGCTATCTGTTTATCTATCTACCTATCTATCTTTATATTTATCTATCCATCTACTTATCTATTTATCTATTTACCTATCTATCTATCTACTTATCGCTCTATTTATCTATCTATCAATAGACATTTATCTATCTATCCATCTATCTGTCTCTCTCCCTCTTGCACGCGACACTCATCGTATCTTCCCTAATTACCGAACTTTCTTTTTTCACGTATAACAGCACGTAATCTGAGTGAAATTTAATGCGTCTACTATACTACAGGTGGCGGACGCGACTCGCGCACGTGATCTCGTACACGGTAACGTTACGGAAATAGAAGCGTGCGCTTTTCATATTTCATCGAGCGATATTTACCGTTTGTTCGTGATACCGTACACGCAGATGGGTATACGAGCTGTAGCGGAAATTATATTTGGTGCTAGACGCGTGTATACCGTTGGAGTGCGTTTACGATTCGATTGAGCGTGCGGGTGCGCGCGCGCGTGGGTGTGTGTGTGTGTGTGTGGGCAAGATTAGGATTAGGTTAGACCGCGGCGCCAAGGTCTAACGACTGATTCATATGAATTTTGATGAAAAAAATCGAAAGGGCAGAATAACATTTTTCGATATCTCGCTTGGTTTTCGAGATATCGATATATATTGACTTTTCGTTTTTTAAAATATCTCTGTAAATATGCAGTTGTCGGAAAAATGATAAGACACACTTTTTGTAGGGAATTAAATTTCCTGCAAAAAGGTACTACACAAAATTTTGAATAACACGCACACACACACACACCGCTCCCCCCAACACCCAACAAACCCATACAAACTTGAATATGTCGAATCGTGGGGTGCGTAGAACACTGGGGTGGGCGCAGAGCACCTCTTCCATTTTTTCTTCATTTTTCGTTTATTGTTTTTGGGTTTTAAATTCGATTTTTTTTCGTTAAAAAAAATGTATCTTTTAAATCTTGCTGGTACACACATACACGCAACACACATGCACACACAAACGCAAACCTGATCCAATTCCCGAACAATTCAATATAAATTATTCGAACTTCAACACCTCGTTTGGTCCCCTTAAGAATCGATTTTCGATTTTTATCACTCTTGAAAAAAGTCTTATAATAAAAAATACTAAACGAATTTGCATCCAAATCTTGGCGCCCCGGAAATCGTAATCTCCCCTGTGTTTGTTTGGGTTGTTTGGGTGTGTGTGTGTGTGTGTGTGTGTGTGTGTGTGTGTGTGTGTGTGTGTGTGTGTGCGTGTGCGTGTGCGTGTGTGTGTGTGTGTGTGTGTGTGTGTGTGTGTGTGTGCGTGTGCGTGTGCGTGTGTGTGTGTGTGTGTGTGTGTGTGTGTGTGTGTGTGTGTGTGTGTGTGTGTGTGTGTGTGTGTGTGTGCGTGCGTGTAGTACGTAGTTTTATAGTACGAGCACGTACTCGTTTGTTGAGGTTTTTTCGGTGCGAGAATATTGACAAACAATGAAGTTATTATTTGAAGAAAGAGCTGCCGTTGCGTAACCAATCAGTGTGGGCGGTTCTGGAAACTAGGCTGATCTAAAGCGTAAAATAACGAAAATGTACTTCTGGTGAAATAATTAAATCCTTTCGCATGACCGGTTACTTCTTTGAAATGTTAAATACTACGAACTACTATAAAAAAAAGTTCGATTTTCGAAGAAAAAAAAACAACGAATAATTTTTTATTAAAAAATGAATAAACGTATGAAAAAAAGATTTGGTCGTACGATGGAAAATGTTATAAACTATGCTCTATCCCAATTCGAAGGGAATCGACCGAATAGATGTTGAGATACGACGTACACGCTTTTTTAAGGGGTGAGAAGCAGTCAGAATTTAAAAAAAATCGATTTTTTAAAAACGTTTCTTGAAGTATAATGTTTCGAAAATATTCCCTGAAAATTTCAAGTCAATCCGATGGATAGTTTGCGAGATATCCCAGAATTAGCGGCTGACAAACGCGCAAACGATAATAGCCGGGAAGGCAGAATGCTTCGAAGACAACAACAAATTGATATTTTGGAAGCTTCCACATCGGTAGAAAGCCTATTGTCTAGGCCAGGTATTGATGATTCGATGTAAGTAATTTTTTAATTAGTATTTCTATACATAAATCAAGTGTAAAATTGGAAAACTCTTTTAGAAATTTTCAAAAACGTATTACTCAAAAACGATGAACTTTAGCAAAATTTTATAAAGAATACTTTCGTTTTAAAATTTCCCAAAATGTCAAAAAAATAATTCATGCCGAAAAACTTTTTTTTTTGAAAAATTGTTTTAACAACTGGCTATGAACAATTGAATGCTCGACTTATCGGCAAACATTGTGATATTTGGATTCAGCGGATCAAAATACATAAAAAAAGTTTAACATCATCCATCGAGCTGAAAATTTTACGAACATATAATACCGTTTCCACATCGAAAAACTTTAAACGCGTTTTTCTTGAAACTATGTTTTGCAAGTCGGTGACCACGATAATTCAAAAACCACTCGATGGATTTTGATGAAATTTAGTGTGATAGCATTAAAAATTATTCCTTCATCGAAGGATTTTCATTTTTGTTGAAAATTTCTATTTTGTTTTTAACAATAAACGAGCGATTTTTTGGTCGAAAATCAAAAGTTATCTGTCGGAAGCCGCCATTTTATTGATTTTTGAAAAAAAAGCTTCGAATAAGGACTCGATTTATTATTAAACTAATGATTTTTTTTTGTTTTTTTATTTCAGATTATCCCAGTAAAATTTTATGATGGTCACCGCAAAGCACTACATGCCGAAGGGGGTCCGACAAAGATGGCGATATTTTTATAAATAATCAATCTTTTTCTTTGAAAATGTGTACAAGTCAAGTTGAAATGTAACATAAAAAGTCTGTGTAACCACTTTTGTAAAACAAACTTAATTACTATAAAAAAATTATTGAAAATGCTCGTTTTTTCACGCCTCTGACTACATCTCGCCCCTCAAAGCAGTGTTCGAGAAAAAGGCAAAAGGGCAAATCGCTAGGGTGCGGTGCGCCGTAGCGCAGCGGGCGATCTAACCCTTTACAAAAATCGACACAACACAATTGTGGCATTTTTACGAAATCTTTGCTGCCAGTTAATGTTAAGACCCTAGGCTGCAAATGTAATAAACAAAAATCGTATTTGTGACACTTCACGCACTCATACATTTGAAAAGATTAAAAAATCAATTTCTTTTGTATTCTTAAAACGATAAAACTATATATATGAAGAATATTTTCCCCAAGTTTCAGAGCGAAATTCGAAAAACTTCAAACGCTACAGCCCGTCAACGCTGTGCCTCACCGCTCGGATTCGGAGCGGGCGTAAACTTCAAACGCCTTTTTTTCAAAACCGCATTATCAAAATTGGCGTGCAGGATGACTCAAAACCTATTAAGCCAATTGAGTTGAAACTTGGTAGAATTATTGATAATATTGCTACCTTCTACTTGATGAGAATTTTTTTTGAAAAATTAGAAAAAATACTTCTTTTTTAATCTACATTGTACAGAAATGTTGCGTGAAATGTTGATTTTTTTTTTGTAAATGCGTGCCACTTTCTTAAAACTGCATTTTCTTTATTTCAATTACCGTCAAATAGAAACTATACATGTTCTTACTGGAAGTATGTTTCAATTTTCTCACGCGGCAACCTTGCCGTAACACTTTGCCACAGCACCGCCATTTTGATGATAAATGAATTTAAAACAATCTTCCGTATACTCAGCTATACTATTAAAGTATACGTAAAGTTCGATAAGTGTAGAATAATTATTTAGTAGTTTGAAAAATCCCTCAAAATCGCCCAATTTTTTCCCGTCTAAATGTATATCCCGCATTAAGGAGAGATATACACCTAGATGGTCGAGGTCGAGGATTTAGAAGCTATGGACATTCCGTCGACCGTAGAAGACCTACACTATGGGCCTGGTATCGATGATTCCATGTAAGTTGACAAATTTCATGATTTATTCATTCCCAAATTTTCAAACGCGTTTTTCTCAAAACCACGTTTTTCAAATCGGTACCCAAAATTTCTCGAAAACCAATGAACCGATTGCCTTGAGGTTTTTTGTGATTATTCTATACACCATTATCTAGTACTTGTCATAGGATTTTTTTCCGTTGCTTAGTTTTTGTTTCATAGGCAAAATAATAACTAATTTTTGGCCCAAAAATCACTATTTATGTTCAAACGTCCGCCATTTTGTCGTAAATCGATATTTTCAAAATCGGCTATGAAAAGTACTAGATTATAGTATCTAATTTAATAATCTTTTTGGTTTTTTTTCAGATGATTTTTGAAGAAACGCCAGTGGGTACCGTATACGCAGATTTTTTTACGACGCTCCAAGGATCATACAATATCCTTGTATATTTCTGATATTTTTAAATAAAGAAAATTAAACATATTTTTGAATGTATATACTTTTAGATCATTAAAACCCCAATCCGAAATTAAAAATAGTTTTCTTTATAAAATTCACAAAAATGACCTTTTTCCGGCTCCTAGGTGTATATCTTCCCTTAAGGGGTTGGGTCGTCCGTGAAGCGGATATACCGTGCGTCTCTCAAGCGCGTCGCACGTGCGACCAGGCACGGCCGCTCGAGTCACGCGCGAAACCAAAAACAAATGAGGAAACTACCTTTTTTGAAAAGCAAGCGTCTGATGCAATATAGCGTAGATGATTATCATTAAATATAAAAACTCACTTGTACACTACAAGGAAATTGAGATTGGATTGATAATTATAAAAAGTTGTATAAAATTTATTTCGGATTAACCGTGGCTTCTGTGGATCGTTCGGCCTCGAACACCCCGGTTAATCTGTGGTCTTACTGTACATATTACGTTCCTGTCAAACACGCGTACACATAAGACAACGCCATCTACAACAGCGCCTCTCGAACACTTATTTTTCATGTGTTCACAAATTCATCATTGCTAAATATCCCACGTTCAAATACATTTTGTAGGTTATGTTCGTGTAAATGTGTTCACGCTGTGAACGCGCGAGTCCAGGCTGCTTTTTGAATGTTCACCGTCGAGAATCAGACGACCTAATGCGCGAATAACTGCACTTTATCGGCACAAGCAGTGCAGCCAGATCGCGCGTAAAAGTTACCCCCTCTCTAGTCTCTTACGCGCCCATCACGCAATCATAATAGCGCGTGTCCGTGAGCGAGCGACGCTCGGAGATCTTCGGCAAGAGCCGAGCGGGTTCGAAGATTCCCGACCGCGCCTTCGGCAGCTACACCAACCATGGATGCTGAGCATGTTCATGTGCGGCCAAGCCGAAACGAAGGCTTCGAGGGAAAAAGCAATCTGAGCACGACTCGCGTGTGACGTCACCGGACGGCACGCTTTTAGATTTCAATGCTTGTTTAGCGCTTGATTCTGGGCGTTATTAATGTGTACAAAAAAATGTATCGCGCATTCTGATCGCTTATTTTTTTAGTTTATACGTTGATTTAAAAATAATAATGAATCTAAAATCCAAATTATTTATCTTCTAAAAAATTGTTTACGCTTTACTCACACCCGTCCTTACGCCAAATAAATTATAATTCATAAAAGTAAGCGGAAATATATTTATATTCGTGTTATTATATTAATTCTCATACTTTTATCAAGCGATAAAGCATTATCCGCAAAAACAAGCCAATCATCCATCCGGCCGTGAATCGTAAGTACCAGAAAGTGCACATATTCCACAAGCGATGAGATGGTCCTGTTGGCAGCGTCCCTGGCTTCGGGCCGCAAGGGCCCCACTGCAAATTTTTCTCCAAATTTTTCATAATTTCTCATATTTTAGTCATATTTGAGATTTTCGGAGGAAAAATGATTTAAAACAGATTCAAGTACTGGTCTATTTCTCAAAGAACACATTTGTTTTACTGAAAATTCATGATTTCTCATTTTTTTCCCCGGAAATTTATCGTTTTCCTATGACTTGCGGCTGCGGAGATATTCGGAGAAAAGTTAAAGATGAAAAGAAATGAGATTTTCGTAAAAAAACATTATTATTATTATTATTATTTTCTGGAAATTTCCCTTTTTCCTATTACCTGAGTGAACCAGAGGCTGCGGAGATATTCGGAGAAAATTTGAAGATGAAAAAAAATTAGATTTTCTTAAAAAAAACTTGTTATTATTTTTTTCCAGAACTTTTTCTTTTTCCTATTGAGTGAACGGCTGCAGAGATATTCGGAGAAAAGTTATAGATGAAAAAAAATGAGATTTTCGTAAAAAAAACTTATTACATTTTTATCCCTCATAATTCTAAGAAATAATTAATTTCCGAAATTTTTGCAAACATTATTTTCCTTAAGGCGTAACACCACTGTAACGGCCTGCCACGACGCGTTTTAGACAAATAATACTTGAGGTAATTATTAACCATATATTGAAGTATATTGCAAAAAAAATTATGGGAAAATATTACAAGATGGCGAAACTGCGGCAAATTCTTCCGAGGCATGTTGAACTTAAGGTGCTCTGCGGCACGCAGTATAACTTGTGCCAATTTTAATCTGGACAAAATCATTTTCTTTAAATTAAGTCTAGATGAGTGTAGCTAGTGAACCACGTAGGGGATTTTAGAAATATTGATTTTTGAGTAATTGCCGAGTATTCGACTAAAAATGTTCATTTTTTTTAAGACAGTTATTTGTTAATACATATTGTTTAAATTAACTTATCGGAAATCCCCTACGTGGTTCAGTAGCTACACTCATGTAGACTTGATAAAACAAAATTATTTTTTTTTAGATTAAAATTCGCACAGTTATACTGCGTGCCGCAGGAGTTCGGCATGCTTCGGAAGAATTGCTACAGTGTCGCCATTTTGTAATATTTTCGGATAAAAATTTATATCAATATACTTAAATGTATTCTCAATAAATACCGCAAGTATTATTTGTTTATCACATTTTCTTCCGCCAAAAAAAAATATCAAAAAATACGCTTCCTGTAAGGCCGTTACAGTGGTGTTACCCCTTAAAGTCTTCATTTTATTTCCGAGATTTTCCCGTAATCATAATTAAAATGATGCCATATTCGGAAAAATTCGAAAAAATTTGAAGAAATTCGGAGAAACTCGGATGTTTGCGTTAAAATAATTGTCCGCAAAACTCCGAATCCTTCATATTTGTTCAAATTCATAGAAAAATTCGGAAAAATTTTCCGAAAAAAATCGGAGTTTTTCAGAAAAAAAATGCACTAGGGGCGCGGGGTCGTTCCCCGCGCTGAGTGCTTTTTTAAAAATTGTTATTACTATTAATTCTTATTTGATTAGTTATTTTCATTAGTTATCATTGTTATTTTAATTAGTTATCTTTTAGTGTCGAAAAATTTATCGCGCACTCTGACCGCTTATTTTATTAGTGTGTACGTTAATTTAAATATAATAATAAATCTAAATTACAACTTATTTATCTTCTAAAAAATTGTTTCCGCTTTACTCACACCCGTCCCTATGCCAAATAAATTGTAATTCATAAAAGTAAGCGGAAATATATTTATATTCGTATTATTATATTCATTCTCATATACTTTCATCAAGCGACAAAAGCATTATCATAATGCTTTTTCACTTGATGAAAGTATATGAACGGAAATATATTAGGCATCGATAAGGGATGTGGATTGGAGAAAATGGTGGGAAATGTAAAAAGGGGAAATCCCTGTACATGGAAGCTACAATTAGCGAAGCGTTCGCCGTAGCAGATACAATAAAAAATAATCATAATGATAACTAATAAAAATAACTAATCAAATAAGAATTAATAGTCATAATAATTTAAAAAAAAAGCACAGAGCGCGCTGAACGATGCCGCGCCTCTGCGGACCGAAGCCAGGAACGCTACCAATGGGACCATCTCATCGCTTGTGGAATATGTGCACTTTCTGGTACTTACGATTCGCGGCCCGATAGATTATGATAATTTTTTAGAAGATAAATAAGTTGTAGTTTAGATTTATTATTATATTTAAATTAACGTACAACCAATTAAAATAATAATGATAACTAATAAAAATAACTAATCAAATAAGAATTAATAGTAATAATAATTTTAAAAAAAGCACTCAGCGCAGGGAACGATCCCGCGCCCCTAGTGCAGTTTTTTTTTCTGAAAAACTCCGATTTTTTCTGGAAAATTTTTCTGAATTTTTCTATGAATTGGAACAAATATTTTTACGCAAACATCCCAGTTTCTCCGAATTTCTCCGAATTTCTCCGAATTTTTCCGAATATTTCATCATTTTAATTATGATCACGGTGAAATCTCGGAAATTAAATGAAGACTTTAAGGGGTAACACCACTGTAACAGCCTTACAGGAAGCGTATTTTTTGATATTTTTTTTGCGAAAGAAAATGTAATAAACAAATAATACTTGCGGTATTTATTGAGCATATATTTAAGTATATTGCTATAAATTTTTATTCGAAAATATTACACAATGGCGACACTGCAGCAATTCTTCCGAAGCATGTCGAACCTCTGCGGCAACGCATAACGTGCCAATTTTAATCTAAAAAAAAGAATTTCGTTTTATTAAGTCCACATGAGTGTAGCTACTGAACCAGGTAGGGGATTTTCGATAAGTTAATTTAAACAATATTTATTAACAAATAACTGTCTTAAAAAAATATTAAACATTTTTAGTCACATACTCGGCAATTACTCAAAAATCAATATTTCTAAAATCCCCTACGTGGTTCACTAGCTACACTCATCTAGATTTAATTTAAAAAAAATTATTTTGTCCAGATTAAAATTGGCACAAGTTATACTGCTGCCGCAGAGCACCTTAAGTTCAATATGCCTCGGAAGAATTTGTCGCAGTGTCGCCATTTTGTAATATTTTCTCATAAAATTTGTTTGCAATATACTTCAATATATGCTTAATAATTACCCCAAATAATATTTGTCTGAAACGCTTCGTGGCAGGCCGTTACAGTGGTGTTACCCCTTAAGGAAAATATTGTTTCCAAAAATTTCGGAAATTCATTATTTCTCAGAATTATGAGGGATCAAAAAATGTAAAAAGTTTTTTTTTTACGAAAATCTCATTTTTTTTCATTTAAACATTTCTCCGATATCTCCGCAGCCGTTCAGTCAGGTAATAGGAAAAAGGGAAATTTCCGGAAAAAAAAATAATAATAATAAGTTTTTTTTACGAAAATCTCATTTCTTTTCATCTTTAACTTTTCTCCGAATATCTCCGCAGCCTCAGGTTATAGGAAAAAGAGAAATTTCCGGGGAAAAAAATAATAAATCATGAATTTTCAGTTAAAAAAATGTGTTTTTGGGAAATTTTTTTCTCCGGAAATCTCAAATATGACTAAAATATGAGAAATCATGAAAAATTTGGAGAAAAATTTGCACTAGGGGCCCCCGCGGACCGAAGTCAGGAACGCTACCAACGGGTCCATCTCATAGCTTGTAGAATATGTGCACTTTCTGGTACTTACGATTCGCGGCCGGATGGATGATTGGCTTGTTTTTGGGGATAATGCTTTATCGCTTGATGAGAGTAGAAGAATTACTATAATACTACGAATATAAATATATTTCCGCTTACTTTTATGAATTATAATGTATTGGGCATAAGGACGGGTGTGAGTGAAGCGTAAATGATTTTTTAGAAGATAAATAAGTTGTAATTTAGATTTACAGTAGAACCTCGATTATCCGAACCAATTCGGACCGAGACTAGTTCGGATAATCGAAACGTGGGTTTTTTGGAAGGAGATCATAAACAACATCTTTTTACATAAAAACTGTACATACATATATATTAAAATTTGACATACATATTAGCGTTGAAATATATATATATATATATATATATATATATATATATATATATATATATATATATATGCGTGCGTGTGTGTGTGTGTGCGCGCGCGCGCGCGCGCGTGTGTGTGTGTGTGTGTATTTTAAATACTTGAAAAAAGTCGAATGCCTTTTTTATATTAAAAAAAAAATCTACCATTTTTAATTGACGAACGGCTGTAACGCGTTTTTGAGCAGCTAAGTCTCGCAGCCGGTTGAGAAGGAGAAGTTGCGTTGGGTTGCTCATTGTTACTCACGGCGGTGGCAGTGAGCAACAATGTATCTTTCCCGCCAACGTTCGGATAAACTAAGTCATCGTTCGGATAATTGAGGGTTCGGATGATCGAGGTTCGGATAATCGAGGTTCTACTGTATTATTATATTTAAATTAACGTATAAACTAAAAAAATAAGCGATCAGAGTGCGCGATACATTTTTTTGTATACATCAATAACGCAGAGAATCAAGCGCTAAATAAGCATTGATATCATCTAAAAGCCTCGCGCGTTCCGTCGGGTGACGTCACGCGCGAGTCGTGCTCAGATTGCTTTTTCCCTCGAAGCCTTCGTTTCGGCTTGGCCGCACATGAACGTGCGCAGCGTCCATGTGTTGGTGTAGCTGCCGAAGGCGCGGTCGGGAATCTTCGACCCCGCTCGGCTCTTGCCGAAGATGTCCGAACGTCGCTCGCTCACGGACACGCGCTACTATGATTGCGTGACGGGCGCGTAAGAGACTAGAGAGGGGGTAACTTTTAGCGCGATCTGGCTGCAC
This sequence comes from Ophion ellenae, assembly GCA_963210295.1. NCBI lineage: Eukaryota > Metazoa > Arthropoda > Insecta > Hymenoptera > Ichneumonidae > Ophion > Ophion ellenae. Next base: position 29,700,584 of record OY723388.1, read on the forward strand.
TGGGCACAAGATTTGTTTTTCAGTTGACGGAGTGGGGGCACTCCCCTCTCTCTCCTCTCTCGCTCTTTTGACTAGCTCACCGTGCGCACACTGCGAACAGCGCTGAGTGACGTAGCAGGCACACCATAAAACACTCGCCACAGGCACGCGATAAAATATTCGCGGCAGATCTCCTCTCGTGTGCACAACGGCAAGTGAGAAAAGAATCTCGCGATTCCAGTGCCTCTCGTGACTACGTCGTGTTCGCGAGACGCCACGAAAAGCGCAAATGTCTTTCTCTCTGAGAAGATGCGCCCTGAGGCTACTAAAGACCAGCAGCGAGTGTCGAAGCCTCACGTGTATTCGTGAAAAGTCAACGATCCTCGAGAACTCGTGGACGAAGGCGACAAAAATTACGAGCTCCTACGTCGGGTAAGCCCTATTCGCCTTCTTCCCGGCACGACGAGACCGACCCTCTTTTTTTTCCGCGACCTTGAACTCCGCTGTTGACCATGACATCTCGATCCTCCGTATCGCGTTGGCGCCGTTGACAATTCCTGGGCTCCCCCCCGCGTCGAAATTGCACGCTATCAGCCTTAACTATTCTCTCTTATCAACGTTTTTGCACCATTACTGGAATTCCGCCTCCCATTTTTTTCATGATACTCATGAGATCTACGATATTAATTAGCGAGGAGAAGAGAATACCGACGAAAATGTTCTTCCCAATTCCATGAGACAATGATAACGTAAGCCGACCATAAACAAGTTGCAGAGCAACAAGTAGGCCAGTGACGATTCCATTTTCCCCCACCGATGACTTTTGCCTCACCAGTTATCAGGCGCACATACGCAGAGTATGAACTGTGCTCACGTCGCTTTCCATAATTCACAGAACCCGTTAAGACTCCTTTTTAAAAAACAACGTTCCACATACAAAAGGTGGCCTTATTCTTCCAAATGTAAGGTACAAGTTCACGGCAGTGAAAAGCGTCAGATTGCATGAGAATGGCGCGTCCCTTTTGCTCGCATTGATAATGCTCATATCTCCATCCGAATGGCTGTCCCATATATTTCGGATAAGGTATGCGCATGAATTTCCATCGCCGAGTGGCTAAAAATCTCGGTGAAGTACCCTACTGCGCCTATTCTATCTCTTCACGTCTTTCTTGTTGCTTGCCTGATCTTTTCCCGATCCAACGATTACCATGGAGGGTCAACAGCTTGGCGTGAGTCGCGACGACGAGCTTTGCGAATGGTTGATTTGTCGAGTAGACGAGTCGCTTTTTACCTCGCAGGGATGACGTCATTAATTGTAGCTTCGCGATTGTCACAGAACCCAGACGGAACGGACAATTCACAACAAGGCCCAGGCTAGTTGGGCTACGACGAGGGATGAGAGCAGAGAAATGATGGCCTTGTGGCCCGACGTGATAAGAGACCTTACAGAGTTCAATCGAGAGCTGGATATCCCAGAGGTGGCCAGGTGGTACACCAAGGTATTTACTACAAATTGCATTCACTTTAGGACTCGCAGAGCCTTTTTTTTCTATTCTTTTCTACTGTAACTTACTGGATCAAATATGAGCATTTTTTTGGAGCCGTTTACAATAAAACTAACAAGGGGGCATTCCCTACCCCCCATCACCGATTTCGCTCAAATTTATAGGACATGCAGGGCTTGGCTAGAAATGAAAGTACCCGAAGTAGGAACTCCAGATGGCCAAGCGTTTAGAAAATAAAAATGTTGACGCGGCTCTCGCACCGTATAAGCCATTTACGTTAGTATGTTTGCCAAGCAGCGGTTGGCGTAGCTGTAAGAGCTTGGACTAGAAATTCGATGGTCGTGGGTTCGACTCCCCGTGTGGAGACTTTTTTCTATCTTTTTCTCAATTTTTATATTATTCATTTTTCAATTAAGCAAAGAGGCAAGTAGTTTATTTTATTTATTTATTTATACGCAAAAGGCATATAGGACGTCATTTTTTAATGAGTGCATAATCGTAGAAAATTTTGAGTTGCTGATTGGCTCGTGGGGAGGACAAACAAATCCGCAATTATACGATGAACTCTTCCAAGATGAAGAAGGATTGCCAAGGTGTAGCATCAAAGTAATTCCCCCTAAATGTACTCCACTGGTGCAACCCCGCGAGGTATATTTTTATCGTTAGGTTAAAAACTTTATTAAAAAAATACAAAATTGCTCGTATCTCATCGAGCAAGAAAAAGAAATAACATCGCGAGAAGACTGCATAAAAATACATTCGATTGTTCATCATCAATTATCCGCGCCAATATTCGGTAACATGTTACGTTACGCGTGGTTCGCTTCTAAACTTTGCGATGAGAGAGAATGCTTCGTGAATGTCAATCAAGTATGTTTTTCTATGGAGACGTTGAAACAACGGGGTGGTTGTAAAAATGCGGCGTTTATAACGTGTGCTAGATGCAGAAATAATTATTGTTTTCCCTGTTTCTACAATAAATATCATCCCAGTTGACGGTAATCCAAAAGTTTTTCTTATTCACGTAAATAAAATATAAAAATGCATAATTTTGCTCTTTAATTATATATTTTATGAAAGATTAGCATCTACAGAATAAATCTATACCTCTTTGGCATTCTTTTGAAGTTCATTGAAAAAAAAATCATAAACCGTCATTTAACTCAACTGGACTGTTCCACTCTCCTTGATGGATTTGCAAGTATTTTTCGGAAAAAATAGGGTATTCTTGTGATGAGTAGTATTTGCCAGAAAAAATGTAACATTCGGAAAAAAAATGAAATTCCATTTTAGGTCCAGCAGAATGGAGATAAATTCCGAATACGAAACACTCCTAAAAAAACTTTTTTAAATGGAATTAAATTCCATTTATCCACTTTAAAATACGATTATTTTTTCTCGACGACGAAATGCAAACAAATTCGCCAGTTTTCGCATTTGGAATTAAATCATCTTCATTATGCTTTCCTCAAAACAGAATTTGAACTTTTTTCTAGAATGCTCATTTTTTTCTGGCAGATACTAAGAAAAATATGCTCCATTTCTATCCAAAAAGGGACTTTCAAAACGATCAAAGGCCTCCTTTTTCTCGGTGGCGACGAAATCTTCGCGCAAAACCCTTAAAAAACACATGGCCACCTTATTATTGTGACCCTATACATCTGTATATATTTTTATGTGTTCGTCGGTATTGACCAAAAAAATATAAAATATCCATTAATAATTATACTACATCGAAGTATACATTTTTTAAACCTATATATATTAAAAATATATTCTTGTTTATGAAAAAAAGATAAATAAATTACATAGATAATTAATAAAACGGATATTTTATATGTATATTTTCTCCCTACATCGTCACATGTCTATAAGCCTGAAAATATTCTCACAAATATATTTTAATCTCTCATATGATGACTAGTGTATTGTATATTAAAATATCCACAAGGGACTGATTTTTATTATACAATAATAATGGTAATAGCAAGGATAGAAATAATACCAGCCATATACCTTCTAAATTCTGAATATAGAAATAAAAATTCGATGCTTATTATGCGTGCCTTGGAGGAGGTAGGGGGGGAGCGCAATGGCAAAGCATGAGGGACGAAGATATGGAGGGAGTAAAAATAATAATCGAAAGAGCTATACGAATAAAAACTAACCGGAAAATACAACAATATTGGAACAAAATTGAGAATTCGACAATTGTAGGGCGTACAAAAATCGAAAACAACATATAGAAAGGTAAGAGTATGGGAGGAAAGAAGATCTACGCTCTCAAATGCACAGACGACATTGCCCTGGTAGCAGACGACGCAAAAGGTCTCCGGGGTTATGTTGAGGGATCTGGAAAAATATGAGGAAAGGATGAAGATGGAAGTTAACACTAAGACAACGAAGATAATCATTTTTTAAAGGGGCGGGGAGGCCTATGAAGGGAGAATAATGGAAGTTCAGAGGGGAAACACTGGAAGTCGTGAAAGAGTCCAAATACCTAGGATTCGGGTTCTCGGCAAACAACTCAATGAAAAGGCATCTACAAGTTGTAGCAGTGAAGGCAAGGAAGGCAGTGAATGCGGTGTGGGGCCTGATGAAAAGAGCAAGAATGGACAACCTGAAATATAGACTCCAGCTGATGGACTCTTTGGTAAAAGCAGGGGCGCCATACGGGGTGGAAGTGTGGGGCTGAAGGAAAAGGGAGGAAATGGAGAGGATGCAAGGGAGATTTGTAACAATGGCAATAGGTTTAGCTAGGAACACACCGGTCCATATCTGGAAAATGGAGGCTGACAAGAAAAGCATTGACGTGGAAGCTAGGAGGAGAGCGAGCAGCTACTTGTTACGAATTGTGGAAATGGATGAGGACTGATGGCCAAAAATCTGCTGCAGGAACATTAAAAACGGGATCGAATCAAGATGGGGAAAGGAGTTAAGGACGGCGATGGAGGAGGCCGGAGACGGGAAGATTCTGGTATTAATAAGGAATAATAGAGACAACAGGGCGTTCAGAGACATTCCGAAGGAAGGAATAGAGATAACGAGAGATCAGGACATACAGAAGAATTGGGGAGAAATAGACAAATCTTCATTCTGTAATTATTTCAAGGACATAAAAGAAAGATTGGGGCGGGAGGTTTTCTGGGAAGAGAACGACGTTAGGGAAGTCATAAAAGAAGAGTGGTAAGTGTGAGGTGCAGTAACTTAGAGAGGAAAGGGAAGAAAGGCTACAGCAATTGGGCATGCAGAGTATGCGGAAAGGAAGAGGAGACGTTGGAACATATATGGCAGTGTGGGGACGCAAGGAGAAACATTAACAATAAGCGGGTAGAGGAAGTCGACAACTGGAGAGGGGATACGGTGGGAGATTGCCTAAAAGGTTGGTGGCTAAAAACGCTGAAAGGAAAAATGGTCAAAGAATTGGGAAAATACACAATGGCATTCAGGGGCGTCGAAGCAGCAGGCTGGAAACTATGCGAATTCGTTTATCAAATATATCTAAACTAGTAGTCGTAGCCCTGCATGGACGGGCGAGTACTTTTAGGGGAACTTAATGTGATATATTGTTAGTAGCTATAGTCTTTCATATCTTTTTGTGCGGAATGAAAAATTGTGAAAAAAGGAACTCAACACTGTAAGCTGGTTAATGTCACAGCAATCGCAAGACATATGGAATAAATCTTCTTTTTCTAGAAAGGTACTAGGAAGGATAGGGCATAGAGGAAAGGAGTGAAGAAACACGGACCAGGTTAAGATGCGGAAATATAGGAAAAGGAGGTAAAAAGGGAAACCCAGATACCCTATGCCGGTGTTGTAGGACGGAAGAAGAAAGTTTGGAACACATTCTTGATTGCGGGAAAATCAAATAAAAATGAATAAGGAAGTGGTAGATGGTTGGGAGAAGCGGCGAACAGGCTACAAGGGGGAAGTACTAACAGAAAAAATTAATAAAGAATTGAAAGGAAAACCGATCAAATAATTGTGCGAGTATGTAAAAGCCTTCGAATGCATGATACAAATATAAGCATAAGGGAGACAAAGGATGAAAGACAAATGTTGTCAAAAAAAAGAAGGAAACATGTAACTATACTATAATACCATACTTACCATGTATATGAATTGTTACTCGAAATACAACAAATATTTTTGCCCAATGTGCATAAAATCCTTATTTTTTAAATCTATTTATGCAGGTATTGCAATACAACGTTCCAATTGGCAAAAAAAACCGCGCTCTAGCACTCGTTGGAGCTTACAAAATGCTTGCCCCACCGGAAGACCTTACCGAGGAGAATTTACGACTGGCAAGAATCCTTGGATGGTGCATCGAAATAGTCAGTATCGCTTTGAATTTAAAATGTATATTTATAGCTTGGGTTTGGAAGGATCGAAGAGAAAAAACCAGAATTATTGTTAATTTTTTTAGCATTGAAAATGCTTTTAAAAATGTATATGTTTGTTGAGGTAGGCTGCGTTGTAGTAGAGTGGGGGTTGTAGTAGAGTGGGGGGAGTGCGACATGCTGAATGCCTGTGATTGGTTGAAAAATGCCCTCCCCCACCCAATTCTAATCTTGTTATTAAATTAATAATTATATTACAACAATTATGTAATAATTATTATACAAACACCGAATTATACAGGGTGTCCTGTTATGAATGGATAATCCTGCAACTGTCGATAGGTCAGATCATGTCCTACTATACGCTGGAATTTCACTTTAGTAAAAGTCCCACTGTTTTTGAGATTCTGGACTTTACGTTATTTTTGAAAAAAAAAAACATCTGCTTTTGGTTTTTTCGCATGCCGTTCGCATAACTAAGCAACTTTTCAAAGTAATTAGCACGATATGCGTAGTACGTTTTTTTTTACACCGCAGGCTATCAAAGTCAGATGTTCGAATTGGTTTGTATGAAAATTCTTGCACAAGATCTTTTTTCATAGTTTCCTTAATACTTAAGGTTAGGGTAGTCCTATCGCTTCACACTATTCATACCACTGTTCATACTTGAGACTTTCACCATGTATATTTTTAACATATGCAAAAAAAATAATTTGCAATAACTAACATTTTCCATGTGTAAACTGTTTAATGAATGTTCACATTTAATTAGAAAAATTAAAAAAAAGTTATTACAACGATTCGCGCAGTATTTCTAGCTTTGATATTTGGCAACATTGATTCTATATCCGTCTCTTTTTACTCAACCAGGCGAGTTTAACCTCCATGCTTTTCACCGTCGATCTGTCAAAACAATGTCAGGTGCGGGAAACATAAAACATTGTATTCGAGCCACGACTGGTAAAAAGCGTGGAAAATTTGTGTCGGCGAAATATGTCGGTTAAAAATGAAATATGTGTGGAAATTCGAATGAGTGAGATGAGGTTAGGACTACAGTCAGCTGTTGCCTTACTGTCACGTCTCTTTATCGTAGCGAGTGGTAATAAATCCAATACCGGAAGTTGAAATTAAACTTAATATTACATGAAAATTAGGTCAATGAGCGTCATTTTTTTCTGAGAGCATTGGATTACTACAAGCGTTAAGTATGTAAATCTGATTATTTTTAAAAATCTGACGGATTCCCACTGTTATATACACTTTTGTAGCGACCGGAAATTGGATTTTTGTATATCGTCTCGGAATTCCTTCACAAAAACACGCAATTTTGATGTTTTTTTCTCTGCAATTACCCTGATAGACAAACGTGCTGTGCAAATTCACATGCCAGCATTATAGCTGCAAGAGGACAGCATACGGCGGCACACCGTGACACCAATATGATGTCTTTTGCTTCCGCATTGAGCTGCAAATTTTCGCCACAGTGCGTGGTTTGGCGAAATAAATGTGTGATGCCGAGACGGCAAGTTTGCAGCAAATATACGCAACAATTACCTGCTGCAATAATGGTACTGATGCGGCAAGCTCCATATTTGAAGTTATGTCATCTTTACATCACGTTTCAGTCATAAATGCACCACCACGCTGTGACGCTCAGTTGCCGGTAAAAACGATGCAAGGTATCGCGGCATTGAGATGGAAAATTTGGAATACGTTATTCCGGCAAGGTTAGGGCACATTGGCGGCACGCTGTGACGTTCCATTGCCGGCGAAAACAAGGTACATGATTATAACCATAGGCAGATTCGTTACGACAAATGTCATGATCCTAAAATTAGTTATATAAATTGAACCAGTTGGATGGTCGAGTGGTTAGCGTGCTTGCCTTCTAAACCAGCCCCTCATGAAGTTGCGGGTTCGAATCCCAGCGTCGTACTATCGGAAAAAAAACAATTACGGGCATGACCAGCCCCCTGACACTGGGTACTGTTCCTATGGCAATAAATTACTCGCGTGTTATCCGGGATGTTCGATTGCGCTACAGTCCACTTCGTGGCGCTAGTAGTCATCTGCTCGTTTTCTTTTACGCATGCGCGTTCCATGCTCGATATAATAATATTTTCGGAGTATATGGAGTTTTACGCGTTTTACGGTGGTGTTGTGACTTGCGGCTTGTGCACTGAAAAAAAATTCGTTCACCCAACCAAAACTCAGTTGGTTTAACAAAATGTACCTTTAAATACGTTCAACTTGATTTTTGATTGGCATACCAAACGTTTTGTTAAGCTAACTGATAGTTTTAGTAGTGTGAACTGTAGCTCATTTAGCATGTCTGGGCAACTGTTAAAACAACAAAATTTCGAGATAACAAAATGCATTTTGCACTTTCAACGATTTCTTTTTCTCAGTGTGAACACAATACAATTTTCAGAACATTTTAAATGCCAGAAAATCAATCCGCGATCTGTGAAGTGTATTATTTGTTTACCATTACATACCTTCTGTATTGTGTGTAGGTTATAATTATCAATCGACGAAGGGCGGCAATGGGTTTGAGATAAATCATGCCGACATGCATCGTCCCTGGTTGTACCTCAGGGTACGAATCAAACCTAGAAAAGGTGAATTTTTTCGCAAATCCCAAGAACCCGCAAAGTGAGAATTGATGGAAAATAGCTGTGCGGCGAAAGAGCAGCTGTGTGGAAAGTGGAAGAGCCGTTTGCGAGAAGCATTTCCAGAAAACCGAAAATGTGGGAACGCCACTTTCTACGTCCCGATGGAAAAGTACTTGGAGTTCGATCATTTTTTTTGTCATAACCCGAATTTTTATTTTTTTCTATTACGTTCGAATTATGACAAAAATTTCAGGGGAAATACAAAATCGCTCACTTAAAACAAGGAAGTGTCCCATCGCTATGTCCGTGGACCAAGATAGAACAGCTACGGTCAGAAAATGTGTTGACAAAAAATGATACGGCAAAAAAAAAATTCGAAATTTTGTACCACGTAAAAAAATATTCAAGGTTCATTCATATATTATAAAGAAAAAAACCGTTCATTTTATGAAAATGGATATTAAATGTTGATCTTTTGAATTTAAACATTGTTTATGGGAAATAAATATATTTTTCCTCATATTTATATGTATCGATTTATTTATTGAAATTTGCATGCTTGTTTAGAAACCGACACGCACGCATACACTTACTTCCCGGTCTCTAGCCGCCAAAAAAACAAAAACATTTCTAGTTACATAATTTTAAACGATTGAAATAATAATATTAAATAATGATTATAATAAACATTTTCTCCATTATTTGGTGGGTTCGGCTGGTTCACAGGTAATATGGCATATATATAGTTATCGAGCAGGTGACTACCAGCGCCACACGTGGCAGCGATTGAAAATAAAAATGACGGACATTACGCGAGCCATGTTTGACTGATGGCAGCCCCCTGACGCTGGTAGATAAATGGTGTTCGCAAAATGTCCTTGCCGCACTGTGGCGCTAGTAGTCGTGTGACAGGCATGCATGATTTTCCATTTGAACACAATAGCTAATGTCGCCATAACGATAACAGGCGAAAGCCACGAAAGTATCGAATCGTTCAGCTGATCGGAGTATTCAGAGCCGAAGGCTGTCACACAACAGCGAACGCTAGGCAGTGGCGATTTCAAGAACTAAAAAGCCGGGACAAAACACGTTTTCGTTATCGTATAGGAATAGTAGGCCAGTGTCAAGGGCATGACTGATGGTGACAGGGGGCTGGGCATAACGCATAGCCCTCACTCATACGCGGGCGTCGCACATACGAACTGGTACGTGTGTGCGATTGTATTCAATTAAATTATTTATTTTGCCCTCCTTTTATTCTCGCCTGCCCAGCTACCGGTAATGCAGAATTAGCCGGTCACAACACCGCAATAGCGTGCCTCGTTTATGCCGACGAAGGAGCGTTACGGTGTGTTCTAAATATGCCGGCAACGGAACGTCACAGCATGCCGCCAATGTGCCCTCACCTTGCCGAATAGCGTATTCCAAATTTTCTGTCGTAATGCTGCAATAACCCAGCAATGAACGTGCTCCAAATGTACCGCCAATATTCTGTATTTTCGTACTGCAATATTAACACCAGCATTCACACGAGGACGCGCAATGCTGCGATAACGTGCCTAGTTTCTATCGGCAATGGAGCGTCACAGCGTACCTCCAATGTGCCTTCAGCTTGCCGAAATAACGCATTCCGAATTTTCGGTCGTAATGCTGCAATAACCCAGCAATGAACGTGCTCCAAATGTACCGCCAATATTCTGTATTTTCGTACTGCAATATTAACACCAGCATTCACGCGAGGACGCGCAATGCTGTGCTGCTAACACACAGCTTAACGCGGCGGCAAAGGATGCCATTTTTCCGTCACAACTTGCTCTGGCTTGGCGTTGTGTTGCCAATGTGTTGTCGCCAAATTTCTTACTGGATAGGTCGATAACCAACCCTGAAATTTTGACGAGACGATTATTAATATATTTAATGAAGCTCAAAAAAAATTATGAAAATCCTATGGATTGAAGCCTGACGATAGGACTACCGTAAAAAGAAAACTTTTCTAGATAAAACAAATGACCAAGAGTATATTTTTTCTCAAACCGGGTAAAAAAAGTTATCATTTGTAGAAATGGCATGCGAAAAATCAAAAGCAGATGATTTTTATCTCGAAAACCGTGGGGTTTTTACTAAACTGAAATTTCAGCATATAGTAGGACATGATCTGACCTATCGACAGTTGCAGGATTATCCATCAATAACAGGACACCCTGTATATCTCAATGTATCAATATTTTTTCGAAAAATAATAGAAACCAACTCATATTATTTAAATGTACCTGTTTTATATTACCCGAAAAGTCTGATTACATTTCCAATGCCATGAAATAGTTGCACTTTGCGTAATATCTGTCGATTTTTTAGTTTAAACTTTAAGAAATTATTGATATGTACTTATTGATAATACTTGAATACTTGAAACTTTAAGAAATTATTGATATGTAATTATTGATAATACTTGAATACTCTCGTATTCAAGTATTTCTTCCCGATCCTCAGGTCCATGGCTACTTCATAGTCACGGATGACATAATGGATCACGCGGAAACGCGACGAGGACAAAAGTGCTGGTATCGCTGCAACAACATTGGCCTGGCGGCGATAAACGATGGACTGTACCTTGGTGAAACCGTTCATCAGCTGCTCAAAAAGTACTTCAAGGACAAGCCCTACTATCTGAACATCATCGATACCATCGCTGATGTAAGACACGACCGCATTTTTTAAAATCATTTACATTGAACGCGAAAATCGGCGTTTTTTATAATTACGATCATGTTCTAAGGGTTAAGGCGGGAGCTTGAATTAGAAGGTCTGAGAAATCGTATTTTTTTAATTGCTCAAATCGATAGATAGACTACCCAGGAATATATTTACAAAGTTAAAGGGGCCAATTGTAAATATTTCCGAAGATACAAGGCCAAAAGCAGAGAAGCGATTGATATTTGATATTAATATTTCCTCTTATTGAAAACTTTGAAGCGCGTTATCTCCAGTTTTCATTTTCACGATTTTTCGAAATTGGCGTGCGTGATAGCAAAAAAACTAAACGACCTATTGAATCAAACTAAAGTGTATTTTCTTCAGTATGAAAATCTCTTCTAAGTGAATAAGGAAAGTCATTGAAAAAGTCTTTTTAAAAAATTTTATAGCACGTTAAAGTGGTTTTTGACAATTCAACATTTTATTGGTTTATTTGGTTCAGTCAAGAATTATGATCTGCAGTCATTTATTGTTTCATGTTGAATTTTTTTTATACAATTCAAATATACATGAAAAGATACCTCGATGTTTACGAAGCTCACTTGTTTTTTTTTTCCTTTTAAAAAAATTCCCGAAGAACGAGTTTTTCTCCGATATAAAATTTGCACTGTCTGTCGATTCGTTTTTTTTTTCAGACTGATATGAAGCTGACTTACAATTATAATAATTCCGATAATAATAAGTCTTTGCGAATATTGTTTCGTGTTCGCAGAACAAGCTGAGAACGCTGATAGGGCAAAGCCTGGATTTGATGGCGACTCAGTTTAATAGCAAACCGAATTTCGACCTTTTCACGATGGATCGATACAACGCGATCACCAGATACAAAACTGGATATTACACGTTCGTTATGCCGGTCACCCTCGCCATGTACCTAGTGAGTCGACGAATGCGCCTTGAATTAAGCACTCGATCGCTGCTTTTCTTTGTCATTATTACAATTGTTATTTGCAGGCTGGTATAACCGACGCCGAAGTTCACAGGCAGGCCAAAACTATTCTACTGGAGATGGGCCACTTTTATCAAGTGCAGGACGATTATCTGGATTGTTACGGTGACCCGAAGGTGACCGGCAAAGTCGACAGGGACATACAGGAGGGCAAGTGCTCGTGGCTGGCGGTCGTCGCACTCCAACGAGCCACACCGGCGCAGCGAAAAATCCTCGAAGTACGTACTCCTTTTGTCTCCTCATAGGAGAAGCTTCGCTTTCGGAAAGAAAATCACATTTTCATGCCCGAGTCTTTCATACCTTCGGAACACCAAGAAAATCATTTTTGGCTTTTAAACGATATTTAATGTCGTAATGTTTCGTTAAAAGTTCGGTAACTTGCCTTGAAGTTTTATCAGGATATTGGGATGTATTTTAAATTCATTATAGACGAAAATTAGTTAATTGAGTAATTCTTTAGATACGTGACTTTTCCGAACAATGAGCCTAAATTTTTTGTTGCTATTTTCTTCTTTATCAGGTTATAAATAATGATATTCAGTCGGGGGAGGCTAAAATTCACCCCCCATAAAAAGTTATGGGGTTTTGGAGTTCGCGGAATTACGTGATAAAATAGGGCATTTTTTTATAACATTTCGACGCCTACGCTGGGTTTTTGAAATATTCGAAATTATTTTTAACGATTTTTTGCTCGTAAAAAAAATTGTTAATGGAATGTCGGCTTCCCCCGACCGAATATCATCATTTATAACCCAATAAATGAGAAAATGGCAAAATAAATTTTTCGGGAAAGTCATTTATCTAAAGAATCACCTCTCCCATTTTTCCTGCAGGAAAGTTACGGCAAGGACGACGCGGAAAATGTGGCGCGCGTGAAACATTTGTACGACGACTTGGCCCTCTCGACGACCTATTCGATTTACGAGGAGGAGACTTACAATCTCTTGAATACTCACATACAACAAATATCCCGAGGTCTTCCCCACGATATGTTCTTCAAATTTCTCTCGAAGATCTATCGTCGTGACAATTGAGGCGAAAGAAAGAAAAACCAAGCAATCCGGACGAATCGATCGGGAAACGGAAAGGAAAAAAAAAAGGAATCGAATGTATAATTTTTTAAACGGATATAGCTGTAATTATATACGGGTGTATACAGCGACGGGGCACAGGGAATGAACGTTTAATTTTCTCGATACCATGCGCTACGCAAATGGCCAATTTTTGTATGAAAATTGCGAATGGGCTCTGCATCCACAAGCCGGCGTCGTCGGCTCGGGCGCCCTCTACCTCATTGTACCGAGAGGGGAAGAAAAAAAAGCACTTCTGTAATCGAGTACGAACTTTATATACATTTTTCATGTTCATAACGTTTAACAATGTTATCACTATGCGTTATCTCGAAGACAATATTACGAAATACAGCGGTGAAAGGAAAATTGCAATCTCGCCGAGTATTCTCAACGATGCATGCGCGCTTCACTCGTGCCCAAAACTCCACGATGGAGGGCGTTCTCGTATTTTCCAAAACGAGAATATTCCATCGAAGTCCATTCTTCGGCATGGTTAGTACTGAAAGTTCTTGGGCACGCGTCACTCGATCTACGTCTAAGACAACAATCGAAGAGGCACGAAGGAGAACGAACCCGCCCTTCCTCGAGACTCGACTGCGTCGTCCGGGGAGGAATAAATGTCTGGACAATTGGGTAGTTGTGGAATCGCGAACGGTTGGAATTTTATAGCACTCCGCTAAATTATTTTTCGAAAACGATGCACCGCCATTGAAACCGGAAGTTGAACGTATCCACGTCAAAAAAAAATCGGCATTCAAAATTCTGGATCGAGACACCCGAGGCTCCTTTGAGGTCTGAAAAATTATCGTGTTCCAACGACAATGACGAGGTTCGATTGTCGCTCTTCGAGGCCTTGCCAAGAGGCGTGTAGGGCGTCTATAGATTCAACTTCGTGGGCTGGCGAATCGATACGGATAGCGCGACACGACGGCGCTCATAGCTACGGGGCTTGTCCTTTTTACAAGGACATTTTGCGACCTTCGATCGATATGTCGACGGCTCGCCTCGCGGACTTCAGTCTCTTGCCGTCTATGTAGTTCTTCATGTGTCGCTCGAATCGATTCATTTGCTTCTTCGTAGACTGCGAGAAGCGGACGAAAAAATCGTTAGTTCGATTTCCGGGGGGTGGAGGGTTGCTTGGGTGTTGCAACTTACCCGACTGATGTCGACGTCGGTTTTCCAATCGGGTCGCACCACGTAGTCCTTGTTCGAGGGCACCGGGACGCGGGCCCTGCCGACCCAACCTTTGTCACCAGGTCTGAGCATCCTGGAAATCGAAAAAAAAAACAGAACGAATGCGCGTGAGATTATTTCAATCCCGTTAGAGTTCCGGAGGAAGCTTGCACGGAAGTTGCCTCTGCGAGTAACGTACTTGGCGTCGCTCTTGAGAGCTTTATTGATATCCTGAGATTTCTGGGAAGTTTCGCCCTCGTCGGGTTTGCGCCGTTTTTGGGGCGTTTGCTCAAGGTCCCGCTGGAATCGCTCCTCCTTCGAGAGGGCCTTGAAGTCGGCGGAGAGATTGAATATCGGTCTGGCCCATTCGTTTATCAGTTTGCCCGCTTTCTCTTTGTTGTCCTTCGTTTCACGGGGATGCTTGTACAGGTACATCACCGCTTTACCGATCCCCGAGTGCTTCAGAGACGACTGATCGATCCGCGGAAACTGAAAGCCGGAATTGACAGACATTTTTTGTCACCCCCGATCTTTGTGTTATTATTATTTTTTATTATATGTATTCCTCAGAGGTACGGGGTCATTCTCCTTTTACCATCCCCTCCTTTATTCCTTACGACGTTCACAATCCTTCCAGAGTTCCCCCTCCGGAGTGTTGACCGCAGCCACTCTTTCCTAATGCACTACTGTATCGCATTTGCACGAGGGCCCAGGGAAACTGCGGAAAACCTGGGCCGATACAGGCGGCTATATTTGGCTGAGTTTCAGTTGTATTACCATCAGAAACTCAGACAAACTGCCTCCCACTCAGAGGTTGACGCGCAAACCAGTGCACGGGCAAGCGGTCACCGCTCCAAGTATTGGCAGCCTCTAATGCTGCTTAACTTCAGTGACCGCCAAGCCCGCACACCGACCGCGCGCCCATCTCTGTCGGTCCTTTGCGTTATTATTATTCGCAGTAGTACAGCCGTGCTGTCGCTGAAAAACCCCGGAATCGGAGAAAATTAGAAGGCTAGTTTTTTGACAGATGATTTTGTAGGTGCCGCGGGTGCAAAATCCAAGTTTGGCTAAAAATCGGGGTGTAGGGTTTTTTTTTTGGGGATGAAAGAAGATGGGGGTGGATTAATGCCAAACTACAACCCCTACGAGGTCGGCGCCGCGAGACAAAATGTTCAGAAAAATCCGGGTTTTATTTTTGTCCACAGCACCGTAGTCGTGGAAGTTCATTTTAGGGGTGACATTTTGAAAAATCAGTTTTAATTCAATAACTCTTTAGAAAAAAATCGTACACTTTTTGTTCAAAGGGGAAAGTTGTAGCCCTTGAAAAGAAGCGCCGATCGAGTATTTGATCATCACTCTCCGATAATATCTTCACCTCCCCCCCCCCCCCCCCCCCCAAATGGTTAAAATACCAAAAAACATTGTTTATTGAATAACTCAAAAACAATCGATTTTTCGGGTACGATTCAAATGTACAAAATGTAGAGAATAATTTTCTTTATATTTTCGTCTCTATGGAACACCCTTGAATTTTGATTTTCCAACTCCTCTCGAGGGTTGAAAAATCAAAATGAAATTCTGGGAAAACTATTAACCGCGCGAATTCGCCGCCGTGGAAGAATTTGTAGCTTGAACCTTCAGCTACATTTTTGTCCACAGCGCCTAACTCGTATCTCTTCATTTTCGGTCAATAAATTTCCCAGAATTTCATTTTGAATTTTCAATCCCTGAGAGGGGTTCGAAAAAGCAAAATTCAAGGGTGGTCCATAGGAAGGAAAATATAGAGAAAATTATTCTCTACATTTCGTACATTTAAACCATGCCCGAAAAATAGATTGTTTTTGAGTTATTCAATAAACAATTTTTTTGTTTATACTTCAACAATTCTTTTGGGGGTGAAGATATTATTGGAGAGGGATGATCAAATACTCAATCAACGCGTCTTTTCAAGGGCTACAACGTTCCCGTTTAATCAAAACTTGTATGAAATTTTTCCTAAAGAGTTATCGAATGAAAACTGATTTTTCAAAATTTCACCCCACTTTTTCACCCCCAAAATGAACTTCCACGACTTCGGCGCTGTGGACAAAAATAAAACCCGGATTTTTCTGAACATTTTGTCTCCCGGCGCCGCCCTCGTGGGGGTTGTAGTTTGGCATTAATCCACCCCATCCCCGTTCACCCCCTAAAAAAAACCCTACACCCCGATTTTTAGGCAAACTTGGATTTAGCACCCGCGGCGCCTACAAAATCACCTGTCAAAAAAATGGCCTTCTAATTTTTTTCGATTCCAATATACAGCACGACTGTACCAAGACTGGTGCAACCGACGCCCCCCATTTTGAAAATTAATGCCATAGAGGAGGCTTTGCTATCGTACAAAAGGCAGATAGTCATGTCAGTGTTCAATACGTTGTGAAAAGTGAGATCATATTCGGAAAAAATGTCCCAAAGTAGGTGTGTGGGTGAGATGTGGAAATTTGTCACATATTTAAAATGGTGACGCAGATTGTCGTAATAAAATTTTAGAAAAAGTTTCATTGATTAGAAATTCAATTTTTCCACGCGTCATGTTCGACACATTCCATATTGGTCTTCTTACCTCTATTAATAATTTGAGAAGACAGTCGCGTATTCTTATGGAAGGCAAGGATCGATCGGGCATAGGCGCCAGCCAATCGGTCAAGACTGAGAGGACGTTGTGCTCGAGGAAGGCGAGCTGCAAATCGTGCTTCTTTAATTGCGACAATACTTTGGGTAACATTGCGATTTTGTTGGTGGCCGGTTTGTTCAGCTGGTTTAATTTTCTGTCATCGTCCGAGGCGGTCTTCATGTCCGCCAATAATTGCGCTATTATGTCGTCGTTGTCGTTTATTATGTCGATGTCTTTGCGCTTCCGACGTCGGGTCTGTTCCTCCTTCTTGCGCATCATCATTCTATCGAAATCCGATATCGTGTCGTCCCTGTTGAAGACAAAAGAGTTTCAAGTTTCAATGTGCAATTCTTTTCAATTTTTGACTTCAATCTCGCCGATTTTGGTCGAACTTACACGTATTCGTTCCTGAGCGATGCGAAAGAAGAAAAGACACATTTAGGCGGGGCATTTGAAAAGGGACTCTTTGAGGGGTAACCAAAGGGTGAAAAAAAAAATTTCAGCACACTCATTCACGACTGGGGTTCCTTAGATGAGCACAGACGATGGCAGAGAGAACGAACAATGGCACAGTAATCGCTCACGCGCAATTTTTTGTTTGTTCGAGTATTAAATAATAAACGAAATTTACTGAATCGTATTATCAATTGGCAAAGCCAGTCTCTGTGTTCATTATTTTTTAGCGACAAAATGCATTTGTCCGAAGATGGATTAACCCCTTCGTTGGCATTGACGCAATAGTGCGTCAAATAATTTCGTGCCCTGTGCGGCATTGACGCAATAGTGCGTCAACCTTTGTTTCCCTATTTAACTTGCTCTGATTTGGAATCGGAGCCTCACTCGGGAGTTTTTGGGCTCGCTGAATCCGAATTTGAAGTCAAAATTTGGAAATTAAAAATGGCGGCGCCAATATGGCGGACAAAAATCTAAAACTTTACTCGATTTAGATGAAAATTAGTGCTCCGGGATTTTTGAGGTCGCTTATTACGAATCTGAACTTTAAATTTGAAAATTCAAAATGGCGGCGCTAGAATGGCGGACCGAAATTGAGAATTTTTACTCGATTTAGATAAAAATTGGTAGTCTGGGATTTTCGAGGTCGGTTATTACGAATCTGAAAACAAAATTCAAAAAAAAATTATAGCGGATCTAATATGGCGGACGAAAGTGCAAGAAATAGCTCATAATCAGTGGCCTACTCAACCTATGAGTACCGAGTTTCATCTAAATCAATCTGTATTATTTGTATTTTCATTCGCCATATTTGTTCCTCATTGTGAATTATTGAGTTTTGAGTTCAGATTCGTAATCAGCACCCTCAAAAACCCCAGAGTACAAGTTTTCAGAATAAAAAAAATTTTCTGCCACTTTGGGCACTTTTTGTCGAATTCTCTCTGCCAACGAAGGGGTCAAGTTTATTTTTTTTTTATTAAGAAGTGATTTTACGTCAATTTTGCAATTTGTCTAGACAATAGTATACGTTCTGCATCATTTACAGTCAACTGTGTAGACTTTCGCCAGAATGATCTTGACGAACCTTGAAATTTCGGAACATTAAAATTAGGAATTTTAAACCGTCGACGCATTCAAAGTTGGGAATTTCAACCCGGCCCGCATGTTAAGATCATGCCAGCGAAAGTTTAGCACAGTTGACTGTAAATGATGTAGAACGTATAACATTGTCTAGACAAATTTCAAAATTGACGCAAAATCACTTCTTAATCAAATTAAAAAATTCTTGGAATAATGCGTCGATTCATTGAAAATGTTGAAACTTTTAAAACTTCCATAGCCGAATTATTTCGACGGTGTTCAGATTTTCGGAGTTTTCCGTGTAAAATTCTTTCGGAGTTTTGAGCGTTCTGATCATCCAAATTTCGGAATTTCAACCCGGCCCCGTCTTGAATTTCGGAATATTAAAATTCGGAATTTCGAACCGTCGGAGCATTCGAAATTCGGATTTTCAACCCGGCCCCCAAAAAATGTTCAGAATGGAAGTTCAATATATTCATTCGCCACATTTGTTCGTCATTGTAAATTCCTGAATTTTGAGTTCAGATTCGTAATCAGCACCCTCAAAAACCCCAGAGTACAAGTTTTCAGGATAACAAATTTTTATATTTTATATTTTCTATAAATAAAAAGAGTGAGCAGCTACTGTGCCATTGCTTTTACTAATTGGACTTTAAACGGGAATGCCCCGGCAAATTTTTGTCGCGCGACATTAAAAAAAGCAGCGTTTCGCTCGAAATGACAGAGCCTATATGTGTACGAATGGGAATCCTAATGGTGAATGGGCTTGTATGTGAGGAATTTTAACTCACTGATCTGGCTGGCCGCGATTGTCGATTATTCCTTCGTCCGAATCATCGGCGTCGTCTTGAATATTCGTCGCCGACGCGGCGTTCGCCATTTCCGGAGTTTTCTCCTCGTCCGGTTGATCCTCCGTCGTTTCCGCCTTTTCCTCATCCTCGAGTTTCTTTCGACGCTTGGCGGACGAGCCTTCCTCGTCGTCCTCCTCCTCGGAATCCGAAAGTTTGTGTTTCGAGCGTTGAGTAGTTTTTATCGCCTCGTCGTCGTCGTCGTCGCCGTCCGAGTCTGATATACGTCTGCGTCGTTTACCGGCCCCCGAGCCGTTCGAATCGCGGCTCGGGCTTCTCGACCGTGACTTCGCCCGCGAACCCGATCTCGATCTCGAGCCCGCGGAGCGCGAACGCGATCGTGAGGCTCTCGAGCCTGAACGTGATCGCGAACGCGATCGGGATGTTGCTCCGCGTGATCCCGAGCGCGATCGGGAACGTGATGCCGATTTCCTCGATCCTGAGCGCGATCGCGATCGGGACGCGGCTTTTCTCGATCCTGAGCGCGATCGAGATCGGGACGTTGCTTTTC
The DNA here is from genome assembly GCA_963210295.1 of Ophion ellenae. Classification (NCBI taxonomy): domain Eukaryota; kingdom Metazoa; phylum Arthropoda; class Insecta; order Hymenoptera; family Ichneumonidae; genus Ophion; species Ophion ellenae. The sequence goes on from OY723388.1 coordinate 29,720,520, forward strand.
TTGATCCTGAACGCGATCGAGATCGTGATGTGGCTTTTCTCGATCCTGAGCGCGATCGCGATCGTGATGTGGCTTTTCTCGATCCTGAGTGCGATCTCGATCGAGATCGGGATGCTGCTTTTCTCGATCCTGAGCGCGATCGAGATCGGGATGCTGCTTTTCTCGATCCTGAGCGCGATCGCGATCGGGATGCGGCTTTTCTCGATCCTGAGCGCGATCGCGATCGTGATGCCGCTTTTCTCGATCCTGAGTGCGATCGCGATCTCGATCGTGATGCCGCTTTTCTCGATCCTGAGTGCGATCGCGATCTCGATCGGGATGCCGCTTTTCTCGATCCTGAGCGCGATCGTGATCTCGATCGTGATGCCGCTTTTCTCGATCCTGAACGCGATCTCGATCGGGATGCCGCTTTTCTCGATCCTGAACGGGATCGCGATCGGGATGCCGCTTTTCTCGATCCTGAGCGTGATCGTGATCGTGATGGCGCTTTTCGCGATCCTGAATGCGATCGCGATCGAGATCGAGATGCCGCTTTTCCCGATCCTGAACGCGATCGCGATCGCGATGCTGCTTTCCTCGATCCTGACCGCGATCTCGATCCCGATCTCGATCTCGATCCACCATTCCTCGATCCCGATCTCGATCTCGATTCCCTGTTGGAGTTGACGGGCGATGCGGGTCTCGATCCTGATCCTGAGCGCGAGCGTGGTTTGTTTTCGGGACTGGCCGATCTCGAGCGTGATCCCCGCGTCGAATGTGCTTTCGAGCTGTCAACTGATGGCGATCGGCCGTGACGCCTCGGGGAGTTCGGGGCTGCTGAATCGGCGGTTGGCGATCCCGACTTCGCTCTCTCCCGGCTCGATCCCGAATTCGAGCGAGACCGCGAGCCGTTCTTGGCGGCCGGTGAGCGTTCTCCGGATTCGCGCGATCCTGACCGTGAACGCGTCGCCGCGACCTTGGAACGCGGCGACGAATCGCGCGAACCGCTTTTCGAGCGCGATCGCCGCGGCGACTTCGAGGCTGGACGGGAACCCGCGGGCGATCCGGGCGCGCTGTTCGCCTCGCGCCGCGACGACGGCGAGCCTGACCCGCTCTTGGCCGACATAGAGCCCGACCTTGACCTTGAGCCTCGCCTGGGCGATCCGGAGCCTGCCGGCGACGGAGATCTCGAAGAAGCCGCCGATCTGTTGGATCGTGGCGAAGCTATCTGGCCGTGCGACGGCGAAGATCTTCCAGACCTGCAAACATTTTTTCAATGGTAAATTTCTGTGGTGATCACTGTGCACTAGGGTGGCACAAATTTGAGCTCTTTTCCGTTTTTCTCACCATCCGTTTATCTTCTTTAAAGAAAAAAAAAATGGTAGCTCAAGCTGCGAGCAGTCTTAAAATATTTAGAGGTCGCTCGAGCCTGCCAAAAATTCCAATTTTCATCGAAAATACGATTTTTTTTGCGTCCACTTCTCATGCATGAATTGTACGCTTCATAATTTTTAAATTAACCTCGCAGAAGCTCCAGCAGGCCAATGAATATTTAGCGGTCGCTCAAGAGCTTTGAAATTTCCAATTTTCGCTAATTTTTTTTTACCCTTCTCACTCATAAATTTGACGCTTGTAAAATTTTCAAAACAATTAATGGTTTTTTTTTAGACAGATTTTTTAAACTTGCCTCAAACTTCTAAACCCAAGAAATATAATCTTTGTTTTCATAAAATAATTCTTAAAGCTCTTGTCCGTAAACAAAATTATCGGCCGTTTTATTCGTAAAACTGAAATGGCAGCTGTTTTTCGTGCATCGTAATGCGCCCCATAGTTGGTCTCGTTACTCAAACTGCGGACTAATCGTAGCTGTACTTTGCGACGAGCGACGCCATAATATAATAATACATAATAATACATATCGTCTAATCGTTGTTTGTTACAAATTATTATAATCAATTGTTATGAAAATGTAACACTTCGCTGTTTATTTTGTTTTTATGCTACAAGGAATTATAGTGCATGCACGATTTATTTTTTGGCGGAAATTGTTAATTTAAAAAACTTGAGCGACCACTAAATATTCATTGGCCAGATAGAGCTTTGCGAGGTTAATTAAAAAATGAAAAAGCGTAGAATTTAAGGGTGAGAAAAGAACGAAAAAAAAATCGATTTTTAAATGAAAATCAGAATTTTTGGAAGGCTTGAGCGATCTCCAATTTTTTTTTGACCGCTCCCAGCTTCGGTGACACTTTTTTTTTCTTTAAGGGGAGGGTAGAGGTTTGCACGTTTGAAAAGTCAATTTTTTTTGTCTTTTCTTATAGTTAAACATTTCAAGAATATAATCCCCAAATTTCAAGTCAATCAGAGCAAAACTCTCGAAGTTAATGACTATTTAGTCCCGCTCCTCTAACACTGAAGCTCCGACTTCTCTAAACTTCAAACGCGTTTTTCTCGAAACCACTTTTTCAAAGTCCGTGTTCACTGAAAACCGAAGTTCATTTGAAAACTGGATGACCGATTTATTTCAAAATTGGTACACACTTTCTACATATAAAATACCTCCCCCCAACGATGAGTTTGAGATTTTTTTTGTTACTTTGACTGGGTTTTCCATCCCCAAAATGGCGTAATTTTTCGTGAAAAACAGCACTTTTCACTTTACTTGACCACCAAAAGTTTAGAAATGAAAAAAAAATTATCAAAGACTGTTGGGGGGAGGATTTGATTTTTGATTTTGATTTGATACTTGATTTCAGATAATTTCTAGCTAAGATACAATGAACACCGCAAATCGTGTTTTTCCAAAGGCGTTCTTGGAAAAGCTTTGTCACCGGCTTGTTTGTGGATATTTTCGCGTACAAATTTCGCAGAATGTTCTTGAAATGACACTTAACAATGTACAAAAGGTTCCAATATATTTACTCTATTGATATAGATGAAAATAATTTGCAAAAAAGTGTTTTTTTTTTCACACTGAAACCCCTACCCTCCCGTTAACCCTTTCAGCACAGAGATAAAATCAGTTAAGTGTGCTTCATTACCGGGAACAGTTATTTCTCCTCCAAGTGATCATTACGATGAAATAACTTCTCTGTCTGAAACTTACTCAATAAGAATGTGAATCCCTCACCACTGTAATATGTATGTTTTTCAGTAACTGGGACATATGTTGTCCCAGCCGTAATTTCAAAAATGTTCCAGACTGGGACAGCATATGTCCCGTCAAGTGTGAAAGGGTTAAAGATAATTGGATGGTGGGAAAAAGGAAATAAAAATAGACCTTAAATTTGTGCCACCCTACTGTGCATGGTCTTCCAAGGTCAGTGCGTTTTTTGTTTGTTTTTTTCGTTCGCAAAGTTCATTGTTAGGGTTGCGGGAACACTCGGAAGGATTTTAAGGTTATGTATTATTTTTACCGGGCGGGCGACGGGCTCCGCGAGTGTCGCGACCCTGATCGGCTTCTCGGAGACGAGTTGCCGCTGGCCGATGCGGCGGAGCCTCTGGACCGCGACCTCGAGGCTCTCGGCGAGCGCGTCCCCGATCGACGGCTGTTTCGCGCACTCTCGAGCTCGTCCTCGGAGTCGCTTCTCTCGTCTGAGGGAGGAAAACACGTCGCAATTTTAATGGACAGATATTTTTTGTTTTTCTTTTTTGCCCGCGTCGTCCTTCGCTCGATCGACCGACGCGTTTTTCGCGGAGGATAAATAAGGGGCTCGTACCTGCGCGATCCATCGGGCGACCGATGTGCTCGACTTGTGATCCGACGATGAGACGTTGAGCAGAGAACGGATGCGAAGAGGCGTCCGTGAATACGGAACGCTCGTCGTCAATGCACACTAATGAGAGAAATGCGTAGGATGCGCGATAGAGCCGAAAAATTAACCTCCAAGCGTTACACAGTACAGCGCAACGCACATTCGGACGAAGACTGCCTGAGGGTGGCAATCAGTGGCAATCCGAGGGGCGAGCGCGCTGCCAACCGTGAACGCCGGACGACCCTACCGACCGAATCCAGTATCCCAGCGGGATCAGGGAGGCTAGAGTGGGAGGAGTCCGATCTCTTATGGAGAGACTTGAAAAAAGTGGCTAGAAAAATGTGGTCATACTGGGATGGCGCCACTATTGCTAAGATGTCGAGAAGTGAGCTGCGTGTGACAGAGACGGAACAAGTAAATAATGAGAAGTGAACTGTGCATAAGGCAGCATGTTACTTGAGAAGTAGGCTGCGTGCGAGAGAGATGCAAAATGATATATAGCCAGGTCGCGCGCAAAAGTTACCCCCTCTCTAGCCTCTTCCGCGCCCATCACACAATCATGATAGCGCGCGTTCGTGAGCGAGCGACGCTCGGACATCTTCGGAAAGAGCCGAGCGCGCCGAAGTTTCCCGACCGCGCCTTCGGCAGCTCCACCAATGCATGGACGCCGAGCTCGTTCATGTGCGGCCAAGCCGAAACGAAGGCTTCGAGGGAAAAAGCAATCTGAGCACGACTCGCGCGTGACGTCACCCGACGGAATGCGCGAGGCTTTAAGATGATTTCAATGCTTATTTAGCTCTTGATTCTCTGCGTTATCAATGTATACAAAAAAATGTATCGGGCACCCTGATCGCTTATTTTTTTAGTTTATACGTTAATTTAAATATAACAATAAATCCAAAGGACAACTTATTTGTCTTCTAAAAAATTGTTTACACTCTACTCACACCCATCCTTATGCCAAATAAATTATAATTCATAAAAGTAAGCAGAAATATATTTATATTCGTATTATTATATTGATTCTCATACTTTCATCAAGCGATAAAGCATTATCCCCAAAAACAAGCGAATCATCTGGCCGCGAATCGTCAGTACCAGAAAGTGCATATTCTATAAGCGATGGGATGGTCCCGTTCCTAGCGTTCCTGGCTTCGGTCCGCAGGGGGGCGGGATCGTTCCCGCGCTCAGTGCTTTTTTTTTTATTCTGATTACCATTAATTCTTATTTGATTAGTTATTTTTATTAGTTATCTTTATTATTTTAATTAGTTATCTTTTAGTGTCGAAAAATTTATCGCGCACTCCGACCGCTTATTTGATTAGTTTGTACGTTAATTTTAATGTAATAATAAATATAAATTACAACTTATTTATCGTCTAAAAAATTGTTTGCACTTTACCCACACCCGTCCCTATGCGAAATAAATTGTAATTCATAAAAGTAAGCGGTAATATATTTATATTCGCATTATTATATTCATTCTCATATACTATCATTAAGCGATAAAGCATTATCCCCAAAAACCAGCTACATCCATCCGGCCGCGAATCGTAACTTACGAGAATGAATATAATAATACGACTATAAATATATTTCCGCTCACTTTTATGAATTACAATTTATTTGGCATAGAGACGGGTGTGAGTAAAGCGCAAACAATTTTTTAGAAGATACATAAGTTGTAATTTAGATTTATTATTACATCCGAATTAACGTACAAACTAATAAAATAAGCGGTCGGAGTGCGCGATAAATTTTGCGGCACTAAAAGATAACTAATAAAAATAATAATGATAACTAATAAAAATAACTAATCAAAGAAGAATTAATAGTAATAATAATTTTAAAAAAAGCACTGAACGCGGGGAACGATCCTGCGCCCCTGCGGACCGAAGCCAGGAACGCTACCAACGGGACCATCCCATCGCTTGTAGAATATGCACTTTCTGGTACTGACGATTCGCGGCCGGATGGTTGATTGGCTTGCTTTTGGGGATAATGCTTTATCGCTTGATGAAACTATGAGAGTTAATATAATAATACGAATATAAATATATTTCCGCTTACTTTTATTAATTATAATTTATTTGGCATAAGGACGGGTGTGAGTAAAGCGTAAACAATTTTTTAGAAGATAAATAAGTTGTAATTTGGATTCATGATTATATTTAAATTAACGTATAAACTAGAAAAATAAGCGATCAGGGTGCGCGATACATTTTTCTGTATACATTGATAACGCAGAGAATCAAGAGCTAAATAAGCATCGAAATCATCTAAAAGCCTCGCGCGTTCCGTCGGGTGACGTCACGCGCAAGTGGTGCTCACATTGCTTTTTCCCTTGAAGCCTTCGTTTCGGCTTGGCCACACATGAACGAGCTAGGCGTCCATGTATTGGTGTAGCTGCCGAAGGAGCGGTCGGGAAACTTCGGCGCGCTTGGTTCTTTCCGAAGATGTCCGAGCGTCGCTCGCTCATGGACACGCGCTACTATGATTGTGTGATGGGCGCGTAAGAGACCAGCGAGGGGGTAACTTTTGTGCGCGATCTCGCTGCACTGCTCGCTGGGATGCGTATTCGAACCTCTTCCATCTCTCTTACACGACATCGATACTCAGCTTCGTGCTCGAGGTTTTAGAGATAGTGGCGCCATCCCGGTCTGACCACATTTTTGTAGCCACTTTGAAATGCACAGATCGGCCTCCTCCCACTCTAGCCTCCATGATTCGCACCATAATGCGAAATAATATAGTCGTAATATTATATTCATTCTCGTAAGTTACGATTCGCGGCCGGATGGATGTGGCTTGTTTTTGGGGATAATGCTTTATCGCTTGATGATAGTATATGAGAATGAATATAATAATGCGAATATAAATATATTTTCGCTTAGTTTTTATGAATTACAATTTATTTCGCATAGGAACGGGTGTGAGTAAAGCGCAAACAATTCTTTAGACGATAAATAAGTTGTAATTTAGATTTATTATTAAATTAAAATTAACGTACAAACTAATCAAATAAGCGGTCGGAGTGCGCGATAAATTTTTCGACACCAAAAGATAACTAATTAAAATAATAATGATAACTAATCAAATAAGAATTAATGGTAATCAGAATTTTAAAAAAAGCACTGAGCGCGGGGAACGATCCCGCGCCCCTGCGGACCGAAGCCAGGAACGCTACCAACGGGACCATCTCATCGCTTGTAGAATATGCACTTTCTGGTACTGACGATTCGCGGCCAGATGAATGATTCGCTTGTTTTTGGGGATAATGCTTTATCGCTTGATGAAAGTATGAGAATTAATATAATAATACGAATATAAATATATTTCCGCTTACTTTTATGAATTATAATTTATTTGGCATAAGGATGGGTGTGAGTAGAGTGTAAACAATTTTTTAGAAGACAAATAAGTTGTAATTTGGATTTATTGTTATATTTAAATTAACGTATAAACTAAAAAAAAAGCGATCAGGGTGCCCGATACATTTTTTTGTATACATTGATAACGCAGAGAATCAAGAGCTAAATAAGCATTGAAATCGTCTAAAAGCCTCGCGCGTTCCGTCGAGTGACGTCACGCGCGAGTCGTGCTCAGATTGCTTTTTCCCTCGAAGCCTTCGTTTCGGCTTGGCCGCACATGAACGAGCTCGGCGTCCATGTGTTGGTGTAGTTGCCGAAGGCGCGGTCGGGAAACTTCGGCGCGCTCGGCTCTTTCCGAAGATGTCCGAGCGTCGCTCGCTCACGAACACGCGCTACTATGATTGTGTGATGGGCGCGTAAGAGGCTAGGGAGGGGGTAACTTTTGCGCGCGATCTGGCTATATATCATTTTGCGTCTCCCTCGCACGCAGCCTACTTCTCAAGTATCATGCTGCCTTATGCACAGTTCACTTCTCATTATTTACTTGTTCCGTCTCTGTCACACGCAGCTCACTTCTCGACGTCTTAGCAATAGTGGCGCCATCCCGGTATGACCACATTTTTGTAGCCACTTTTTTCAAGTCTCTCCATAAGAGATCGGACTCCTCCCACTCTAGCCTCCCTGATTCGCACTATGAAAAAAGTGATCCGTTGAATGTGATCTTAACCAATATCTTAAAAGACAGCATCGTACCGATATCTGAAAGATGTCATGAAAAAGACGTCTTATGTAATTCGTCTTTATGATATCCTTTGGATAACGTTGAACTAGATACAATAGATAACAGTAAATAGATAAGTTTCTGATAACTTAAAAAAGTCATCAATTAGATAATATTTTGGGATACCTTTTAGACATCCGTTTTCATCGCCGAAAGATATCATAAAAAAAGATAACTTTACGGCAGCATTATACGGGATGTCATTTGAAAGATGTCGAATAGTTATCTTACGGTCATGTCTTAAAGGTAACCTGACAATGGTGACTTATCGATGTCAATTGGACATTTATGCTGCGTGGGGGGCTATAAACCGCCCAGGTAGCAAAATGTTATCTATATGGCATCCGCAAGATATCACAAAACGGATACGGATAACTTTTTGGTTGTCCAAAAAGACGCCGTTTTGTATTACAAAACGTATCAGTTATGTCCGCTTGGCAGATAACTTATTTGTATCCGATAGTTAACTATACAGCAACTTTTAATGGTTAACAAAGTGTCGACAAAAGGTTAACTCTTTTCGGTTGTCGGTACGTTAGCGCAAAGTCATCAAATCGATATATCTTAAAGATATCTTCTTGAAGGCAAAAAATGCCAAGATACCACTGCCAACTAAAAGTCGCCCAATAGGCATCCGAATGAGGTTAACAAAACGACATCCAAACGGTATCGAAGAGTACTATCGAAAAGATATCTATTTATTGGCGATATATATGTATAACAATATCCTATCCATTTCTTTATAGAAATTAACCTATTAATAGTCTAGAATATTTAATATGGCTTAATAATCTAGACTGTTAATAAGTTAATTTTTATCATGAAGAAATTGATAAGATATTGTTATGTCGGTTTCGAAGTGGGCTAGGGCATTATAAATAAAACATCGATTAATTCATTATAAGTGAAATGTAATTTAATATTATAAAAACGGTACAGTCGTTACTAGACTTCTCTGCCGTTGTAGTCACGTCTTTTGGTGGTTGCCATGCTCCAAGCGATCCCGTGGATAACCTCAAAAGCAGACATACGCTTTTAGAATGAAAAGATAGTACATTAAACACATATATGTATTCACAGAGGCGAAAAGAATAGTAGGATAAAAGGCACTCACGTATATATCTTTCAGCACCTTTATTTTTTCAACTACTTGTTGTTACACACAATTTTTTGCCGGTGAAATGAAATATGACACGCTACATTCGCATTATGATAAAAGTGATCCGTTGGATGTGATCTTTAGGACAACATTTGGATGACTTTTTACTATTTCCCGCCAATACCAAATATCTTAAAAGACAGCACATTACCGATATCTGAAAGATGTCATGAAAAAGACGTCTTATGTAATTCGTCTTTATGATATCCTTTGGATAACGTTGAACTAGATACAATAGATCACAACTAGAGAATAGGACACAAAAAAGCCTATTATTGTCCCGCTTGAATTCATGGCCACAGACAACACTAATTTTAAATTTATGATTATGAATTGGAGGAAAAGTAAACTTCAAATGTAGAAAAGAAAAATTGTTTATTAATCACGTATCATAAAATACGAACACATGACGAACGACCAACATAAAAAAGCATTTTCCCTCAGCCCAATATACTCATATATCCCCGCGTCCTCTTCTCCGCCGACAAGGGAAGCTGAGTTTAACTTGAATCCGGATGATCCGGACTCCGGCCCTGTCCCTGCCCAAGGGAATGTGCCAATGAATATTGATGTACCAGAGATTCAAATTTCGAATGCAGAGGACCTGCTAAACGAATTTTATGTTTCTCTGATGGACATAGTTGATTTAGATTTCTAGATATTTACTTTAATATTCTTATTCATATGTCATATATGAGACTGTGATTGAAACTGGGTGATTTTTGTACTAGTGTAATCTCAACGAATAAGTATTTGTTTATTTATGTGATTGTTTTAGCCTGCTACAAAATACAGATATTTGATTGTGTTTGATTTTAAAATAATTAAAGAAATAATTCTATTTCTAACTTATATCGGTGCTTTTCCTTCATGACCTACTAAAACCACGAATTTGGGCTATATGCGAGCTTTTACCGCGCTATTTGGGCTTCGTAAAGTCCCGCGGTTTTTGGGCTACACAAGCGGCGTCAGGCGGCGGTTTCGCTCACTACACGTCTGGCAACTCTGGCTCCCGTAGGTAACAAACGCAGTCCACAGCGAGACAGCCAGTAATCAAGTGCGCACACGACGACAATTGTCTTCCGAATCGAAGCCGTTTTTTCTAATTCTCAAGCAAAACTATCATAAACAATTCAATCCTCCGCCTACGTTCAGTCACAAGAATGCAACGAGAAGAGAAGCAACTGGATTCCGCCCTCGAGGCGATAATAATGCGCGTAAATGATCTTAAATCGTCGATCGCCTCGATGATATTCAAGCTGGAGCACGAATACGAGACGTTGAACTGGCCAAGCTTTCTCGATAATTTTGCCCTCATCGCCGGTCATGTGAGTGAGCTCTGATTTAAATAAACATTTTTTATATCATGAGGGGGCAAAAAGTGAATGCAGACAGGACAGAGCTCGACAGAATTTGTTGAAAAGTTTCGTCCCCCTTTTTTCGGTTTCGTTTCGTATGGTTTTGTTTTGATTGGTATAGATTTGTTTGACTCCGTTTGTGCGCGTACGGATTCGATTGGGTTTGTTTCGGTCTGTATCCGTCTCTTTATTTGGATCGGCCTGAATTTGTACAAGTTTGTTAGGGGTTTAAGTTTGCTAACATTTTTTTCGCCTCGTTTGAGTTTGTTCGGGTTTGAGGATAAGATTTTTTTCGCTTAGTATGGGTTTGAGTATGTAAACTTTTTTCTCACTTGGTTTGGGTTTGCGTTTGTTAACTTTTTTTCGCTTCGTTTGGGTTTATCTGGGTTTGAGTTGGTGAACATTTTTTTGCTTGGTTTGGGTTTGTTTCGGTATGGCTCACTTCATTCAGGTTTAAGCTTGTTCGGCATTGTTTGAATTTTTTCAGTCCATATGACTTGTTTTGATGTTGTTTGGATTTGTCCGAGTTTCTTCAGGCTCAAGCATGTTTGGGTTTGTCCAAGTTAGTTCATATTCGTTCGAGCTTATTTGGATTTAATGCTGCCGGTTTATCGAATTGAGTCAAGGGACTGATGTCGGATGTCTCGTCAAATAGGTGACGAGCCTCTCGAAGATTTTGGCCCACGACAAAGCGCCCAATCTGAGAAGTCTAACGGTATTGCCGCTGTTGCTGAGCCCCGAGAAAGACGAGGACCTCGTCAGAATGACCGAGGGTAGAATATCGACGTTCGCCCATGACCTGGTGCCCGATTACCTGAGAACAAAGCCCGAACCGCAGGCGGAACAGAAAATGGTTCAGCTGGAGATAAAAGCGGCCAATCTGAGCTACGACGCGTCGCACGTAAGAGAACGCTTTACGGCCTTTTAGATCGTCCAGTCGCGAATTTGAGCGAGCGATTTGAATTTACATAGTCGAACGGTATATATGTATATGCGCAGGGTGGCACATTTGAAGCGTTACACTTGTGAATCAAAAAGTACGCATTGTACAGAAGAGCCTCTCGAATAAACGTTTTTTGCGTTCCAAGGATGAGAAGAAAGAGGACTGGGAATTTGATTGGGCGCAGCGGTCAACTCCGAAATTCGAGAGACCATTTATTGCAAACCGAACGACTTTCGAAATGTTTTTAGTGCAATGCGTGTGGTCTGAGATGGCGGATTGTAACACTTCCAATTGGCCAGCCTGTATATATGTAATACATATATGTATATATAGATCTCCGAGTAAAATCTCATATTTATCCTCTTGTTGCTGCTAACTGCAACCGCAACTACTAGGACTGCAATGTAAGCTGAATTAATTTAACGTTTCGGCTCCTGCAAGCTCCGCGAATAATGACCCGTCACGTACAGGAACCTCGCGGGGGACCGTACGTTTTTGGCACTCCGACAAATATCGGAAGTACGGAGGTTCCTTTCGTTCCTTCTGGAAGGTGATTAAGGGAGAGTTCCTAGGTGGAATATCGTCGGGGGGAGGATTTTTTTTGTGAGTTCAATGAACAATAGATCACCGCCATACTGTTTGCTTTTTTAAAAATACTTTAACGTGTAATTATCATGCTCGCAGAGCTGAAAGAATAAATCTATGGGGGTATATATTTGATGTGCGAAAAATTGTCAAACATTTTTTTAATAAATTTATAGAAAGTGTATAAAATTTCCGAGATCCTTTTCGATCCAAACATTGACGTTCGTGTGTGCCAATGATGTTGAAGTTTGCATCATTGGAATGCAATCTGATTTGTCCATTTTTTCATTTCTTTATTGAGAGGGGTTTTTTTTCCGCTGATTACGGTCATTGGTTTCTAATAAGAGTACGTAGAAACGTTTGAGCGATTTTCGCAGTCTGAATCGGCCGAAATGACTTCCGGCCGTTGCATTCTTGACTTTCGTTGCATTCCAACTATGCAAACTTCAACGTCGTTTGCGCGAATCCTGTACGTGAGGGGGTTAAGGGTGTCGGGCGTACGTCTATGCGTTCAAAGAACATCTGCGATTTTCCACAAGTTGCCTCGAGTATTCACTTCGAAAAATGCACGGCCTTTTTTTTTCCACTGAATTTCTTCTTCGCGCAAAACTCTGCACAAAAATAATAACTTTTGAACCGATGATGTTTTCACGTTGCACTATTTTTATTCTTCTTGAGCAGAGTCCGGTGTTTCGATTTCCCTAAAATTGAAGACGAACATACGCATTCGTGGCGAGCTACAAACGAAAGAAGATTGTCGCTCTTAGGGTGGTGAAAATAGGTGCGGCGATCTTGGGTAGGGGCGTATTACGATATATGTAGCCCCAGTTCTGACCACGCAGTCTTCATATTCAATCCAAAATAAGACTTTTTTTTTAAGTGGTAAAAATCGAAATTCGACCCTTAAGGCGAAGTAGAAGATCTACCACGTGACATATGAGTGCGAGAGAGATGGCGGAAATTTTCGAACAGGGATTTTTCAGAGATGAATAATATTTAGGGCAAAAGGAAATCATCAAGCTCTGCGTCAGGGAATTCGCCAGAGCCTAATGCTTTGTTTTTCCGAAAAAATTTAACCATCTATAAGAAAATTGGGTTCGAAAATTTGTGAGGTTATGCTGACCTTGTACATGCCCTTAAGGGGGTGAAACAGGGGTTTTAAAGTTTGTATGAGGCAACATATTTTTTGTCAGGTTCGCTTGACACTTGGCGTAAATACTATCCAATACAAATAATTGGACACCTATTTACGCATTTCCTAAAATTCGATCCTTAAGGCCTTTACAGTAACGGGTATAAAGTCATGTGCGTATTTAACAACCTTTTTTTCGTATGGAAAAGTGATTCACTCATAAAATTAATTACACATCTATTGGGTTTGAATATCAAGCTTTTAGAAAAAAGATTTTTTTTTTCGATGTACAAAATGGCCGACTGCTAATATTTTCATTTGTTTTCTTTTTTTAGGCGTTCCGCGGCGTGACATTTAGGATCCATAATTTTTTACCTAGAACGAAAAACAAAAATTCTCGTCAATCTACATTAGAATACCTAGAGAAGTACGTACGGAATTGAAAAAATATTGTTTTATTTCAAAGTGGTAGGTATTTGAACTTAAGAAATGAATTTTCAGTGAAAAATTTCGTTATAACTGCTCATAAACTGCTCATTAAATGAAAATTTTTCGATTAATCAGAAATTCCGTACGTACTTCTCTGCGAAATGCAATTAGGAACATAACTTTTAAATTTGAAGTACATCGAGTGAAAATTGTTGAAGTTATTTATTTGTCACGCCAATTGGAAAAAAGCTGTTTCGAGAAGTTTCGGGTAGTCGTCCATTTTGTACATCGAAAAAAATATATATATATTTTCTAACAGCTTGATATTCATACTAAATAGATGTTTGATTAATTTTATGAGTGAATCACTTTTTCATGCAAAGAAAAAATGGTTAAAATCGCACATGATTTTATACCTGTTACTGTGGCCTAAGGCCTTAAGGAGCCAGTCCACTTTGGAGCCACGGAAAAATGCTATTTTTGCGATTTTTTAAAAGATTTTTAAACATATATGAATATAATAGTTGTTGGGCTTGATAAATAAATTCTTGAAATACATTGAAAAAAAAGTTTATCTCATTTTTATTCATTTTTAGCTCCATCGCAACTCGGCAACGGCTTGTCTGAAACAAAAAAATCAAAGTCCATTAGATTCAGTATGATACCAGCTACAAAATGACCCTCGGATATAAAGTTTTATCAAAAAATAAAAAAATGGCAGATGAAAAACGAAAAAAGTTTCAAAAAACCCGCTCTTTTCGCAGTTTTTCGCAACAAAAAAAAGTGAAAATCAAAATTTTTAAACAAAATTTTGTTGCGTATCGTGTTTACAATATGTGGTTCAAATGTCAAGATAATCGGTTTATTAGTTTTAGAGATACGATGGAGCTAGATTTTGAAAACGTTCTTTCGAGAAAAACGCCTTTGAAGTTTATACTATGAAAAACTCTTACCTAAACTCAATCGGCAATCCCTGCACCGTACAAAATCCCTTCTGATTGCTCATCATCGTCGATGTCTTCAAGTCTTGCTTGCTTTCGATTTTTCGAAATTTTCAAAGTGGACTGCCCCCTTAAGAGTTTTAAAAGGGGGTAATGTTTGTACGAGGCACCATATTTTTTTTGTCACATTTACTTGAAACTTTTTCATAAATACACTAAAATACAAATAATGGAACACGTATTTCAGCAATTTCCAAAATTCAAACTTAAAGGGGGTTAAACGGGAGTGTTAACGTTTGTATGAAAACCATATTTTTTTACCAGATTTGACCAGACTCTCGAAGGTCTTATTTTGGATCAAACATGAAGACTGCGTGAGTAAACGCCTCGGTTAAAACGTAATTTTTCGAAATGTGGCTATCAAAGCTCGAGGATCAATTTGCGATAATTGTCGGGCCGGGTGTAGGGAAAATCTGCAGACGTGCTTTTTTTTGAAAAATAGACAACGCGCCTCGGCGCATCTTGGATTGTTGGTTCGTGCTTCAGCGAGTTGCCAATTATCAGGTCCAATATTGTCAATAATCGCCGTAACGTTTTTCTTTCCTTTCTTCCTTTTTCGTTACTCTTTCGTAATTGCAGAAACAAGTCGCCCAATACACAAAAGTGATAAATCACGTGTGGGACATAGCGAACAAAGCTCGCGAGGAATGGGAGAGCGAGGCCGGCTCGCGAACGACACAGGCTCAGACGAGCAGCACAACGGACACAAATGTCCTGGTGGCCGCGGTGGGAATGGGCAGTGGCTTGAAAGTAGGCAAAATATTTATTCTTCAACCCTTTGGGATCGGATTTCTTTTCTCTCCATGCGAAACGTGGCTAACTCGATGACGCGTTTGAATTTCAGTCGGATGCTGTACAAATGGCGCAGTCGGGCGTGAGCCCTGTGCCTGCGGGGATGATGGTTGGGAGACCGGGGAGCCAACCGGGCGCTGGCGGTCAAGGACCTCTTGGAAATCCTCCAAGTAAGCTCATCCAAACTAACCATCGCCACGTATTTCATGTTCTGTACATAATCGTCATCGCATCACTAGAAAGAGCAAAAAAACGAAAAGAAAAAAGAATACCAAGGTGTAAAAAATAACCTCACGTTTTCTTTTCGCAGTGGGCCAAATAGGCAAAGCACCGAGTGCGATAAAAACCAACATCAAGGCAGCCTCACAGATTCATCCTTACGGACGGTAGAATGGCGTCGAAATTAATTAACCCCCTTCCCCAAAGTAATTCTAAAAATGTATCATAAGGCAACAGAGATCTAGAACTATTGAGAGAATATTTATAAACGATTCTAGCTTCGAGTCATTTATTTCGTTTTCTCGATACAATGGCCTGAGACCGCGGCGAGAGAGTTCGGCTCGTGACGGGAATAATTTCCGCGTCGTAACCCATCTCAATGAGCCAACAGCGTCTATCACGAAGTACCAGTGATTCGGCCGGACTCTGCAGCATCAATTGAAGACCCGTGTAGATTTCCGCCAGATCGAGTCTTTCGCAATTTTCGCTCCAGAGTCGCGATATTCCTTCTCGTAGTTGCGTCGCGTCGATCGATTCTTCGTCTTTGCTCGTGAACTCGTAACGTAAAAAGGCGTCCTCGAGATACGTGTGAAAAGTCGCACACTGGGACTTCCTCGTGGCTTTGCGCGCGCGTTTTCTCAGCGTCAACGAGTCTGGAGAAGGAAAACGGAAGTTGGGGAGTTAGTGCTTTGGGGTGGGTGGTGGTCCGAGCGCTTTGCTACTTTTTTTGAGTCTTTGTAAAGCTTATCGATTGGGGTAGCGTGAGGACGACGAGTTAGGACGTGAAAGCAGCTTTCGATGGAATTTATCGACATTTTTACCGGGCGAGAATGTCCAACTGTGGAGGTTTAAGGGTGTATTGCCTGTACATTTCCTACCAAAACTGAATTTCGGTGAGAATTTTGAGGACTTTGCGATAACGTTGAAATCTGAAAAAATCAAGCATATTGAAGATGCTAAGAACATTGGTTTTGAATAATAATGGCAAAAAATTGTAAATAAATCGTTTAAACAAAAATTTGATAAAAAAAATCACCGGTAAACTTGATTTTTTGTGACATTGAATGAATTATATTTTTCTGAATACATATGATTTTTTAAAGAATTTTCTCTATTTTGAAAATCCCGTTTTTGGATTTCCGGACACTTTTTAGACCTCGGACTCTTCTTGGATTCAATATGGAACATTGCTACGAAAACATATTAAAAATTTGTGACCCTTCATCCATTTTTTTAATTAAAAAAATTAAAATGAAAATAGAATGAAAATTTAAAAAAATGCATTCCTATGCAGAAACTCTACGAATTCATTTTATAATATAAAAAAGTAGTTCACCGGGAATTTGTTGAACAATTTTTATTTCAATAATTTACTTATAACTTCGTTGCATTATTATTATCGGAAATTAATGTTCTGAACATCTGCAATGAGGTTGATTTTATTTTATTTTAAATCATCGCAAAGTACTCAAAATTCTCGCCGAAGCTCACTTTTGGTAGGGAATGTACGGGCAATACATCCTTAAGGGGCGAGGCCACTCTAGAGGCCGAAAAAATAGGCTTTTTGGGTTTTTTTTTCTTCAGAAAAACTACAAAATGAATCGAGGCTTCGAAAAAGGGTGTTTATCATACATATCAGTGATTGTATACAATTTTTTTTTTTGAAGCGACTAATTTCAATATGGCGCATGTGCAGCGTTTATCTCAAAACTGCATTTTTTAAGTTGGCCGCAAACATAACTCAGACAATTTTCAACCGATTCACTTGAGATGTTGAATATATCTCAAAAAATATATTGTCTATGGAAGTACGTAGGATTTTTTTTTATATTGCATAGTTCATTCGTTATTAACAATTATCTGACGAAATTTTTCACTTTCCAAAAATTTGCCTAAAAATCGTCAGATAATTGTTAATAACAAATGAACTATGCAACATAAAAAAAATCCTACGTACTTCCATAGACAATGTATTTTTTAATATATATTCAACATTTCAAGTGAATAGGTTGAAAATTGTTTGAGTTATGTTTCCAGCCAACTTAAAAAATGCAGTTTTGAGATAAACGCTGCACAGCCGCCATTTTGAAATTAATCGCTTAAAAAAAATTATTGTATACAGTCACTGATATGTATGATAAACACCCTTTTTTGTAATCTCGATTTATTTTGTAGTCTATCTGAAAATAAATCCCCAAAAAGCCTTTTTTCGGCCTCTAGAGTGGTCTAAGGCCTTAAAGAGTTTTGACGTTTCCAACTCGAGATATTAGGCACCGGAGTCGGCGATTTTTCACGCACCGCCTGTAGCAACTGTATCGAATGCCGACGCTAGCCCCGTTCTTTCAATATTACGAGTAAGCGCGTCGGTGTATTTTCATTTAATGAATCACCAGACAGCAGAGGACTATTATCCAAATAAGGTTGAAAAAACCAAAATGATTGACCGTTTTGTTTTCGAAATACAATTACGGAAAAGATGAAATCTTGAAGCCAAGAATAGCCGCGCGAAGTTGAACGATTGTCGCTCACGAGGAACGTTACTTAAGGGGGGGAAATCCCTTTAGACGCCCGAAAATGTGTTATTTTTCATGAATTTTTTTAAACGTGATAAAATAATCGCATCTAAAAATGTTTACACTTATTACAACTTTCAAGTGTTAAAAAAAAATTTTTTTTTTACCTAAACAAGATGGCGGCGTTATAAGGTATTCCTTCGGGCGTTTTTTAAAAAACTGCTAATGTTATAGCTCAAAATTGATCGATCTGGCCGAAATATTCGGAGGTTTCTCACTATAACTTGACACTTATTACTGGATTACTGGAATTACTGGAAGGATATACCTAAAGTTTTAAGTTTATCGTGTAAATAAATTACCTTTTTGGGGTAAAAATCGTCGAGAAAATGGTCAAAAATATGAAAATTTGATTACAAAGCCTACTTGATATTTAGTTTTTAAAATTTTTTAAAATGTCTATCCTTCCAATAATGTTATAATGGGAAACCTCGCAAAATTTCCGCCAGATCGATCAATAACTTTTTAAGCTATACCGTAAGCAGTTTTTCAAGAGCCGCCTAAACGAATTCCTTATAACGCTGCCATTTTGTTTTGTATGAAAAAGAAAAAGAATGTTAACACTTGAAATTTGTATCAAGATGACGTCAAAATTTTAAAACGATCAGAGTATAGACTCAATAAGAAAAGTTCGACGTTCAACCGTCTCCGCATTTTACGTGTCACGACGAAAACTTGTTAAATCTCCTATCCACCATTGCGTACTTTTTCGAGCAAAGGATTCCAAAACTGCCCTGGCGAGAACGTGAAACGCGTGCTCGCGATGCGCCTCCCGTGACATTCCCGTCCACCGAGCAGCGGGCTCCTGGCAGGCCAATCTCAAAAAAGGACGTTTCAAGAATTCGCAATAATCACGCTGTTCCGAAGTCTCGAAGTAATCTCGTAATGTTCGAGAAACGGGAAAATTGCGAAATCTTTCGTTTCTCGTATTTTCCACGAGGGGAATCTCCATCTTGTGATAACAGCATGACATCAGAATGAGGATTCTCGCGGTGGGAATTTTCGAGAATAAATCGCAAGCGTCCACCCCGAGATCGGCACACGCGTGGAGCCCAATCAGACAAAATTCCTCGTCGACGTGACCCTCGGAAGACTTCAAAAGATCCCTTATCTCCGTCGCCGAGTCGGGCGTTATTTTTGCGCACGCGTAACTCACGAGGCCGAGCGAAGATCGGTAATATTCTCGTTGCCTCTGTCTCGCCGTCTCGACGTTCTTGGGATTCGATTCCAATCCGAGAACTCGATAGCCGTAAAGAAAATTCAACAGCTGGCAAACGTAGCCCTGAAATCGTCCAATCGAAATTTAACAATATTTCGGAGCTCCTACATCGCGCGCAAATGATTTTGGTAATTCTTTGGATAAGTGACTTTTCCGAAAAATGAGCCTAATTTTTTTACGCTACTTTTCTCACTTACTGGGTTATAAATGATGATAATCAGTCGGGAAGAAGGGTAACACGCGTTTTGACCCGACGACAAAATATCCGCAGGACAAAATATCCTCATGACAAAATATCTGCCGATATTATATACAGCTTAAAGTGTACAGTCATGCCGTAGAAATTTATTCCATGTCAAGTGTACGGTCATGCCGTTGAGATTTATTCCATGTCAAGTGTACATTCATGCCGTAGAAATTTATTCCATCATAAAAAGGAGGAAAATTATTAATATGTGACGGAAATGTTTGGGTTTGTTTGTTGGGGCTTCTTTGTTTGTTTTGGTCCAATGAAGAAATTATTAATATGTGATGGATATGTTTAGGTTTGTTTGGGTTCAATGAAGAAATTCGTATTATGCTCCCACCCCACTATCTCACACACCCCACAAAGGTGTTTTGCGCGCGACCCCGTTTATGTGGTGGACAAGATTTAGAATTTTGTCTCACGGATGTTTTGTCATGAGGATATTTTGTCTTTCGGATATTTTTTCATGAGGATATTTTGTCTTTCGGATATTTTGTCATCAGATATTTTGTCTTTCGGATATTTTGTCATCAGATATTCTGTCTCTCGGATATTTTGTCTTTCGGATATTTTGTCGCGGATATTTTGTCGTCGGATCAGATGTCACGCAGCCGGGAGAATCTGACATTTTTCAGTAACAAATTTTTTACGAGCAAAAAAACGTCAAAAATAATTTCGAATTTTTCAAAAACCCAAATGTGGAGGGATTTATAGTAGAAGTAGTTTTATTCCGTCTGTGCAGATTCCGCTTTTTTACAAAACCCTTTTTCTCTCCATCCTTATCTCTAACCTATAAGCTAATCAATTAAAATTAAAATTAAAAACTAGAATTAGAATTACAATACTTGCCTTAAGCACCGTATGCCGTTTTGTGCTCTTTATTCCTCCACCTCTTGATCGTTCTTGGTTCTCGGGGGGGGGGGGGGGGGATTTATAAAAGAAGCCTTCCTGAATACAAACAAACCCACCCCCTCCGGCGTGAGCGGGTTGGGTTTGTTTGGGTTTGTTTGTATTCAGAAAGGCTTCTTTTATAAGTCCCCCCACTCTCCACCCTCAATATAGGCGTCGAAATGTTCAAAAATGCCCTATTTTATCACGTGTTTCCGCGAACTCCAAACCCCCATACATTTTTTATGGGGGGGGGGGGGGGGGGGGGTGAATTTCAGCTTCCCCCGACTGAATATAATTTATAATCCAATGAATGAGAAAATAGCAAAAAAAGCTCAATTTTCCGAAAACTCACTTATCTAAAGAATTACCATGATTTTTTCTTACCAAGCCCGCGCCGAGATCGACGATCGTTTTGATTCCTTCTTTCTCACATTGCAATCCGACCAAATTTGCCAGACGTAAAATCTCGTGCTGCTTCTTCCGGCTCATTCCCTTCGCGAAACACTCCGGGAGAATTTCCGCGTCCGCCGCCGGGTCGACGACGATCGACGGCAGCTTGTCCAGGTGAAGACACTTCTCGATGAACGACAAAAGTGACTCGGGCCAAGATCTCTTCGAGCAAAAGGAACAGCAGAATTGGAGAATTTTACTTTACTGACTCACAGAAACTTCCGGTGAAAAAATGTCTCTTCCCATTTTCAAGATACTCTCATTCCTGACTGTGACAACTGGCACTTCCGGTCAACTTTATATACCTTTTTTGTCAGAATTGCAACCAACCTTCCCCGTTTTATTGACGACGAGCTCGTTCAGTTCCTCGTTGTCCAGGTCCTTCAGCGCCGAGGCCCATCCATCCGGGAACTGCTCCAGACAGTCTCTGACCAACAATTCCGTAACCGGAAATCTGTAGAGCCACTGCGTCTCGTAAAGGAAATCCAACAGCTGTGAAAAATATCGCTTCTCTTCGGCCGCCATCGTCGATCGTATCTAAAATACAACAAAGAACCCGTGATGAAGTTTTTTTTTCTCGTAATTTTAATAAATCTACAAATAAAAAAACTGGAGGCAAAAAAAATAATTTCCGCGAGGGTAATGAGAATCGATCGATCAATTACACTTAACGAGTTTTATTCAACAAAAATATTTACAAATATGAAGCCGCGTGATGAAGAAAAAAAAAAGATTTCGCTCCGATCTCAAAGTGGCGTTCTCGAGAATGAATTTTGTTTCTAAACGTTCGTTCGCGATCAGCAAGCGCGAGCCTGACTTTTCTCGTCCTGTTCGAGGACGTTCCATCCTTGGGAGGTTCTCCCCTCGAGTTCGGGGTTCGCGGGTCCGATGAGAGCGCGACCGATTTTCCGGCCCTTGCCGGGCTCGAGATACTTCCGGGCGACTTCTAGGAGCTGTTCCCTCGTCACCCTCATCAGCCCGAGTCTCTGGCGCTGCACGTCCTCGTCGTCGAGATCGTGAATGAATTTTCTCATTCCGCGATTGGCGGGCGCGACCGGGGCGTCGATCTGTTGAAAAACGCCGAGTTTCGCCTCGTCGATGTCCCTCTGGGTGAACTCGGCTTTCCTCAGGAACTCGTAGGTCCCGTCGTAGAGGTCGAGGGTCCTGGTGGAGTTGGGATCTCTGTATGAGTAGAAGGTGAAGATACCCTCGGGCGAGAGACTGGCGCCGGCTCCGTAGGCGCCGCCCTTTTCGCGTACTTCCGGGAACAAATAGAGATGGGTGATCAATTTGGCCAGGACGCGTAGTGCCGGATATTCGGGATGCTCGTAGGGCACGGTTAAAACGGCCTTGGACGAATAATTAACGGTATATGGCATGACGTGATGAACAGCGAGTTCTTCGCTGCTCGTCCCCGGAGAATCTTCCCTCGTCGTGACGAGACGAGATTCGCCGTGTCCTTCGCCCTGGATGGCGCCGTAAAAATCACTCATACCCTGGACGACGTTCTCGTGATTTTCCGGCGAGAGATTGATGGCCGAGCGCAAGAGACTTTTGGAAAAGAGCCGTTGGCGAATGTCGCGCACTTGTTCGAGTACAGCGTCGAAGTTTTCATCTCGCGCGATGTGTTTCATGGTCGTGACGTGCTCGAGGCCCGAGAGAGTCTCGCGAAGCCTCGAGGACTCGCCGACGAGGCTTTTCGCGCTGCTCATCGCGTAATGATGTCCCGAATCAGCGATGCCGTTAACCAGATCGCCGGCGCTTTCCTTCACCAGATTCTCGAAGCGTTTCGCGTCCTCGAGGCTCACCTCGTTGAACAACTCCTCCCAAATGTGCCACATGTCGTTCGCGTGTTTGTCGAGGCAATACGAGTGCAGCATGACGCCCTCCTCGTAACGGTGACTGCTGTTCTTCGCGTCGACCACGTGACAGGCGAAGCTCAAGCCGCCGGTCTTGAGCTCGCAGAGACGATCGAAGCTGCGATAGTCGTTTCGCGCGGTGCCCATGCGAGCCACGACGCTGTTGAATATCGGCAAGATTCTTTTCGATTGCTCGTCAAGATCACGAGTGTTGAGGATCGCGCGATAGTAGGAAATCCCGTTGGTCGGTTGAACTGAAACTTGTACGGGTACACCGGAAACGAGGCGATCATGGGTCTCGTAACGCTCCACGTCCGGCTTCAAATCTTCGATCTTCAAGGTCGGCAACACTTCGGGTTCCTCCTTCTGCTGATCGGCCAGCAGCCTCTTACCGTCCTCGTAAATTTTCGTCAACTCGGCCTCGCCCAGGCCCTCGAGTTTCGATCGCAGAAGCTTCTCCTCGGCCGCTCGGCGCAAACTCTCGTAATTCTCGTCCGGTGTCATCGTCAGCGTGAGTCTGTGCCTGTTGTCGAGCAAATGCGTCTTGACGATGTTGCTGAGGTAGTTTGGATCGGCGTCGATCGCCTCGACGAAACGTTTCATCGATTCGTTAACGCGCAACGATCTTATCACGTCGCCGTCGTGATTCCACAGAGCTGTCACGTTGAAGAGAAGATTCAGCCCGAAGTTGGACGTCTGATGTTTGACGTGGAGCTCGATACCGTGGAGCACGGCGTCTATCGCGTCCCTGGAAAAACCCTCGGCGACGATCGTCTCGAGTGTCTTCTCGTAGGCGTCCTCGATTTTGGGGAAATCCTCGGAGCGCGCGCCCTGCAGGCTCAGGACGAAGAGACTGTCGCGAAGCTGCGACTCGAGGCCGGTCATACCGCCGAAACCGGTCGCCAGGCCCGTCTCGATGAGATTCTTGTAGAATATCGCGTTTGGCCCTTTGAGGAGAAGCTGGGAGACGACGTAGAGATCGAAGGTGGACTCGACGTCGCGAATGTCGTTGCAGAGTTGAGCTATCGCTATGGAGCACTGTCTTTCTGGGTCAGCCGCCATGTGGTCGGGTCTGCAAGTGACGTGAGCTCTCTTGGGCGACGTCCAACGTTGCTCCGGAGGCACGATCGTGTCCGAAACGTCGATTTTCTTAGCATCGCGGAGATAGTGCTCGTTTACGTACTCGAGATTGCGCTCGAGGGGAAAATTACCGTACGAGTAGAATCTCGCGTTCGACGGGTGATAGTGCTTCGCGTGGAAATTAACGAGCGCCTCGTGCGTCATTTCCGGTATTACGAGGGGATCACCACCGGAACAGTAGCTGTAAGTGTGGCTCGGTAGTATCGTGTTGAGGAGCTTCTCAGCGAATATCGCTTGATTCTCGTTGAACACACCCTTCATCTCGTTGTACACAACGCCCTTGAAGACAACGGGCGAGGCGCGATCGTGCACGTCCGCGTGCTCGAGACGCCAGCCCTCCTGGCGGAAATCCAGCTCCCGCAGACTCGGACGAAACACCGTGTCGAGATAGACGGACTGGAGATTACGGAAGTCCTTTGGATTCTGCGTTGCCAGCGGATAGAGAGTGTAGTCGGGGCCGGTCATGGCGTTTAGAAAGGTCGCCAACGAACGTCGCAGCATCTTGAAGAACGGATCACGACAGGGATAACGCTGCGAGCCGCAGAGCACCGTGTGCTCGAGCACGTGTGGCAATCCACAAGAGTCGCGCGGTATCGTCCGGAAGTTGATGGAAAACACGTTGTTGCTGTCGTCACGCGCAACGTGCAGGTAACGCGCACCCGTCGACGAGTGAGTCAGGCTCACCGCGTCCAAGTGCATCTCCTCTACGCGACGCGACTCCTCGACCTTGAAGCCGTGAATCACGTCGCCAACCCGATAATCGAGCTTCGAGCTCGAAGACTCCCGGCTCGTCGTGCTCTGACAACGTCGCAGGCCCGACAGGCCTCTCGCGGCCAACTCGAAACGGCGCAGCATTTCGACTATTCCTCAATTGTACGGATTCTTTCGCTCACCTCTCTCCGAGATTCGTGATCTGCTACCGACTGCTCTCGGATCGGTTCTGCAAAGGAAGAAACCGATTGTGAATGCCTCCCTGGGCTTCGCGGCCCGACGACGAGTAATGGCAAATCTCGAGACACTTTTGTCGGGTAACGTGCGAACGAGGGTGATAAGAGGGCGGAAAAGCCTTGCCAACCTTCGGCACGATTGAGCCGAGTGAAAAAAAAACGTAGCGGAAAAGTAGGAAGTAAATCGCAATGCCAAATTATATTTATTTATAACGAAAAAGTTTATAAAAAGATAAAAACCGCTGGAAAACATTTAAAAAATTGAAAATTGATGTAAAAATCTGGAGATCCGGATAATTATCGATTTTGGTTTCTTCAAATATTTTACGGAGAGTAAAATAATTCAGGGCACGATTGAGCAGAGTGGGAAAAAAAAACGTAGGGGCAAAGGAGAATGTAATCCGCAACGCCAAATTATATTTATTTATAATGAAAAAGTTATTGAAAAAATAAAAACCACTAAAAAACATTTCAAAAAATGAAAATTACCTTTAAAAAATTAAAGATCTGAATGGTTTTCAATTTTGGTGTCTTCAAATGTTTTATGGAGAGGAAAAAATTATTGGAATCATTGAAAATTCATTGTAAATGTCGCGGCACGGATTTTTTCCTTTACAAGCCTTGAAAAATCAAGAACAAAAAAAAAATGCGGAAAAAAATAATAGCCCGTACCTCCTATATGGGCTACCAAAAACCAAACATTTTTTTTTTCTTCTCAATGACACTTTTTTTACATAGGTAGCGACAAAGCTGTTTTTCACTTTTAAAAAAATTCACATAAAACTTGAGGGTCGATCCAAAAAACTTTTTACTCTCATAAGCGAATTTTCCAAAAATTAAGCAAAGAACTTGGTTTTGTTTTGGTTAAAGTAATTCTAAAAAAGAATTACGACAAACGTCGTTGATGCCCCTGCAAAAAAGGACCAGGTCCGCGATTTCCGATTTTTTACGATAACAATCAGTTTTTATTATTTGTAATACACGCAAGATTTTACGAGCGAGACGACAAATGGACGAGTAGTCACGAATCTCTGTGGGCATGTCGATCCTCTGGCAATTAGAGGTTAGAATCGACGAGTCAAGCATCCGTGGAATTTTTCGGGTATAACATCGATAAAATACATTGACCATTTGCTCACCACGGTTTTCAGTCGTTGCCGACGAGTCCAGGATTTTTAGATTACAATGTTATATCATTTTACTCCGCGTGAAAATTTGTCGAGCCGGTGCACGATACGCATTTCGAAATGATGCAAGGTATATACGTATATATCAAAGTATACAAAAGCTCGGTCGGTAAAAAAGTTCGCGATGCTTTTTCAAGGTTATGTGACAGTCGGGGCTGGTGTCTCGATGGGTAAAAAACGATTTCACGAGGACGGTTGACACTCGACAAAAAAATGTGACTTCCGGTATCGCCAAGTTTGTCTGCCTACTGCCGGTATCGCCGTGTTCGTCTGTCTACTTTCGGCATCGACGAGTTCGACCGTTGATTTCCGGTATCGCCGAGTTCGACCGTTGATTTCCGGTATTGCTGAACTCGACCGTTGACTTCCTGTTTCGTCGTTCATTTCACTTCCGCTCTTGAGCGACTTCTGAAAAAGTGCCGAGTAAAAAAGCCCTCTCGAGTTTAAAATTAAAAAATCATCGAATTCCACAGTTCGAAACAGCTTGACTGTCGACTTCGAGTATCGGCGAGTACAACCTTCGATTTCTGGCAAATCGAGTTCAACTTCCGGTATCGCCGAGTTTGACCGTCGACTACCGGTTTTGTGGGTCGATTGACTTCCGCTCTTTAGCGGCTCTCGAAAAAGTGCCGAGGAAAAAAGCCCTCTCGAGCTTCAAATAAAAAAAAGTCAACAAAATTCAAAATACTTAAGCACATATTTTTTCCAGCTAGTAAACGTTAAAAAAAAATTCTAAACGAATTATTCGTATGAAGAGAACATATTTTTTTGCACTGATTGTTAAAATTCGCCGTAGGTTCGGGATGAAGTCATAAATAAGTCGAATATCTTTTTTATAGCACGTTTTATTCATGGTAGTCGCTCACGGTGATCCGGAGTGTCGTGAAGTACGAGAATGCTGCTGAGAGAAACTGAATAACAGATAAAAATTATTTACCGGCTACCGCTGAAGAAAGCCAAGCATTTTGCCGATCGATGTCGAAGGATGCCGATTTTTCTCAGTAGGAGTGTCCTATTAAAATTTAATTTCGAATTTTTCGTCAGGTGAGCTTTATGGTTTTAGAGGGGCGGTATTGGAAACTCAAAATTTGGCAGAGTTTCGTTGCGAATTATCGCGATTTTTTGTAAGAAAAATACAAAATTGCCGGGATTTTAATGAATATATTTTTTCTCTCTGAGAACAAAGTTGTGGACGTTCCAAAACATCGAATTTTGACTTTCACCGGACACATTTACGCCTAAACAAATCTGTATCCTTCGACAGCAACAGCGTGTATCATTTCCAGGGTTCGTATAGGTATTCTTTGAAATAAAAAAAATTATATTTTCCCAATGCATATTCATTACCGATGCGTAATATCGCAAAGACAGAACGGGAAGAAAGCCACCGATGGAAGCGATTACAGGTCGTTGGGATCGTCGAATAATCATCAAAACGTTTCTCATCATTTCCGGTGTCATTTGAGTCCAAGGTGAGTTGTACGCTGCCATACCTACGAACCCGCACTAAACTTCATTTTACCCTCGTACTTCCGGTCTACATGCATATCCGGCCCTAAGGGATTGCCGCATATTGTAATGAAAAAAAAGATGATCATCCAACCCAACTGGGATTTGGAGAAATATGGCCGTGTCTCTTATTGGCACAGGTTTTCCGCAGTTTCCCTGTGCCCTCGTGCAAATGAGAATTAGAAGAAGACAAAAATAAAATAATATACAAAACATAAAAATTATCCCTTGATCGTTTTACTTACGACATTTATGAGATTGTCGGCGGGCCAGGCACAAACCAATAGACACACTATCGATATCAGCGCTACTGGTCCAAATTGCATCTTCGTGGCCACTGGTTGATTCTTTTATTTTTATTATTGTAACAGCGACGTGTAAATAATTAGAGAAATATTTAAAACACACACACACACATATAAGTATATATAATGCTAGAAGTTATATATATATGGGGGATTCCACGCCATTTCACTTAGCCGGTGACCCCGACAATTTTTGGTTATCCTGATTTTTTGTTGTAAAATTGTACTCCATGAAGGTTTTTTCAATTCAAATTTTTTTTTTTCATCAAATTCAGCATAAATAAAAAATAAACCGTTTCAGGCCTGACAAAGTCGAATTGGAATGCACAAAATCATTAATACCATTATTGGGGATTAAAATGATAAAAATCTTCTAAAAAAATATGATTAATTCGAAAAAAAATAAAAGGAAAAATGGGCCCATGATGAAACTAGTCATAAAAATCTTAGAATGGGTCTCTCTATTTTATAGAATTAAAAAAAGAAGGCAATTATCTTTTTTTTAAATAGTTTTCACTTTAGAAGCAAAAAATACATTGCCATTAATAATTGACAATTTTTTCATATTTTTTAACGAAAGATACTTTCGTTAAAGCATAGCTTTAGCTTTTTTGAAGCATAGCTTCATTTTGAAGCATAGCTTCAAAATAAAAAATATATATAGTGACATTTGTCGATATCTCAATTAGTTCAGGAGTTATAAGCGTTTAAACGTTTCAAAAACTTCCGAAATCGACATGTTTTGAATAATTATAGCTCCTAAACGAGAAGAGATAAGAATCTAAAATTGGTGTGGATTATTCCTCTCATAGGGTACAATCTTACAAAAAAAATCAAGAAAATCAAAAATGGTCGGGGTCACGGGATAGCGGCAATGGCGTGGAATGTTCCATATGTATTCAACTTCTAGCATAATTAAACGTTTATTTTTAAATATGCTATTTATCTATTAAAATAAGTTATTTATAAATTGTCTATCCAGTAACCACAAATAAAAAATAATATATAATACAAATTTAAATTTAAATTGATAAATAAATTTAATAACAGGAATAAATACGTAACTAAAATTATATTTAACGCATCGAGAAAAAAAATATTGATCTAAAATATAATTTATGCCACATAGTCGCAAATATTTTTTGGAGCTAGGACTCTAAAAAAACCCGTTTCGGAGAAAATAATTTTCTTCCGTAACAAAATAATTGGATAAAAAATACGGAGTGATTGAATAATTTTCACGAAAATAGCGAGGCACAGTGGAGCTCGTTGCGATCCTTGTATCGAAAATTTGGCACAATTTTCACAACGTTTTTTCGTAGTCTCGAATATTTAAATTGCTGCATGTATTTTTTTTAATTAGGAAAACCGATTTTTCAATTCACCTTAAATTACCTTCTCCGCTGACATCAATAATCCTAATTTTCATTATTTTATTTATATAAATTATGAATCCTAATTTAATTATTTCATCCTTTGACATCAATAAATCGATTTTTGTTGGGAAAAAATCATTCAGCTCAATTAAGGAAAACGATTTAGAAAACAATAGCTAAACTCGTAAAAACACGTATATTTAAGAGAAATAAAAGTTATGCGTTAGCGAAACTCACACCAACGAGTTGGAGACAACTGAAAATGGTGCCAATGCCACTGGTCGTGGCCGTCGTCAGTGCAATGTAAGACATCGTACGTCTCGCTTCATCGGCTAAGCTGAACATGTAACGAAGAAAGAGCTTTTATGCGACGATCTTCTCGAATCAAGTGGCGCTCGCCATGGCCGCTACTCGGATGGGTGCCCTCGTGAACATGCGATGCAGCGTGGATGGAAGGAACCGGAAGCGGTGAAGTAGCGAGTATCGGATAAAAGTTTAAGGGATACGGGACCAAGGATCGTCGAGAACCAAAAAAGGAGGTGAAAATATTGATGCAACGATTTACCCGAGCAACTTTTGATGCTTTTCAATGATGTCGTAAAAGCTCTCGGTGTCGTGAATTTTCTCGAACTCGCCCGCGAGAATTTCAAGTCTCGCGCCAACGTACCATACGAAAAATGCCGCCTGACAGTCAATCGTGGCCCCGACCGAGCATTGAAAACCCACGAAACTCTGATGCACGTACACGAGGTACGTCATCGGTCCGTGATCGACGTCGAACGGATAAACCGCGGGAGTGGGAAATTTTTGCTCGTCCGCCATGAAAAATGGTCCGCAAATCACGAATATCGTCGTCGCGTAATTTACGATCGTTATCGAGGTGTGAAGAAGCGAGCACTTTTTCACGTAGCTCCGAAGCACCGAGCGCTCGTGAGCTTTTGAATTTTTCAAAAATTCCTCCATCTCGCAGACCAGGCGCTGCAAAAAGTCGCTGCGACATTAACGAAGTACATCAAGTCGATCATATACACATACACATAGGGGCCGTCGAGAAGTACGAATTTTTTTAATGGGGGGAGGGGGTGACAGTAACGATAATTGGATTATGACGATAGGAACGATACACTGAAAAAAACCAATTGAATCAAAAAAATATATTGGTTGATCCAAATAAATGTGCTGCTGCGGACCACCGATATATGAGATTGTTACAATACTATTTTTTTTTTGTATTGGTTTTTTCCTTAGGTACACACGCTTTTCGCGTTTGTTACCTATTCTTTCCCTTCATTGTGCCTGTTTCTTTCCTCTACTGTTTACTCCGTTTTTCTCCATCTTTCTCCTTGCCCCCCCCCCCCCTCTTGCGGCCGCAGCCGACTTCCCCCTCTGTATTATATTCATCATGACATTTCTGTCATGGGTATAGGGAAACTGCGGAAAACCTATACCAATACAGCCGGTCGTCGAGTTCGCCCCCCAGTCGTGGAACTAGTCTTATTTCGCCGCGAAATGCCGAAGAAAAACATTTCACGACGAAATGTACGCGACTGGGATTCGAACCCGGGACCTCCCGGTCCGCTGGTTTAGTGGCGAGCACGCTAACCACTAGACCATCGCACCGGTTGTTACAATACTATAAAATATTGGAAAATGTGATTGATTTAAATCACATATTATTTTATTTGAAAAAGCTCTTCTGTTCTCTGAATATCTACATTATCCTTCAAATAAAATTATATTCTATTGAAATCATTCTATATACAATACGTAGATGTATGGATGAAATAATTAAGCGGTTGCTACAACATTTTTTATTTCGTAAAAAAATATAATCAATAGAATTAATTATTTCTTTACTGCATCGAAACGAATATGCCATGGGACGTAAGTTTTTCAATTTGTTTTAAATCTTAAATAAAAAGTGAGCGTTAGAATGATCATCCACGATAATAGTGGAGAGAATATCAGATATCCAATGGAATATCCATGGAGAGAATATCAGATATTCAACTGGTAAGAACAGATACTACACTTTGATCTTAGCCACAGGCCAAGAAGCGATACTCTTTAGAGTTTCTCCGGCGTTTAAGTAGATTTTTTGTTCGCGCTTCGCTTACGAGAAACGAGCGCGCGTGCGGCTTCTAGCGGTTAATCCGAGAACTACGGATTTCCTCACACCTATAATTCCCGTGGCGCTCGACCATGATTTGGTTGAATTTTTTAACCAAATGCGCAAGAAACAAATTTTGTTTTCGCAACATTTTTTAACCAATTCAGACATTTGCTTAATATTTTTTAATCAAAATAAAATATTAATATTTTAACGAATAATGTACTTGGAAATCAATGTCGGATATGGCGAAAAAAATAAAATAACACATTTACTCAATAGAAATTTTATCTGAATCTTTTGAATGAAAAAAACCTTTTAATTTCATCAAGTTATTGAAGTCAATAGCGTTTTGTTTGGACTAATAAATCCGATTATTTACACCATTAATTTTACAATTGAATCAACAAAATTTCATTCAATAACACCAATGATATTGAATCAATGATCTTCTTCGCAGTGTAGGATGATTTGAGGGGGGGGGGGGGGGTAAAATACACAAGAAGTCGATGACGTAATATATGGACGGTCCCATATCGGAATTTGAATGTTTCGGAAGGACGCACTTGGCTATCATAATATTATTACAATTTAATTGTTTTTCGGTTTTTTCAAGGTCACCACAGTTTAAAAAAATGGAATGGCACATTTTCTCCCCTTACACATTGTAGCCGACATCCAAGCGAATTCAACCATGTCACATAGTATGACCCTCAAATGACCTTTAACCCAGAAATATTAAGTAAATAATAATCCAACGAGTTTTTGCTTTATGTCTGTAACGCTAACTATTCGAGATGAACATCGACATTATGTCGATCTTTTCTTTCTTTGAGTAACGCATTGTGAAGCGTCTATCGATAAAGTGATAGATTAGAAATTTTGGAAACTTCAGAAGTCTGACAGCCAGGAGGTATTCAGAGTAATAAGTAGCTGACAAACACGATTGTGTACATACAAATAGGTAAAGGTGTTTCGTGAATCTTCTGTCATCACCGTACCTGTCACTCTGATGTGTTATTGTGATACATTCGAATGTAACCCAGCTCACAGGAATCATTTAGCGTAACAGGAATAAAGGAAAAACTCTTACACGTTGAATGATTGTTTATTAAATATTTCTAGGCTGAAGGTCATTTGAAGGTCATACTATGTTACGTGGTTAAGTTCGCTTGGATGCCAGCTACAATGTCGTTCCATTTTTTAAAACTTTGATGACCTTGAAAAAACCGAAAAAAATTAAATTAAAAAAACATTAGGATTGTCATGTGCGTCCTTCCAAACCATTCAAATTCCGATATGTACGTACTTCGTATTTTCAAATCCAACAGAGATATTCAGGTGTTCTGTTTCTCGTGACTCACTCTGTGTGTGTGTGTGTGTGTGTGTGTGTGTGTGTGCTCTTTTCTTCAACACCCACCCACACACGCAACTATATATACATATAGTATATTTGTGTGTGTGTGTGTGTGAGTTGGAGAAAAAATTCTTTTGT
The DNA here is from genome assembly GCA_963210295.1 of Ophion ellenae. Lineage (NCBI taxonomy): Eukaryota > Metazoa > Arthropoda > Insecta > Hymenoptera > Ichneumonidae > Ophion > Ophion ellenae. The sequence goes on from OY723388.1 coordinate 29,753,332, forward strand.
CGACCCCATACAACTGTAAAAAGTCGAATTACCTGTATACGCGCACGATGAATCCTGCAGACGATAATTTTAACGATAAAACCGCTCACGGCACCGAGAAAGCATACCGATTTCGTAAGTAGAAGAGAATTCGTTTGATGCTCATAAATCGAGTAGGTGAGAGGAAGAAAAAGTCCAATGGCGCTTATGAGTGACACGAGCCACGCCAAATCGTGTCTCGTTTTCTCCCAATTGCTCGAATCTGCACTCAATGGCCAACAGCAGCCCAGCCGGACGCTCAACTTTGTGAAATTGACAGCTCCCTCCAGACTCATTTTTGATCTCGTTGCAGAAACATTATCTACTTTTGCCAACGAAAGATAAAAAGCGAAGAAGCGAATTTCGACGACGAGTGTCGAAGGGAGATAAAATGCACCTGCGGGTCGAAATGAAAATGTCGTTTGCGGTCATTTGCGTTGTCGGTCATACGAAAATGTCGTTTGAGTATTATATACTAAAGGTCATTTTCAAAAAATTCTATCTATGTTGAGCCTAGTTGCCAAAAGCACCTACACCAATTGGCCATGCAGCAACGGCGGCACTTTCTTTAAATAATAATTCAATTGTTTATCAACATTAAAAAAAGCACTTAACCTCGGCCAGACTATGTATCAATTGTGTGTAAAATCCCGACCTCGTTATCTCAAAACTTCGATCAGAAAAAAATGATTGATTCGACTTGGTTTTCAGGCCCCAATCCTGCGCAGACCGCGGGATGAGAATGTTTCCTCCTTTCAAAATTACCGAACAGTTCGGACTTTTGTCCACGCCGGTCAACATTGGACTGAGTTGATGCGGGATCTTTTTTTTCGCAATTCCCCGTTTGCACCCGTCCACCCCCGCGAAGCAATTGCGAAATTACGAAATCCAATTTGCGCGTAATTGCGGTGAAGGGATAAACGCGACCGTTGAATGGTGAAGAAAATGTACGGTAAATTCGCAAGTCGGTAGCTTCAGCCTCGCTAGGTTTTCCTGGATCGGACGAGTTGAATTAATAAACAACTCCATGAAGCGTGTATCGCCCAGTGTAGGATTCTCGCTCCCTTTCGCGCGATATTGTACAGGGCGATAACAATTTTCCATATAATTTCGGACTGGCATTATTAGCGCTGGGAAATTGCCAGGTTGCGGTGCATTTGCGATCATTACGATCGTGAATTTCTCACTATTATCATTCGATTGTTTCGACGGCGCACATACGGGTATTCTGGCGATCTAGCCGCTCATGAATCAATTTCTGAAACTTGACGCAGGTGAACAAAATCCATTTATTATTATTGTTGAATGACTAGAGAACAATAGGCACCCCTTCCCCGTCTCTCATCGGTTGCACCTGCGCCCTTGTTTCAGTCGGAACTTTACCATCGCTGCAAGTGTACGTATCTTTCTCGGCTTTAAAGGTTGATGGTCTCGATTAAGGCAGTAGTCTGCTTTAGAAGCCGAAAGAAAGCGTTTGTTCAGCAATTTTTTTTTAAGGGAAGGAAACGATTGCGGTAAACGAAATTTTGAGACGATAGTGTATTATATTCAAGCTTTAAAAAACAATTTTTATTATTAAAAAATATTGAAATTTTTCAAAGTTGTAACGATTTTTTTGGGGCGCCTGGAGTCTGCACTTGTAAATTGGTGCCGGTGATGGAGGTCGTGCGATGCATCTGAAACAGTCGAACCAAATTTTTTTTTAGTTTTTATAAGTTCCTTTTCTATATGAACTACAAAAATACCGAAGAAATGATGAAATTCCAAATTTTTTCGAAGTTTGAAAAAAAAATTCACTTTTTTGAAAAAAAAAAAAAATTCACTTTAAGTTGCAAAACAAGTAATTCAAATAGTACTTTTGTCCAACTTTTTTAGTTCAAATAGAAGATAATTTAATACTGAAGCTAGATCACTTTGATTTTTTTCGATCGGACATATATTGTTTTTGCTATCGCCGGCACCGTTTTCTAAAACTTGTGAAAATGAAAACTCGAGAAAACGGGCTTTAAAGTTTTCGGTCCAAAAAAATATAAGTTTTTGGATACTTACACTAATTAGATGTTAATCAGCTATCCCCGGGCCATACAATAATCCTTCCTCTTCTTCAAATCGATTTTTTGAAGCCTGTAAAGCAGACTACTGCCTTAAAAAGTAAACATTTTTGCTAACAGCGATTTCTTTGACAATATTGTCATGGATTTGGATCGAGCATGTAAGACCACAAACTTTTGAAACGATTTGCTGTGTTGTTTGTCGATGGAATATTGTTTTTTCATCATTTAAAAAAAAGTTCAGAATCGTTACATTTTCTACCAGATTTTAACGCATAAAAAGCTTTTTGTTGTATTTCCGAATTCGTCCCGGTCATTATTTCAATTGTTATTGCGAGATGATAGTTTGTACAAAATAATCATCATCGAATCAGCCGCACCAATCCGCACTTTTTCGAGTCGGAGGTGAACAATCATGATAGTGAAAAGGATAGGGCATTTATATTCGGGAGGAGCGTAACCTTAATATTATAAACAGGCTATTACTAAATTCCGACCTGCTGATCACTAGCATGAGATCAACCCCCAAAAAAAATCAATGCCGTTCACGAAGGATGCGATTGAATTGATGATTCCCGCTGAACCTGACTCTAAAGATGACTCACAAAGAACATCACTTAAGGGAAGGTTCTGCCTCATTGGGCCAAAAAATGTTCGATTTTTCACCAATTTTTTATGCGAAAAGTATTAAATATGGAATGTTGATATTTGGTATGTTGACCAAGCGGTCTTTATTGAACATCAAAATATTTTTTAAAGTTTGACAAAACATGATGGTGGGAGTGAGAGAGAGAAAATAAAAAGAATAGTGAGCCAAAAACTGCGAAAATTTTTGGGAAAAAACCAAACTTCCTTCCGATCGCTCACTATTTTTTTATTTTTCAATTTTTCTTCTTGATTCTAGGTCAACTTATACACAATATTGTACAAAGTAAAAATATGTTTGTTTTTTTTTCTTCAGCTCACCTGTCCGGGACTTAGGACTTCCGCAAGCGAAAAATGTCAGCGCCCGCGCACCGACAAACGTGGCTCCTCTCACTCCCACCACCACGTTTTGTTAAACTTTAAAAAATATTTTGATGTTCAATAAAGACCGCTTAGCAACCATACCAAATAGCAACATTCTATATTTAATGCTTTCGCATAAAAAATTGGTGAAAAACCGAACGTTTGTTGGCCAAACACGGCAGAACCTTCCCTTAAGTGTCCACCATCGATTTTGTTGAAACGCATATATGTGATAGAGCATTGAAAACTATTAGACAGGTATTTTTTTATCTGCGGAAAAACGGGTTTAAGGGGGGAAACCATCCCTCGAAGAAAGGCATATTGAGGGGTGGTTTTGCAGTTTCACCCGCAAATAGTCCACCGATCTGAATGAAACAAAAACTAAAATTCTTCTAATGTAAAGCGATCAAGAATACAGTATAGAATAATTGAAAAAATGAAATGAAGGGGTGTGACGCCTTTCTTTGAGGGGTCGTTTCCCCCATTAAAAACGTTTTTCCGCAGATAAAAAAAATACGTGTCAAATAGTTTTCAATGCTTTATCTTATTCACAAGTTTCAAAAAAATCGGAGGTGGACACTTCAGTGATTTCCTTGTCAGATTGAGATTCGGAGGAAGTTCCTGAAGACACAGAGAGTGAGCAGGACGAAGAAGAGCCATGGCACTCATCATCGTCTTAGTTATATAAATTATATTAAGGTTAGTGTTAGAAAAAAAAATTAAGTTAAAACGATAATTTTATTGAATTTCTCTCTAAAACCCAATATTTTAGGACACATTATCCATCGCAAAACACTTCTTATAACTTAAGACCAATTAGAGTAATTGCAAATAAGAAAATCGAAAGAAACAATTTTGAACGTCTGGACTGGCAAAATCCCTTTATGTGCGGCGCTGTTTTATCGTTTCGCGGTTTCTGGTTCAGGTGGCAGCCCCCCCCCCCCCGCCCCCTGGTGAATAATTTTTTTCTGCATCCTCAGGCTTGGAGTGTTTTGGTCAATGAGGAAAGAAATTGGACACTTCAAAATATTCGTTGGTGGAGTTAGTCTCGTGTATGGACCAGCGATGAACGGTGCACGTTGATAATTTCGTGGCGATTTTTTGCAGTCGGTATTCTCGATTATTGATTTCGATTGGGTCGCCGTTTCGAGTAAGTCAATTTTTTACATTTTTATGAGAGTTGGCAGAATAAATATATTTTCAAATATACTTTTAGTTATATATTTGGGGGACTTGGTGTAGTTCGATTATTTCGCGTCGATTTTTCGCAGCGCTTGGTTTGCGAGATTTAGGAATTTTTGAAAAATTCAAAAGCCCACGAGCGCTCGGTGCTTCGACTGTCAGACGGTATTTCTCGTGTGGTACCATAAAACGGGATTAAATTGACACTAAGGGTAACTTTGACAGTTTTTGGGGCTACTTTAAGAGAGCGCCAAAATACGGTGTAAATGGGTCCTTAAACGTTTTTTTTCTATTGTTGCTGAAATTTGTTGTTTAAGTTTATTATAATGTTGCTAAAGTTGATTGTAATGTTGCTCAAGTTGATTTTGATCTCAATGATATTTATAAGACTGATTAGGCGTCTATAATAGTACCCTAGGTACTTGATATTTTTGTGTAAAATGTTTCCTTAAGGAGTGAGATGCAGCCGGAGGCGTGAAAAAACGAGTATTTTCAATAATTTTATTTTACAGTAATTAAGTTTGTCTTACAAAAGTGGTTACACAGACTTTTTATGTTATATTTCAACTTGACGTGTACAAATTTTCAAAGAAAAATATTGATTATTTATACCAATATCGCCATCTTTGTCGGACCCCCTTCGGCATGTAGTGCTTTGCGATGACCGTCATAAAATTTTACTGGATCGTCTGAAATCAAAAAACCAAAAAAAAATCAATAGTTTAATAATAAATCCAGTCCTTAATCGCAGCTTTTTTTCAAAAATTAACAAAATGGCAGCTTCCGACAGATAACTTTCGATTTTCGACAAAAAAATCGCTCGTTTATTGTTGAAAAAATATAAATTTTCAACAAAAATGAAAATCCTTCGATTAAGGACTAGTTTTTAATGCTATCAATAAGCACACCAAATTTCATCAAAATCCATCGAGTGGTTTTTGAATTATAGTGGTCACCGACTTGAAAAACATGGTTTCGAGAAAAACGCGTTGAAAGTTTTTCGATGTGGATACGGTATTATATGTTCGTAAAATTTTGAGCTCGATGGATGAAGCTAAACTTTTTTTTATGTATTTTGATCCGCTGAATCCGAATATCACCATTTTTGCCGAAAAGTCGAGCATTCAATTGTTTATAGCCGATTGTTAAAACTATTTTTCAAAAAATTAAAGTTTTTCGGGATGAATTATTTTTTAAAAACATTTTGGGCAATTTTAAAACGAAAGTATTCTTTATAAAATTTTGCTAAAGTTCATAGTTTTTGAGTAATACATTTTTGGAAATTACTGAAAGAGGTTTCTAATTTTCCACTTGACTTATGTATAGAAATGCTAATTAAAAAATTACTTACATCGAATCATCAATTCCTGGCCCATACAATAGGGCTTCTGCCGATGTTGGAGCTTCCAAAATATCAACTTGTTGGTGTTCTCGGAGCATTCTGCCATCCCGGGTATTTTTGTTTGCGCGTTTGTCAGCCGCTACCTGCCATGGGGACCCGACGCCCCTTCACTAATTGTGGGATATCCCGGAAACTATTCATCGGATTGACTTGAAATTTTCAGGGAATATTATCGAAACATCATACTTCAAGAAAATGTAAATAAAAAAAATCGATTTTTTGAAAATTCTAACTGCATCTCACCCCTTAATGAAGATGACAATTTGATTGTAAAAAATCGTTGTTTTTCATTTAATTTCATGTATAATGCATAACACATTACATTTTTTTAATCAAAATGATGTAAAAGTAACCCTTAATCTTTGACATAAGCTGGATTTCAATGCCTTGTCAAAGAAACCCCACACTTAAGGTGACATTGACACTAAAAAAAATGGTGGGGGCCCAGTGGGACTTGACTTTCTCATACATTTGATAGCCAAAGGACTCATTGTTCTATTGGAGCAAGAAAAGTTGGTATTTAGGATGTTAAAAAAAAGTGACCTACAAAAATCATCCAAAACCTGTTCAAAGTAACCCTATTTTACGGTACGTTGCCGCGAGACCGCGAATTCTCGCGGGCAAGTTCGAGAAAATCAACGACGGGGAGCTTTTACGACATCATTGAAAAACATCGACAGTTGCTCGGGTAAATCGTTTCTTTAATATTTTTATCCGCTTTTTTTATTCCCGATGATCTTTCGTTTCGTAACCCTTTCACTTTTATCCGATACTCGTCACTTTCACGCTGCACACTGTACTGTATTGCTTTTGCACGAGGGCACAGGGAAACTGCCGTGAACCCAGGTCGATACGATTGCGTCGAAACGTGCCGAGGATAAATAACAATGCAAATATGCGCGTCTTCGAATTATTTTCGTGTCGTTGTACACAGGCGTAATATACAAATTTATTTATACCCCCCCCCTCCGCCCGTTGCCAAGCATCCAAAAAGCTCCCTCTCCCCCCCCTCTCTCTCTCTCTTTCTCTCTCTTTCTCTATCCGGCGTTCTCGCATTTAGGCACTTAAAATAAATAATAAAAATGTTCACTTGCCAAGCTCTTGCCGATTTATTCTCATTAATTGCGCCACTGCTCTTCCCTGGACGAACAATTATTTTCGTCAGCTTTTCAAATTCCTACAAAATTTTGTTCGCCCATCTCACGCCGAAAACGGTTTTCAATTCATCCGATTTTCGATGAAGAATTCCGTCACGTGCGTGCGTTCGAACAATAAATTTTACTCTATTGATCGATCGTCCCTAGCATAGTCGACTTTATCGTGAAATTATTATTATTATTATGGAAGCGATATACCTTTTTATCGTGGTATCCAAGGCTCAAATTCTGACGAATGTTCCTTTACCGATTCTCGCGTGAAATACGTCGAAAAAAATTTGCCATACGATCGAAAAAAAGAATTCTGATTATAATAGAATTCTAATTAATTTCTACGTTCGTACTCGGTTGAAGTTACCGATCGATGATCCAAGTACTCGACATTTTTTTAATTCGGATACAAAAAAATCGATCGAACGATTTTTCAACCTCGTTTCCAAAATACAACGAGAGATAAAAAAAATGGAGCGAATAAAAAAAAAAGGTCGAACGATTGTTCAACCTCGTTGCTATAATACAACAACGGTTCGTGAAAAATTAGGCGAAAGGAAAAGAAAATATTCTCCCTCTATGACTTTCATGTATAGTTTTTAGCACCGTTAAAAGTCTCGCGCGATATATCCTTAGCATTTTCGCTCCGCACTCTATCTCCGTAAAGTTAACGAAGGCCAATCTTCTAAAAATACTAACACTATATATATATATATATATATATATATATATATATATATATATATATATATATATATATATATATATATATATATATATAATTGTGTCGAGGTTTACGTCAATGTTCATTTTACAATATATCGTACATTTTCACATTACGATGTGCAAAATATAATCTATGTTCGGAGAACTAATTAGGCAAAGTTGCACGAAGAAAACTTCAAGCTCGTATGCTTACTTTTTTTGTCTTTCTGTCATTCTTTCTCCAGCGCCCATATATCGTTAGTTTTAACCACGTTAATCACAGTTCACACTGCACCGGCTCAATGTTCGTCGTTTGAATAAAAAATAAAAACATTATCATACGTTGCGTGCGAATACTCTACGTCATTCGTACAATGAAATATATATAGCAATTTTACCTCATATTATTATATAATATAATCGTATTACGTAGCAATAATATATTATTATTATACGCACGTACATGTATTTTGAATAATAGAAATAACAATAATACAAAATTATTATAATTATTATTATCCCCCCTTAATTATAGTGATAATAATAATAATAATATATTATATATTATACATGATAATAATAATAATACTATATATTATCAACCCTCTGTGTGTACACTATATTTTTCGAGACACGCTGTCTTTTAGGGAACAATGGGGTTTTCGATGTTTTCTAGGCTTTGGAAAAGTTTGAAAATATCCCGGATTATCCCTTAAAGTTTACTACATGGCCTAGAAGTAGCCAAAGTCAAAAGTTTTTAAATAGTCAGTAAAAAAATTGAAGTATAGTGAAAATGCAGAAAAACGGGTGAGTTTGAAATTTGGACTGTTCCTTCAAAGACCCAGTGTACACATACAGGATTAAAGATCAAAATATTACACAAGAATAATATAACATTATAATAAGGGGCTTTGGAAAGCCGAAGAGGCTGCATTCGGAGTAAACACTACTAATACTATAATATGATATTATAATATATAGTATAATGATATTATATTGTTATTATTTCACATAATAATAATATTATATCATTATCTTCTATACACCGCTGAAGCTAATTACATGAAATTTGATCAGCAGGTTGCTTTTTAAGCACCCACTAGATGGGATTTTTCGAAATTCAAGCCTTAGGAGAAAAGGAGTAGCAAAGTTTGTATGGAAATTTGAAAAAATCTGGTCAGATTTACTTGAAATTTGGTATTCGTCCTTTTTGATACAATTAATGAAACACGTATTTTAGCCTTTTTAGAAATTCAACCCATAAGGGGAGAAAGAGGGTGGCAAAGTTTGCATGTAAAATTTAAAAAATCTGCTCCGAAGATTTACTTGAAAATTAGTGATAACGCTTTTCAATACAATTAATAAAACACGTATTTGAGCGTTTTTTGAAATTCAACCCCTAAACGAAAAAGGGTGGCAAAGTTTGTACGGAAAATTTAAAAATTCGGGTCCAATTCACTTGAAACTTCCTGTTACTGCTCCTAGCCACAATTGATGAAGTTTCAGCGTTTTTGGAACTTCAATACTTAAGGGGAAAAGGGGGTAGCAAAGTTTGTATGGTGAAAGAAATATCTGTTCAGATTTACTTGAAACTTAGTATTGATGCTCTTCAACACAATTCTACGTGTTCCTTAAGGCCAGAGCCTCAATTAGAAGGTCCGAAAAATCGTTATTTTTTATTGCTTAAATCGATAGATAAACTACGCAGGCATATATTTACAAAGTTACAGAGGCCAATTGTAAATATTTTCGAAGATACAAGACCAAAAGCAGGGAAGCGATTGATATTTCCACCTGTAGAAAACTTTGGAGCGCGCTTTCTCCAGTGTCCATTTTCACGATTTTTCCAAAGGCCGTGATAGCAAAAAAACTGAACGATCTATTGAATCAAACCAAAGTTTATTTTCTTCAGTATGAAAATCTCTTCTAAGTGAACTAAAAAAGTCGCCGAAAAAGTATTTTTAAATAATTTTTATAGCACGTTAAAGTGTTTTGTTTAAACACATTTTTTTCAAACCTGGAAAAAGTTACAATTTCACGATTTTTTCTTATTTTTCTCAACTGACCCAGAAGAACAATATATGACAAGTGAAAATTTTATTGGTTTTTTTATTCCAGTCAAGAATTACGAGCTGCATCTTTCCCGCCATTGGGGACTGCAGTGGCAAGACGCACATGGAATAGGCTAATAAATCTGCAGTCATTTATTGTTTCATGTTGAACATTTTTTTTATACATTTCAAATATACACGAAAAGATACCTCAATGTTTACTAGGCTCACCTGGTTTTTTCCCTTCTCAAAAAATTCCCCAAAGAATGCTTTCTTTGGACCTTCTAATTGAGGCTCCCGCCTTAAGGCGGGATATACATTTACAACGATTAAAAAATCGATGTATTTTTTTTTCTTTAAACGATAGAACTATGTATGTAGAATATTTCCCTAGTTTGAATGCGAAAATCGAAGAACTTCGAACGGTACAGCCCGCCAACGTTGTGCGTCATCGTTCGTAGCCGGAGCGGGCGTGAACTTCAAACGCGTTTTTCTCAAAACTGCATTATCGAAATTGGCGTGCAGGATTACTCAAAAACTAGTAAGCCGATTGAGTTGGAACTTGGTCGAATTATTGATAATATTGGTACCTTCTACTTGACCAGAATTGTTTTTGAAAAATTGGAAAAACAACTACTTTTTTAATCCACATTTTACAGAAATGTTGCGTGAAATGTTGATTTTTTGGTAAATGCGTGCAATTTTCTTAAATTTGCATTTTCTTAATTTCAATTACCGTCGCAGAGAAACTATACATGTTCTAACTGAAAAAATGTTTGAACTATTTTGCAAATGAAAGTCTACAAGAAGCTAGACTGCACGCCGATTCGCAACTCCCGCGGTGACCTTGCTGTAACACTCTGCCGCAGCTCCGTCATTTTGATGAAAAATTAAATAAAAAAAATTCTTTTGTATACTTAAATATACTATTGAAGTATACCGAAAGTTTGATAATTGTAGAATAATTATTTCGCAGTTTAAAAAATCCGTCAATATTGCTTATTTTCTTCCTGTCTAAATGTATATCCCGACTTAACGGGTTATACGCAGTTAGAAATTTCAAAAAATCGATTTTTTTATTGCATTTTCGGAATGTACAAATATGTGAGTATATTCCCTGAAAATTTCAAATCGATCCAGCGAATATTCTCGGAAATACACACATATTTGTAAGGACGCTCGGAGCGCGGTGTGAACGACTGTTGAAACTTCAAACGCGTTTTTCTCAAAACGGTGTTTTCAAAGTCGGTGAGCACGATTTCTCAAAAACGGCTCAACCGATCGGTCTGCAATTTTAACACAACCTTGTCAGATATATTCTTCAGGTATTGATCGAAGGAATAAGATTTCCGACAATTACTTCTATTTTTTTTCATCGATTCAACGAAAAAAATTTGCTCGAAAATCGAAATTGTTTCTTGCCGGAGCCAACATTTTGTCAAAAATTAAAATTTCGACTATTCCTTCGATCAATACCTGGATTCTTCTATCCCCTAAAAGAATCTTTTTGGTTTTTTCATTTTAGATAATCCAAACCGGAGATACTTTGCTCACCGCCGGACACTTTTTTTTCAGGGACCTCCAGGAGACTTCCTACAGGAGCAATGTTAATGAATATTTTTGAAAATAAAAAATGCCAATCTAAAGCTAAAAGATGCCACTACACTGCCTAATACTTTTCGTTTTGCCCAAATGAAATCCTTTTTCAGAACAAAAATCGTGAAAAAACGACTGTTTTTGGCCTTGCAACTGCGTATAACGTCTTAATGAAACATTTCAGGAGCATTCAACACAAGTTTACGCGAACGAAGCAGCGGGCGGAAAGCTAGTATTGCATATTGCAACCTTATATTATTTTTACATAATATTACCACGGTAAATAATAATATTATGTATATATACACATCTTATTATTATTATTATCATTAATATATCGTAATAATACACTATAGTATAAATTACTGTTTCATCATTGTATCATAATAATATTATTTGTTGTTGCATTGTTACGATTATATTATATAACGCTACGGTAAAATAGATATACCGTTGTGTTACTTTTTTTTCATAGGCCTAATTGCGTTCATAATTATAGTAGTCATTTTTGTCACAGCTCTGACACCGTCTCAATTTGCGATCCTCCAACGAAGACGGTATATTTTTTTTCTCATCTCGGTTTCTCTCTCTCTCTCTCTCTCTTTCTATTTAATTATCTGTATTTGCTCTTTATTCGAGCAAGCCATTTTTCTCAAAGCTCACGGATCTGAAGGCATCCTCGACGAGATCGGCAAGGCATCTGACGGCCTGTAGAAGTGCCGCGAGAAGCAACGACAACGAGAGCGATATTATTTTACTCGGTACGAGGGCATTTTCGGCTATTTGCGTGCGATTCGGAATTTTCTTGCGTTTGCGTTTGTCATAAGTGTAAGATTTGTTGTTCGATGGTGAATTACATTCTCGTCCGTTATCCCGCAACGATTCCGTATTTTTCTCGTTGTTACGAGCGTTACCGATCGAGCAAGATTTATTCGGTGATGAACGATGAGAATGATTTTTCATCGTTGTTCTCGGGCAACTTTTGAGTCCGTCGAAGCCCGTTTTTCCGGTTGGACAACGATTGTTCGCGACGATAGTCTCGATCATGCGACGAAATTCTTCGGCCTTCGCCTCGACCTCGGCTATCCTCGTCTCTCGTGTTTTCTTGACGTTCCGACGACACGACTTTTCGGCCACGATCGGACAACCCGCAGCCGCCAAATTACCGATCGCGTTTTCCGATCGCGCTCTCGCGCAAATTACGCCCAGACGATTGTTCGCGGGGAATTTATCGGCCGGGAAATTCTCGAGGGAAGCTTTCGTCCTGGGCTCGGGGTTATCCTCGGAGTCGGATTTATCGTCGAAGCGACGATACATGGAATTTTCGTCGAGCGAATTCGTTCGACTCGAACTTTTTTCACGCTCGATCGAACGCTCGTTCTCGTTGGTGAAATTGTTGAGATTGTAATTGATGAGATCGGCGATGTCGTTGTCGAGAGAACGGCCACGTGATTTCGTCTTGTTGTTGTTGTTGTTGCGAACGTTGCCCGGTATGTTTTCCCGAGTCTCGGTGAATCGCGACCTCGTTGGGACTTTGCCCAAACTGTTGGGTATGAAGTTGACATTTTTATCGGCGTTCGGGTAAACCACAAGGGAATCCCGAGTACTGCTCGGCAAACTTGCGGAATAACACTCGATGTTCTCGCTAACCGATGAGAACTCGTCCGTGAATTGCAAGATGTTGTCGTCGGTCTCGTCCTCGTCGTTGTTGTTGGCACTTTTCTCGTCCGATGCTAGCGGCTCGTCGGTAATTGGATCCAGATCGGTGGAGAGTCGATGATCGGTAAGGGGTCGATGATCGGTAAGGAGATGATGATCGGTAAGGGGCCGACGATCGGTAAGGAGATGATGATCGGTAAGGAGATGATGATCGGTAAGGAGTCGATGATCGGTAAGGAGTCGATGATCGGTAAGGAGTCGATGATCGGTAAGACGTCGATGATCGGTAAGCGATTTTTCCGCTGTAACAAGCCCATCGTCCGAAGCCTTGTCAGCAACGTGACGATCGGTAAGCCGATCTCCCGTCATCGCCCGATGATCGGTAACGTTTTTCTCATCGATCTCGGGTTTATGCGCATGCGCGAAGGTCATTTTTTTCGTCGCAGCTCGATTCTCCCCGGTCGAGAGGCCCTTGAAATCGGGAACGTTTCGCTCGACGATAATGGGACTCTCGTATAGCAAGCTCTTCAGCTCGGGCATATCGAGTTCCTGTACGTGCAAGAGATTTTGCTCGATGTTCATGAGGCTCTTTTCTATCTGTATGAGGCAATCCTCGATGTCGCGGCTCGTGCTCGTCTCCTCGGTGCTTTTCGAGCTGTCGTCGTTGGTCGATTCGTCGCTGAAGGCCGCGTTACTCGCGGGCATATCCAGAAGCTGCATCATCCTCGATCTCGCGAAATCCTCGAATCCCGTCCCTACGAGACGCGTCTCGTCCTCCTCGTCGTCCTTGTCGTCGGTCAACAATGTCGCGGAGTTATTTTTCAAACGAATCTCGTTGTTTCTGGTGGCGTGCTCGAAGCACGTGCGCCAATCGACGAAATCGCTGCGATTGTAGAGTACTTGATAATTACTGTGACTATTGGCGATCTCGTAATTATCGCTGGACGGATCGAACGATATGAGGCGTTCCCTGGAGGCGTTCTCGCATGTTTTTTCACTCTCCTCGGACAGTATACCGTAAACGAGATGACTATTCGCCACGGAATAAGAGGAGCAAGCGTCGCAAGAGCCGTTCGGCGGTACGACCGAATCCTCGGACGAAAGGATCTTACCGATCTCCCGATAGTGACCGAGCTTGGTGCGTTCGTTCGTTATCTTGCGATTCCTCCTGTTGGAGAACGGCACGTCGAGATTTCGCGAACGCGATATATCCGAGCTTGGCGGTGTCTCGTCGTCCAGCAAATTGTAATTACTGTGAGAATTCGCGTCCGGATAAGCGAATCTTTGGGGTGTGAGATCGAGACTCGAACCGTCGCTGACGAGGACGTTCAAACTGCTCAAAATGTTCTCGTCGTCGGTGTCGAAGTCGAGAAGATTGCGCACCTCGTGATTGTCCCGGCTCGATTCCGTGTGATCGTGAATTTCAACCTCGCACGAGACCTTGCCGATCGTACGATCGGTATTGGAATTTCGCGGATTATCGTTTTCCGTCACGAGGGCGTCGTCGATGAAATCGTAATCCCTCGTACGATAGTCGGGATATGGCGTGTTGATGGGCGAGTGCGACAGGAGATTGACGTAGAGACCACCCTGGCCGATTACCGATCAACTGACCGATCTACCGGTGTTCGGCGATCCCTGCTCGATCCTCGTCACACCATCCTCCTGGCAAACGTTCAGTATCTCGTTGCTTGTCGTCATCGCACCACCCGGATTGTACGATACCCTCGGACACGACAATTGCGTCGCGTGGAACTCCTCGATGTACGTCAAGACGTTGCAGCAAAACGTCACCGCGCACAACCACTCGGCTATCGTGCTCGCAAGGTGCAAATTCGAACGGACCATCTCGGATGACTTTTCCGCGTGGTGGCCTGATGGATACAGAATGTGCGGTCAATTCGCGACGAGCATCGGCAAAGCGAGTCGTATGAGCAGGGGAAATATCGAATTTTTCGTACCTGCGGGTATTCGGAAGCTGAGAATTCCACAGATGAGACCAACGACGAAGCAGATGGTGGCGAGCACGGACAAGGCCAATCTCGCGTGGGCCAATTTCAATGAACATCCAACCGGCTGAAGGTAATACGAGCAGACGGCCTGAAAAATCGCCAGCTCGCTTTTTAGCACGAATTCAAATGGCAATTGAGATCGATTAAGGTGGTTGACGCATTGTCCCTTTTTTTATTTACCTGGGACCAAAAATAGAGGGTACCACCACCGAAACACATGAACGCGCCGATCAAGTGGACCACGAGGGATGACGTCTCTTGGAAATTAGCCACCATCGACAGTCCCAGGTTCGTTATTAGGCCGAGGATAAAGGCCGCGCGGTTCCAGTAGGGCAGCGATGCGTTTGAACGAAATTCCGTCGTGCACTCCTTGATCTGACCGTATCGTATGTAGACGAATACGCACACTGAAAGTTTAGAGGAGAGTGATTCAAGGGGCGCTTTGCTCTTAACTCCTAGCTATTCGAGCGCTCCGCCGACGAATTGGGAAATTCTTAAGGGGTAACATCACTGTGGAATTGTCAACAAAATTTTCTTGCTCAACGGGTTATACGCAGTTAGAAATTTCAAAAAATCGATTTTTTTTGTTGCATTTTCGGAATGTAAAAATATGTGAGTATATTCCCTGAAAGTTTCAAATCGATCCAGCGAATGTTCTCGGAAATACACACATATTTGTAAGGACGCTCGGAGCGCGGCTCCGAGCGTCCGAGAAACTTCAAACGCGTTTTTCTCAAAACGGTGTTTTCAAAGTCGGTGAGCATGATTTCTCAAAAACGGCTCAACCGATCGGTCTGCAATTTTAACACAACCTTGTC
This sequence comes from Ophion ellenae, assembly GCA_963210295.1. Taxonomy (NCBI): domain Eukaryota; kingdom Metazoa; phylum Arthropoda; class Insecta; order Hymenoptera; family Ichneumonidae; genus Ophion; species Ophion ellenae. The sequence goes on from OY723388.1 coordinate 29,768,982, forward strand.
AGATATATTCTTCAGATATTATTCGAAGGAATAAGATTTCCGATAATTATTTCTATTTTTTTCAACGATTTAACGAAAAAAATGTGGTCGAAAATCGAAATTGTTTCTTTCCGGAGCTACGATTTTGTCAAAAATTGAAATTTCGACTATTCCTTTGATCAATATCTGGATTCATCTATCCCCTAAAAGAATCTTTTGGGTTTTTTCATTTTAGATAATCCAAACCGGAGATACTTTGCTCACCGCCGGACACTTTTTTTTCGGGGACCTCCAGGAGACTTCCTACAGGAGCAATGTTAATGAATATTTTTGGAAATAAAAATTGCCAATCTAAAGCTAAAAGATGCCACTACATTGCCTAATACTTTTCGTTTTGCCCAAATGAAATGCTTTTCCAGAAAAAATTCGTGAAAAAACGACTTTTTTGGCCTTGCAACTGCGTATACCGCGTTAAGACGGAATGACAACTCATCGCGGTCGGTATGGTAGAACAATTATAGATACCCAAAAATCTTTGAAACGGCTCTTCAGATACCGTCGAAACTTCGCCAAACGACGTCAAATAGAAAGACGAACAGCTGTCTGCCCCTCAAATTTTCTGAATTTGAGAAAAAAAAAACGTAGATTGGCTTATCATAAGCCAATCTACGCCAAATCAAAAAAGTAGATCGGCTTATGATAAGCCAATCTACGTTTTTTTTTCTCAAATTGAGAAAATTTGAGGGGCAGACAGCTGTTCGTCTATCTATTTGACGTCGTTTGGCAAAGTTTCTACGGGATCTGAAGAGCCGTTTCAAAGATTTTCGGGTATCTATGATTGTTCTACCATACCGACCGCGATGAGGTGTCATTCCGTCTTAAGGGGAGGTACCTGAGTATACGGCGAGAAAAACAGGCAAACTTCGGGAATTTTTATTTCAAAAACTAATGTTTCGACTGGATCCGGGTTTTTTTAAATTGGAAAATATGTACATTGAGGTATGTTTAGGAATCTTTCAAAATAAATTCGTTGGCTGGAAGCGATTCAAACGCGATTATCTCGAAACATAGTTTTCAAAGTCGGTGCCACATGTATCTCGAAAACGGCTTGTCCGATTTTTACCAAATTTGGATACAATATTCTTCGATAGTTTTTCTCGTTCGCCACAAGGGCTTAAAGCCCTTCTGAATCATTGGTAGCCATACCACTGATCATACTTGAGACTTCTACGATTTATATTTTTAACATATTCAAAAAAATATAATTTGTAATAACTAAAATGTTCCATGTGTAATCTGTTTAATGAATGTTCACACCTAATTAGAAAAATAAAAAATAGTTATTCCAACGATTCGCGCAGTATTTTTAAGTTTGATATTTGGCAACATTGGTTCTATCTCCGTCTCTTTTTACTCAACCGGACGAATTTAACGTCCATGCTTTTCAACGTTGATCTGGCAAAACAATGTCAGATGCGGGAAATGTAATGCATTGTATTCGGGCCATGACCGGTAAAAAGCGTGGAAAATTTGTGTCGGCGAAACATGTCGGTTAAAAATGAAATATGAGTGAAAATTCGAATGAGTGAGATGAGGTTAGGACAGGGGGTTGACACTGGTAGATAAATGCTGTTCGCAATATGTCCTTGCCGCACTTTGGCGCTAGTAGTCGTGTGACAGGCATGCATATATATGTACGATGCACCGGTGTTTCGAATATTTGACATGAATAAACGTCTAGTGTAGATAACTTTACGAAAATCATTATTCGCGTGTATGATGGATCCTGTTATCGCTGTAACAGTACGTGCTGTTATCGCAATAACGATAACAGCACGAAACGAAAGTATCGAATCGTTCAGCTGATCGGAGTATTTAGAGCCGAAGGCTGTCACATAACAGCCAACGCTAGGTAGTGGCGCTTTCAAGAACTAAAAAGCCGGGACAAAACGCGTTTTCGTTTATCGTATAGGAATAGTAGGCCAGTGTCAGGGGGCTGGGTTAGGACTACAGTCAGCTGTTGCCTTGCTGCCACGTTATCGTAGCAAGTGCTAATAAATCCAATACCGGAAGTTAAAATTCAACTTGATATTACATAGAAAGTACGCAATTTCAATTCATTTTTCTCTGTAATTAGGTCGATAACCGACCCTGAAATTTGACAGCAACGATTATCAATATATTTAGTGAAGCTCAAAATAAAATTATGAAAATCCTATGGATTGAAGCCTGGCGATAGGATTACCTTGATAAAAATAAATTACAATAAATTATTATACCCAACGATAAACTGGAGTAAAAATTTCGCGCAAATTCATTAGATTTTGACATTTTTATATCTTCTCTGAAAAAAAAAGTCGCGGCTACGAAAATTCTTCTGCTAGTCACATTTTTCTAAGTTTTATCATTAATTTTCCTTTGAACATTCGATTACCTCGGTTTTAATTGTCGTCACGGAATCTTCAGATTTATTTACATGCGTGAGTAGTTAATATTAGGCATCTGAAGTTATTAAGTGTATAAATGATTAGATACAAATGTGACCAGCGTGTCATCTTCATAAAGCGCCGTATAAATGAGACGATTTTTGGAGCCATAATTTTTCGTTAAAAGTTCGCTAACTCGGCTTTAAATTTTACCAGCATACTGAAATGGATGTTTACTTGATTATAGACGAAAATCAGTTTATTGTTAAATATTCGCGTTCGTGAAAGAAATACCTTAAGGGTAATGTGGAAACTTCCTGAAAAAATGGATAAAACATTCGCTATCTATTAGCCATTGTTAGAGATTTTTTTTTTAAATCTAAAGCACGTAGGTAATTCGAAAAAAATATCGAACGCGGAGGAAAATGTTACAAAGTTGGAAACACAGAGACAATTCGAAAAAAGAACTGAAAGTACGGAAAAAATTGAGAACACGGAGAAAATTCTATACAAAGTTTGAAAAAGATGAAAAAAAAATATGAAAAGAAATTCAAACCACGGAGAAAATTGCTAAAAAAGTTCATAACTATTTCGAAAATTCAACAGAGTACGCAAAGAAATGTCCTTTCAACTGATTATTCGTTGAACAATTCGTTTGAACTATTTCTTAATTAACTTTGTATATTGTCGCTATTTTTCATCAACATTCATGACAATTTCGACAGGTCTGAATTTTCCCGAATTTTTGTTGTATCGCATTGGCATTATTGCTGTTCAAAATCAACATAACAATTCCGATAAACTGATTTTTTTTCAAACTCGTATCGGCTCACCTACTACTAAAATTCCGCAATTGCGTTTTTATCCTTTTTATTCCAGTTTCCAGTTTAATAAATCATTTTGCCGCTCTAAATTAAATGACATGAGATCCGGGTGTACCGATTTTTTTTTTACCGATACTCACTGAGGACCGCAATCATATTCATGGCCTGCGCGAAGATGCAACTCTCAGGTGGAAAAGTAGTAGTATCGGAGATGTACGGAAAAGCACCGTCCACATGACCAAGGATCACAGCTATCGCGTAACTGAAACAATTGCAAGGAGAACTCGCTATAATAGGTTATTTGACTATATTAAAAATATGGTTTATTGTCTTGTCATTCGTTATATTGTTAAAAATTGTTTAAAAAGTGTTTTCTATAATTTTATCGAAAAATATGCATTATTTTCGTTTATTTCAATTTTGAATTAGATAAATTTGAACGTTTGGTCACGTGAACGACAACGCTCCAGGATTGGTTGGATCTCTAGTGACGTTACATGCCAGTAAACAGATTGTCATTACGAGTCATGTGACGAGGAATGAGCGATTTTCTAGTTTATTTCAGTCTATTTGCGTGCTTTTTCTGTTCATTCATAGTTATTTGTGGCGATATAGTTACCATTTTATCAACTTTTAAGGCGGATTATACATTTCATGATTTATTCATTCCCAAATTTTCAAACGCGTTTTTCTCAAAACCACGTTTTTCAAATGGGTACCCAAAATTTCTCGAAAACCAATGAACCGATTGCCTTGAGGTTTTTTGTGGTTATTCTATACACCATTATCTAGTACTTGTCATAGGATTTTGTTTTCCGTTACTTAGTTTTTGCTTTATAGGCAAAATAATAACTAATTTTTGGCCCAAAAATCACTATTTATGTTCAAACGTCCGCCATTTTGTCATAAATCGATATTTTCAAAATCGGCTATGACAAGTACTAGTTCATAGTATCTAATTTAATAATCCTTTTGGTTGTTTTCAGATGATTTTTAAAGAAACGCCAGTGGGCACCGTATGCGCAGATTTTTTCAGGACGCTCCAAGGATCATACAATATCCTTGTATATTTTTGATATTTTTAAATAAATCAAATTAAACATATTTTTGAATGTATATACTTTTAGATAATTAAAACCCCAATACGAAATTTCAAATAGTTTTCCTTGAAAAAATTCACAAAAATGACCTTTTTTCCGGCTCCTAGGTGTGTATCTCCCCTTAAGCCGACAATGCAATGATCGTCTCGCTTTACTTTTCCAAAGACCCTCATTGATTTTAGCCAAAAATGTCGACCACGAGATGAAAAAAAAATCGCAGTATCCTCCTTAAATATTGTTCTTCTGCGATTCATTGCTACGTTTTTGAATGAATGATAATTTATATGGATATCTATCGTTGGATGTATTCTTCAATATTAATGAAAAATATTACAAATACAATTTATAAGTGAAACAAAAATTAAATAAAAAGTTGATAGAGATAATTTATAAATAAAGCAAAAACGAATATGAATATTACAAATGAAATATTGTTAATATTATGAATATTGTGGATATTATAATTATTATAAACATTATCAATATTATTAACGTAAAAAAACTTTAACCCTTTAACGGCCACGCCTATTTCTGGATGGCTCAAAATCATTTCCTCTGGTAGCATAGCTAAAAAAAGGGTTGAATATCAATATCCAACCATAATTTTGTCGATAAGGGCCTGGGAAGTAGTATTTTCGGACTGTAGCAAATTTGCTACTAACATTTTCACCCGCTCGGTTCGACCTATTATTCTAATTCAATCAAACATTTTCAAAGCCCAGTTCGTCCAGTCAAGCTTCTTTTACACAATTCTATAAAAAAATATTTCAAGAATGTCCATTTACTTACTTTTTTGGACAAAAAACGGGCAGCAGATCAAATGCTGGGGCAAGCGTCGTAAATTTTCACGACAACATTGTTGCCATATTAACATAATTCAGATGTTTACGTTTGGATTTCAAGCTATCCCGGCATTTGTAGCTGCATCTAGCGTAGATTGATGGAACTGTGAAGTAGCTTGGCCGCTATAGCGTTCTTGCGCTTTTACCGACGGGGTCAAAGTGAACGCAGCAAATTTGCTACAATTGCAGTTAAGGGGCCCGTTCACTTTGAAAATTTCAAAAAATCCAAAGAAAGCAAGACTTGAAGAAATCGACGATGATGCGCAATCAGAAGGGATTTTGTACGGTGCAGGAATAGCCGATTGAGTTTAGGTAAGAATTTTCGTAGTGTTAACATCGAACGCATTTTTCTCGAAACAACGTTTTTAAAATCTAGCTCCATAGTATCTCTAAAACTAAAAAACCAATTCCCTTGAAATTTGAACCACATATTGTAAACACGATTCGCAACAAGATGACCCTCGGTGGTTTTAAAATTTTGATTTTTACTCTCTTTTTCGCGAAAAACTTCGAAAAAAACGCGTTTTTTTTACTTTTTTCGTTTTTCATCTGCCATTTTTTTATTTTTCGATAAAACTTTGTATCCGCGGGTCATTTTGTAGCTGGTGTCATACTGAATCTAATGGACTGAGTTTTTTTTCAGACAAGCCGTTGCCGAGTTGTGATGGAGCTACCTAGCCCACCTATTTTTTCGGCGTTACGTTAAACTATAGTTTTTGTACTTAAAAACGAATTCAATTTTTCTTTTACGTATTTCAAGACTTTATTTATCAAGCCCAACAACTTTTATATTCATATCTTTTATAAAATCCTCAAAAAAAAAAACGCGAAAATAGCCTTTTTCGTGGCTCCAAAGTGGACTGGCCCCTTAAAGGGTTAATAAGAAACATCACTTGCGGGTCCGCCTTCGATTTTGTTGAAACTGATATATGTGATAGAGTATTGAAGACTATTAGACATATATTTTTATTTATCGGCGGAAAACGGCTTCAAGGGGAGAGATCACGTCTCAAAGGAAAGCATGTCACCCCTTAATTTAATGTTCTTCTCAATAGTGAATCCTTATCTTCTAGATTAAAAATATATACTGTATACTAACAATCGAAACTGATTTTTCGACTGATTTTTCGTTTCCAAAATCAAAACATTAATAATTGTTGCTTAGTTTAAAAGAATAGTTAACGTTGACTGATTCATATATATTGTTTTATTCGAACATGATCTTAGCATTCTCATCTTGCCCCGAGTCTCCCCTATTCGAAATTCGACTAAATCGAAGGCAGCCACGTCAGTGATGTTCCTTGCAAGTGGAGCAGCACTCCACTGCAAAAGCTTCGAATAAATTCGACTGGGCACTCAAAAGTCCCGAAACCGGAGATCACCCACACGTGTCCGCAAAATCGCAATAATTTCGAGAACTCCGCATCCATAAATTCCTCGACTCACGTTAAAATGACGGTTGTTGGAAAGGCTACGAAGATCGTGATCGGTATGTAGTGAAGATATTCCAGCACTTCCGTCTTGTCCATGATCGTTGCTTCGAATAAAAGTCGGATCAACAAAAGCACGACAATGTGTCTCCACTGATAGCGCAAATGAGTTCCTCCATGGGCGACGTGCGCGTTCGATCTGTGAGACAAGAATCGTTTGGATATAAGCGAGAGTCGAGGGATCGTCGATTATCTTTTGCGATCTGATCAACATATATATATATATATATATATATATATATATATATATATATATATATATATATATATATATATATATATATATATATATATATATATATATATATATATAGTATCCATGTTCCACGTATGAGAGTACATATATGTATAACCTTATTCTTCCGGCCTTCGCGCGAGATCGTATATAAGATGAGCGGCTATTCGAGCGCTTCGAATCGGGAAAGACCGCGAGAGCGTCCGGTTTATCGTTGAGCGCCTTCGCACAAGGTCTTCCGTCTCCGACCTTCTGCCCGCGAAGAACGCAAAGGCTCCTGCATTCCAATTATGATCCGGGCGAAATCGCAAGAAAAGAAACGTTGCAAAAAAAGTTGCTCTATCGAGGTTCTTTTTAACGTGTTACAGGGAGTGTGTAACGTGATCGGAAAAAAAAAAATACGCAAGACTCTCGCCTTTATCGCCACGTGAGTGGGGATGAATGATGCGAAATGTTTTGGGCACTGGGAAAAGGTGAAGGAGAAATGAGTGGATTAATTAATGGGAGAGAGGTAGGGCAAGTTGCGGATATTGGTGCGAATTATGCGTGAGCCAAAACGAGGGAGGGGTTTTTGGGATTTTGGGAGTGGAGTAATTGGACAGGATTGATGGAATTGTCATTAGAGAACAGTTTGGTTTTGCTCTCTCTCTCTCTCTCTCTCTCTCTCTCTCTCTCTCTCTCTCTCTCTCTCTCTCTCTGCGCAAAATTCGAGAGATATCTCAAGCGTACGTGTCGTTAGTTTGCAGCTCAATTCGGAAGCAAACTCTGCAATGTTTACATCATGAAATTGCGTTTCGTAACGTCAAGTTGCTGTTGTTATTCTGTTTCTCATTTTTTCACACACTGAAAAAAAGAAATCGTTGAATATGCAAAATGCATTTTGTTGTCTCGGAATTTTGTTGTTTTAACAATTGCTCAGACATGCTAAATAAGCTACAGTTCACACCACTAAAACTATCAGTTAGATTAACAAAACGTTTGCTATGCCAATCAAAAATCAAGTTGAACGTATTTGAAGATACATTTTGTTGAACCAACTGAATTTTGGTTGGATGAACGAATTTTTTTTTGGTGCAGCACGTTTGTTTATCTGGGTAGTTGAGATTTAGTAGTTAAGGCCTTAGGCCACAGTAACGGTGCGAATATAACAATTTTTTTTCGTATGAATGAGTGATTCACTCATAAAATTAATTACACATCTATTTAGTATGAATATCAAGCTGCTAGAAAATATATATGTTTTTTTTCGATGTACAAAATGGCCGACTACTAATATTTTCTTTTGTTATCCTTTTTATTAGGCGCTCCGCGGCGTGACATTTAGCATCCACAATTTTTTACCAAGAACAAAAAACAAAAACCGTCGTCAATCTACATTAGAATACCTAGAGAAGTACGTACGGAATTTCAAAAATTTTGTTTTATTCAAAAGTTGTAGGTATTTGAACTTAAGAAATGAATTTTCAGTGAAAAATTTCGTTATAACTGCTCATAATCTGCTCATAAAATGAAAAGTTTTCGATTAACCAGAAATTCCGTACGTACATTCTCTGCGAAATGCAATTAGGAACATAACTTTCAAATTTGAAGTAAATCGAGTGAAAATTGTTGAAGTTATTTGTCACGCCAATTGGAAAAAAGCTGTGTCGAAAAGTTTCGAGTAGTCGGCCATTTTGTAGAACGAAAAAAAAAAAATTTCCAACGCCTTGATATTCATACTAAATAGATGTATAATTAATTTTATAAGTGAATGACGTTTTCATACGAAAAAAATTGTTAAATTCGCACATGATTTTATACCCGTTACTGTGGCCTAAGGCCTTAAGTAGTAAACTTGCGCCATCACCGGTATGTAACTATTGTCATTTTCATTTCTGGTGATATCCTTCCTGGAGAGCAATACGTTCAATTGTAATGAAATATATTTATAGTTTGCCTCAAAGTATCTATTACCTAGGCATAATAAAATATATCTCTCTATCTATCTATCTCTCGATCTTTTTTTAAACGGTACCACCAAAATGCGGTTAGTCGTAAGGTTTTCGTAATGTTTTACGTTGTATCGAGTAAAAAATAATTTGAAAGCTCTATTATAAGGTCTGTGTGCCAGAGGATATTTAAGGGGGGATTGTCTTTTTTTTCGCAAAATTTACCGCTTTTTGGGAACTTTTTTGTGAAGAAAGTATACAACGGAAAACTTGTGAAACTTGGCATATAGTTTTATTGATCTGTTTACTACATACAAAAAAATTTTTAAACAATTTCATCAAAAAATCCGCCTCCCACCCCCCTCGACGGGCGATGGTCCTTTTTTGATGGTGTGCACGATTTCTCAAAAACTATTCAACCGATTGCCTTCAAATTTAGACAGAATGCTCAGCTGACATCCTTTTATCGTTTGATGAAGCAAAAAAGCAATACGTTTAATAGTTTTTTATTTATAACAAAAAATCGATCAATTTTTTTCGAAAAATCGATACTTCAAGTTCAAAACGTCACCAAATCGTCAATTTTGTTTTTTTCCCTTCATCGAACGATAGTGTCTAAATAGTGTGTCTAAATAGTGTCTAGATAGTGTCTAAATAGTGATATGTGTCTAAAGTAAAATGCTTTTTGGGTTTTTGTTGCAGGATGAACGTGAAGGCTGTAATCGTGCACACCATCAAAAAAGGACCATCGCGCGTCGAGGGGGGTGGGAGGCGGTTTTTTTTATGAAATTGTTTAAAAAATTTTTTGTATATAGTAAACAGATCAATGAAACTATATGCCAAGTTTCACAAGTTTTCCGTTGTATACTTTCTTCACAAAAAAATTCCCAAAAAGCGGTAAATTTTGCGAAAAAAAAGACAATCCCCCCTTAAGGGGTTGCCCCCACTTGCGATTTTGAAAAAATCGATTTTTTTTTATTGCATTTTTTTGAAGTATAAGTATCTGAGAATATGTCCTGAAAATTTCAAGTCGATCCGAACAAAATTGACTGAGATATGAGCGTTGAAAGAGAAGAATCCGCGTTGAAAGAGAAACTTTAAACGCGTTTTTCTCAAAATGGCATTTCTGAAGTCGGTGACCAAGATTACTCGAACACTAATGAACCGATCTTCTTGAAATTTTGCAGGCTCGTTTAATACATAAAAATGTAGTCTTTAATCGTTCGATTTTTTTTTTCGAAAAAAATGGCCGTTTTATAGCCCAAAAACGGCCGTTTGTTTTCGTTAAAATCGAACCATTAACTTTGACTGTCCGCCATTTTGTGAAAAATGAATATTTTTTTAAATCCTTCGATTAAAGACTAGTTTATACTTATATTTGACTAAATCCATCCGCATTTTTTTTCAGATGATCCACTTCGCCGCAATGTTGGTCACCGCAAACCGTGTATATAAAAACATTATTTCATTGACGGCCATTTGCCACTAAACAATGTAATATTTTTCAATAAAAAAATTACTGAAAGTTCTTCAAGATGTGTTCTTTAAGATGGTATATTGATCGATTAAAAAAGTTTTGTAGTTTTCTTTAAAAAAATTCATGAAAAAGGCCTTTTTTTGCGCTACAAGTGGGGGTAACGCCTTAATATCCCAGAGCACTAATTAAATTCTCTATCTATCTATCTATCTATCTTTTTTTTTATATGACACTCTCTCTCTCTCTCACTCTCTCTGCGTAAAATTCGCGAGATGCCTCAGGCGTAATAGATTAAGTAGTTAAGGTTTAGTAGTTAAGTACTAAACTTGCGCCATCACCAGTATGTAACTATTGTCATTTTTATTTCTGTTGATACCCTTCCTGGAGACCAATAAGTTGAATTGTAATGAAATGTATTTATAATTTGCTTCGAAGTATCTATTACTAAGGCATGATAAAATCTATTTATCTATCGCTCGATCTCTTTTAAAACGGTATCACCAAAATGCGGTTAGCTGTAGGGTTTTTGGAATGTTTTGACTTGTGTCGAGTAAAAAAGAATTTGTAAGCTCTGTTGTAAGGTCTGTGTACCAGAGGATATTTAACCCTTCGAGTGCACACCTCCACCGCCAACCTATAAGTGCATCTTGGGTCAATTTGACCCAAGGCGTTTTTCAAATCGTTGTATTCCGGTAAATATGCATTTTTTGTTTGTTTGTAGAGTGGAGTACGTTTTTTGTAGTCAATTATCCATATTTCATGGCCCTAAATTTTATTTTTTGACGAAAACGAAAATTAAGGTATTCCTTTCGCGGAGGGCCGTTTTTTGTGGGGTCATAAGCAGGGCCTTCTGAATTGTCGGTAAATTACCATTGCGCTTAATAAAAAAATAAGTTACAATGGATTATTATACACAACGATAAGCTAGAATAAAAAATTTCGCGCAAATTTAGTAGATTGACACATTTTTACATTTATTTGAAACGTCACGGCTAGAAAAATTCTTCTGCTAGTCACATTTTTCCAAGTTTTAACATTAATATTTTCTTTAAACGTTCGGCGACCCTCTGTTTTTATTGTCGTTCCGGAATCTTTAGACGGTTTTACACCTGTAAGCAGTTTATATCAGGCATCTAGAGTGATTTAGTGTATAAATTATTAGATAGAAATGTGGCCAACGTGACATGTCCATAAAGCGCCGTATAAATGAGACGATTTTTAGGGCCGTAATTTTCCGTTAAAGGTTCGGTAACGTGGCTTGAAATTTTACCAGTATACTGGAATGTATTTTTTATACTTCATTATAGACGAAAATCAGTTGAGTGTAAAATATTTGGGTTCGCGAAAGGTATACCTTAAATGCCAAAACATTCGTTCAAAGTGGGGCATACGTTGAAAAATACATTGAAAAATACTAAATGAGTACGGTCAAAACGACCCAGTGTGCACTCGAAGGGTTAATATCCTACAGCACTACTTCAACCGTCTATCTATCTATCAGGGTTGGGCATATTCGAATTTTTTTTTATTCATGAATAATAATGAAACGTATTCAAAATTCGTTCCGAAAACGAATGAAGCATCCCACTGTATTCAGTACTCATTACGAAAATGAATAATGAATCCAACTCAATTCAGTATTCGTTCCGAAAATGAATAATGCATCCTACTGGATTCAGTATTCATTCCGAAAATGACCAATGAATCCTACTGGATTCACTATTCATTTCAAAATGAATTACGAATCCAACGGAATTCAGTATTCATTTCAACATATGTAATGAATCCAACTCGATTCAGTATTCATTCCGTATTCGGATATCATCAAATTGAATAATCTGAAAAAATGGACACTGGAAATGGGACAAATATAATGTCCCATTTCTACCCCCATGTCTTCACTCACTAGATACTAAGAGCGCGATTTCCCTTGGGTGAATATAATGTAATCGGCCGATAATGTTTCAATAGAATAAACATGTTTTCTGTCAATTTTTCCAGATTATTCAATTTGATGATATCCGAATACGGAATGAATACTGAATCGAATTGGATTCATTGCTTATGTTCAAATGAATACTGAATTCAGTTGGATTCATTGTTTATTTTGGAATGAATGCTGGATCCAACTGGATTCATTATTCATTTTGAAAAGAATACTGAATGCGGTAGGGTTTATTATTCATTTTCGGAACGAATACTGAATCCAAATGGATTCATTATGTATTTTCAGAACGAATGCTGAATCGAGGTGGATTCAGTATCGAAAAAAAATGAATATCCATCTGACATGTATTAGGTATTGTTTTCCTACTCGAATACTAAAAGTATTCGAGTATGCCCATCGCTGCTATCTATCTTTGCTTTTGATGTCACATTCTCTTTTCCTCTTTCTCACGCGATCTTTCTCTCTCTCTCTCTCTCTCCCTCTCTCTCTCTCTCTCTCTCTTCTTCTCGAGTATCAAGTAAAAAATAATTTATAAGCTCTGATATAAGTTCTGTGTGTCAGAAGATATTTAGTACCCTAAAGCACTAATTAAACTGTCTATCTACCTAACCGTCTATCTTTTCTTTTGATGTGACACTCGCTCTTCCCCTTGCTCTTCATGTCACCACACTCCCTCTCTCTCTCTCTCTCTCACACACACACACACAGTCTATGCGCAGCAAATTATTATCTTATCGCTTGTACCTGTGTGTTTATCAATCATTCGTACGCCACATCACTGACAATAGGCAAAAGAAGCATAACCGATCCAAACACGTACCCCACCACACAAACGCACCAGTATTATCACTCTTAAAAAATGCACAGTTGTATTTGCGTTCAATTTTTATTCGTCTTGACTCAATTTCCATTCGTCAAGATTTCGACTACCCTTCGAATTTTTTCTTGAAATTTTCGTTGATACTGATTTCATTTAGGAATATACATATACATATACGTTTCTGTCGACACATGCACTTCCGTGTTTCGTAATATCGCGACAATAATATTCGGACGTTCTTTGAACTTGTTTCGATCGCGAGGCGACGGTGTGCGTCGAGAATACGAGTTTGCCCTCTCGACGCAATGACCAATTTACGTGCGACCGTACGACGTCGCGAGTCGTGCGAGCTTAACAAAAACGCGGCAACAATGGAATCGCGAGCTTAACGCTTTTCGTTTTTCCTCGGTGTCGGTTCGCAGTGAATGAAAAAAAGAGAAAAAGTCAGATTGAAGATCATGCCGACGGGGACAAACGCGAGACTGAGTCGAGGTTACGGCCGGTTAAATCGATTTTCCAAGCTGCCCAATGGAAAAGCAACCCCTGGGTACCAGAGGGACGGAGAGAGGGAGCGAGGGAGGGACCGAGAGCGAGAGGGATTTTTAGGGCGGGAGGCATCGTCGACGGTCGCGCAAATTAAATTTGCAAAATACGAAAAACACTCTCGTTATTTTTCCACCGTCCGGAAAATAAACTGCCGCACCGGAAGTCTACGGACATCGCGAACGACGTCATTTCTTTCACACTATTTCGCGACCTTTTCGTGCCAAAGTCATGCACGCTCGTTGAATTTTTATCCGCAAATACACGTCGCTCCCTCTTTATTTTTTTCGCGATTTTGCGAATCGCGATTATCGCCATTTTGATTTTTAGAGCTTCCTCCACCGTGTACGTTGCATAGAACGCGGGAAGAATAAAACTGCGTTTGGCTTTGTTCGGGTTGAATTTTTCACGCAAACATTCTGAATTCTTTTATTTCTTCTCTTCTCTTTCACGTCGGAGACAAGGCTCGTTTGCAACGTGACTTCCTTATCGGGCCCTAGGGAGAATGACGTTATCGAGCATTGCAGCCAGCAGTTGCACGTGTCGATACAATACCGTGCGGACGATCACCCGGTAACAAAGATACAAATCACTTGCTTTGCAAAGTATTTTTCCGTTTATTTGTCTACTACCTTTTTGACGGCGCTTCGCTCGCGTTTGATTTGGAAATTTGGTTCCCATGCTTTTGATTGACTGACACACGTGCGCACGCGCACACACACATACACATATTACAGTCAAAACCCGTTTTCAGTTGAAGGCTGTGTGTCGCACCGACCGAGCGGCCATGATTGCGAAATTTCTTTCGCAATCATAGCCGCTCTAGCGGATTCGTAGATTCCCAGTGTTCTCCGAGACGATTGATATTTCGGAAAAAAGAAAAGAAACACCTTCCGCTCTGTTGAACGATGAACAACGTCTTTCTCTTCGTTTGCCCGAAATTTCACCCGTCTACGGAAAAAAAACTTGGCCTTAGGATTTTTACCGACCGAACGTGTGAGCCATGTCCATCAACCCGTTTTACCTAGTAAAAACCCGTTCTGACTGAAAGTTTGGCTTCCTTTGGGATTCATTGTGTATATTTGCATTTCTTTAGGTTTGTTGGTGACGGAGCTGACTACAAGTTTGGATATGTAGGGATTTTTTTAGGTTTGTTCCTGTATGTTTGGGTTTGCTTGGCTTCGTTCGAGTATGTTTGGGTTTTTAAACATAAATTCTAGGTTTCACTAGAGAAAATTAGTTGTATAGAAGGCGTTTAGTCAGAATGGCCGTTAATTGTAACATATATATGTGTGTTACACGCGCGCGTGTATGTGGGTGTACGTATGTATGTATACAGTAACAGTAGGATTTTTTTAATGTACCTCTCTGTACCGTTTTTGTACCTCTTTGGCCATTTTTGTAATGTACCTCTCTGTACCGTAATGTACCGTAATGGGTTTTTGTAATGTACAGCACAGTAATGCACACACACATACCCGTGTAAAAAAAAAACGGTGTGTGTGTGTGTGCGTGCAGTAACAGTGGTGCTATATGTGAACGATTTTTATGAGGTATTCCACGTGAATCCGGTCGACTTTTTCCCTGACCCCAGCCAATTCGATTAATTTTTTAAAATCTGATTCCATTGACTCTAAAAGACACCCTGATTTTTGTTTACAGTTTTCGAAACAACCTTTAGTAAAAAAAAAAATTCTCCGAAAAAAACGCGCCGATTAAAAACTGAAAAAATTTCGAGAAATGCGTGATTATATGTAAAAATTTTCAAGCTATGACCCGCAGTGGAAGTATGATCTTTTCTGTGCGATTAACGTTTTGAAGAATCCGCAAAATTGACTGCTAACTGTTCAAGGTCCATGATTGTGATTTGGTTATTCAAAAATGGTAAAGAAAATTCATTGTGGGTATCAAAATTTTTAAGTACCCCCTCGAAGTAAGCAGTTCTTGAATTTTTCGACTTTTTTTTTAACGTTAATCGCTCAGAAAGCACAGAAAAAATCATACCTCCACTGCGGGTGATAGCTTGAAAATTTTTACATATAATCACGCATTTTGCGGAATTTTTTCAGGTTTTTAAATCGAGGCGTTTTTTTTCCGACAAATTTTTTTTTTTGACTAAGGTTGTTTCGAAAATGTTGGAAAAATTCAGGGTGTCTTTTAGGGTCAGTGGAATCAGATGAAAAAAAATTAATCGAATTGGCGGGGGTCAGGGAAAAAGTCCACCGGATTCACGTGGAATACCTCATAAATATATATATATATATATATATATATATATATATATATATATTGTTGACATATATACATATATGTATATATACGCGTTGTAACGATTTTGTCTTCAGTTCTATTGCAATTCGAGAAATGAAAATTCATTATATGTCCTTATATAGATACAGTACCAGAATAAATACGCACACCCACACACATATCCACACACGCATACATAAGATACCACACGATCGATTAGTAGACGGTATTAAATTAGCGCCATATTTTTCTCTCTCTCTCTCTCTCTCGCTCATCGCCGATCGTCAATTAATAATTACGCTTCTTGCTGCGAGACCGTTTCTCGATTATCGCACGATTTGCCATCTTGATGCTTATCCTGATACAGTAGCTGAAAATACAACAAAAAAAAACTGAAATTTGGTATAGAAGAAATCATTTAAATTACATCAAAGAAGAAAAATGTTCTTCCACCTAACAATGAAAGGAAATCGTTATCTTTGTCGTTACCTTTTATGAATTTTTATTTTGAGCTTCATCTTCATGTGTACGTTTAAGTTGAGTTTTGTCGCGGTGAAATGCGTAATAAAAATGTTTACCGTGACGACCGGTGGTTCGATGTGAACAAGGCGAAATTCGGGAACGAACGTAAGGAGAAAAATGCAGTAGACGATCGCGAGAACCCATTCGGAGACGGCGCTAACGACGTGCCAGACCCATCCACCGTCGCTCGGTAACCATTTCTTGTAGTCGTTTCCTACATTCGTTCGAAATTTGATTATTTTGTGTGTGTGTGTGGGAGAAAGAAATTAGTATTGCCAAAAATGAAATGAAAAAATTAATGAAACGTGATAATAAAATAAATTCAAGATATAATCAAATCACATACTAGTAAATAATTATATAATAATATATTTTAATATATTTGTATGTAATTTAACGAAGGAAACTTGCCTCGAAATTCCGACATCGATATGTAGCCAGGAATAATAGTCATTGTTGTAAGAACGAAAGTCAGACCTGACAGAGCCGCGCGAACCGCCGCGACGAATAATCCATTGACCGCGGGTTGCATCTTGAAGCTCAGATAAGTCTGCGACATCGATCAACAGAATGATTGCAAAAATTCATTAAATTTTCATCGAGTTTGTTTGGATTCATTCGATTAAATTTTCATTGATGTCGGAAAAATTCAATTTCTTTTTTTCTTCCACACCTTCCGCGGACGGCTGAGAGAAAAGAGAATTTAAAAAATTAACGTTCAAAAAAAAACTTTTAAAAAACAAGCTTTTATATAAAAGGTACTGTACTAAAAAGTAAAAAATAATGTTCAGTAAGATTGAAAATCAGAACAGTATAACTACAAACAAGTCCCTTCCTTCGGCACTCGTCATAGGTACAAGTACTTAAAAGGTACATAAACGTAGGTATTTAAAAAATATGAAATATAAATTGTAAAGTTTGAGGCTCTTTAAAAGAAATTTTAAAGTAGTATTAGTACGTATGACGTTTGACGCCTGAAGCTTTTAAAAATGATATTTCATATTTTAAAAATACAACGTTTATGTACCTTTGAAGTACTTGCACCTATGATGAGTGACCAAGGAAGGAACTTTTTTGTCGTTATACTGTTTTGATTTACAATTTTGCTGAAAATTATTTTTTACTTTTTAGTACAGTGCCATTTAAATAATAGCTTGTTTTAAAAAAGTTTTTTTTTACTTTTATTTGATTTTATACTGTTTAGTGCTAGAATTTGTTTATTTCTTTGCCATGCCAGAACCCCGTACCATTCAGACATCGGCGTAATGAAAAACCTTGTCTTAGGTTATAAAGGTTTACCGAGAAACTTTATAATATTGTGATGGTAAATGGTGCTCAAGTCAACAAAGTTAATGGGCCCAAACTCGATATTCCTACCATTTGCGATTGACAATTTCAGTTCCCACCTCCCACCTCCATTATCAGACTCTCGTTATCATGTTTAATGAAAAGTGCTCATGATAACAAAACAAATGACCACAAACTCGACTGTCCTAGTATATGCTATTAAGGGGCTATAGCAGTATGACACTTTCAAAAAATCAATTTTTTTTTTACCTTTTTCGACTGTTTATACTTTCAAGAATATCATTATCATTTATATCATTTATATCATTATCATTTTATCTTGCAAAAATCGATAGTTAAATCTTTCAACGCGTTCTTCTCGAAATGAGTTTTTTCGAATTTGCTGACATTGTAACTCAAAGAGCAATTATCCTACTGACTTGAAATTTGAACTGAGTACTCTTGAATATATCTACTCTACAATGACGCAGGATATTTTTGATTGGATTAAAATTGACGATTTGTCATTGAAAAAAACGACCATTATAGTCAAGAAAACAGACTTTGTTTCATAACTACGCCATTTTGTTAGATTTTGATATTTTTCGAAAATCCTACATCATCGTACAGGAAATACCTTCCAGTTTAAGGGGTAAGGCCACTGTAAATTTTGCCAGACGAAAATTTGGCCATCGAAGGACAAATGTATGGTGCTGGGATTGCAGACTAACGGTAAATTTTTTTTTACCTTTTTTTTTATTTTTTCCAATAAAAAACTATTCGCAAAACTTTAAACGCGTTTTTCTCGAAATACGGTTTTTCAAAATGGCACGCAGCATCACTCGAACAATTTTCATTTTTTTTACTTGAAATTTTGACCAGATGTGAATATTAACATTATCTTGAGAATGTCGATCGGGATTTTCAATAACTTTATTTATTGATTTTTTATTAACAAAAAACTAGCCGTTTTTTTCGTCAAAAATCAATTTTTTTTTTTCAAACGCACGCCAAATCCACAAAAATTGATACTTTTTAAAATCCGATCGACATTCTCTAGCTATAACCCTCTAGATTGATGTTTTTTTTTTTTTTTGTTCTAGATTCAAAAGTGCACCAGTGGTGCTGCGTGCCGCGGAGCCCTGCAAGCAAAACATGCCCCGGGAAGATAGCTGTGGAACCGCCATTTTGTTTTTTTTTTGCTGTAAAAAAATTTGATAATAAAGTTTAATGTATGCCCGATAACACCCTTAAAAGTTTTTTTTCAATTACCTTCAATTTTGGAAGCAAAAAATTCGTGAAAAAACCTTTTTTTTTGGACCGTTACAGTGGCCTTAGGCCTTAACGACATTTTTTCCTTTTTCGGTTTCAGCTACTCAATCGGCCGGAATCATGTCAGCAGCGGAGGAACTTTTTTTGGCGCTTCCGAAGGCAGCGCATAAGTCGCTTGGATCTCAATATTTTTCTATGAAAAAAATTATGTAATATAGGTCAAATATAGCCAAATATATTCTTAATTTTCCGCAACATTTAATTGAGTACTTTTCTTCCAGAAAATTCCCGAAAATGATCCAAATTTTCAGCGGTCACACTGGTATAGCCCCTTAAGGAGGTGCATTGCCCACCTCCCACCTCCATCATCACACCAGCTCCATGGTACCATATTACTGCATTGTCACCCAAGTTACATAGGTATGCCAAATTTCAGCTCAACCAAGTGCCAGCAAGTGCTTGAAAAGTGGATTGCAAATTTTGAATCGTAAAGACAGACATACGAACGAAACAAGTTAAATAAAAGCTTGTAAAAATAAGAAGAAAAAAAACACAAAAACGACTGATTCTGGGCTTTACGATCTGCGAAATATTGAGACAACTTCGACTCGTCTTCTCAGTAGATACCTGAAGACAGAAGTAGAGAGTGCCGGCTGTGAAGCAAGTCATGGCGCCGATCATGTGGGCAGCGAAGACCCGAGCTTCCTGAAAGTTCGCGAGTATATCGAGACCGAAGCAGGCGAGCGAACCGAACCATGCGGTAACCAGAACGAGACGACGACCGACGACTTCGAGACCTCGCTCCTTCCGCCATTGCTCGACTTGCCGATGCCTTATGTACACGCAGCCCCCTACTGCAATTTTTTAAATTCGATCAATCCCCTCGCTCTCTCACTCTTTGTTTCTCTCCTTCGGCATTTGTTTTTTTTTTCTCTTCAGACGTGTTTTTCGTACTTTCCGCTTTAAGTGTCCGCCTCCGATTTTGTTGAAACCCATATATGTGATAAAGCATTGAAAACTATTAGATACGTATTTTTTTTTCTGCGGAAAAACTTTTTTAAGGGGGAAACGACCCCTTAAAGGAAGACGTGTAACCCCTTAATTTCATTTTTTTTATAAATTATTCTATAGTGTATATAGTCCATGTGTCACAGGTCTCTCGCTCGTAAACGGAATAAGTTAGACCTGAAATTTGGATATTTTGTGTAGAATGTTGACCCAAAACCGAATCTTGAATTAGAAATTCAATGAAATTATTTTTCATGGGGATCCCATGCATGACGGAAGAGCAGATTTTTTTTATCACACTGGCATGTGGGATGCCATTTTTAAAGCTCATTGAGTAGAGTACACATGTATATTTTTCTTTTTTATCTTTAAAAATAAAGAAATGGCGTGCCGTCAAAGTTGTCAGTTTTAGACTATTTTTGTTACGGAGTCTATCTCAAAAACTAAACTAGTTAGGAATTTGGAATTTCTGTATATTGTGTACCATATACTGTATTTGTACAACAAATATTGAAAACACCCATTCATAATGTGGTATATATTAGGGGTAGTTAAAAGAAATCCATTATTTTTGCATGAAATTGAAGGCAAAAATAATGGATTTTTTTTACTACGCCTAAGGGGCCGTACGCAAATTACGTAACGCTATTGGGGGGGGGGGGGGGGTCAAGGTTTGCGTTACGTCACGATTTTAAAACTGCCAAAAATAGCAAAATTTCTGCATGTTCAAGTTTTTAATTTAAACCTCGCGTGCAATTTTACCGTGGACAGCTCACAGCTTTCTATACGCAATGTCAGTTAAGGGGGAAAGTCACTGTGCAAGAACTTGCACATTAGCTTTCCCACATCCCCCAAGCAAAATATAAAGGATTTTTTTGTTATCATTCTTAAAGGTACATGTATTGAAAAATATATAAGAAACATTTTTATTCACAAGTCCCAAAATTGACGGATTTATAGTCACTTTAGTGAGAACAGGTAGCGCGACCGGTTAGTGCCCTCAGTCCCTACAGGTGTGGCATCATTTACAATAGATAAAGTACAGGCTCTTATTATTTTGTGAACTATCATGAAGATGAAGAACCGTCATATCGCCCGCGACGAGATACTTCAATGTAAGTATCAATATTCTAGAAAAAAAAACCTAATATTATATCAAGAGACACGGAACGAAAACTTTAAACGCGTTTTTCTCGAAACTAGTTTTTTCGACCTTGTCCGAGCGAATACTTAAAAACTTATCAGCCTATTTTTTATTTTTTTAAAAACATTTTTGTAATTGCAGTGACGTATCCGCGAATACGGTTCTACTTAGGGGCCATTCATAAAACACGTGACGCAAATTTTATCAATATTCGACCCCCTCCCCCCCCTCTGACGTTTCGTGACGGGTGCCGGTGCCCCCCCCCCCTGCCGCTCCTGAGAATTACGTGACATGGAGCCCGACCCCCCATTCTGCTCTCGTTTTTCTTTCAACAAAAAGAAGTAAGTAAAATACTAAAACCATTTTAATAGGCTATTTCAGAACGAACAATTTATATTGTTTACTTTAAGTAAATATATATGTAATACATAAAAACGTATAATTTATACGTGGGGTCGTCCATTAAGGCCTTAGACCACTCTAGAGGCCGAAAAAATAAGCTTTATGGGGATTTTTTTCAGAAAAACTACAAAATAAATTGAGATTACAAAAAAGAATGTTTATCATACATATCAGTGACTGTATACAATAATTTTTTTGAAGCGATTAATTTCAAAATGGCGTCTGTGCAGCGTTTATCTCGAAACTGCATTTTTTAAGTTGGCCAGAAACATAACTCAGACAATTTTCAACCGATTCACTTGAAATGTCGAATATATCTTGAAAAATACATTGTTTATGGAAGTACGTAGGATTTTTTTTATATTGCATAGTTCATTTGTTAGTAACAATTATCTGACGAAATTTTACACTTTCCAAAAATTTGCCTAAAAAATCGTCAGATAATTTTTAATAACGAATGAATTATGCAATGCAAAAAAAATCCTACGCACTTCCATAAACAATGTATTTTTCAAGATATATTCAACATTTCAAGTGAATCGGTTGAAAATTGTCTGCGTTATGTTTCCGGCCAACTTAAAAAATGCAGTTTCGAGATAAACGCTGCACAGCCGCCATTTTGAAATGAATCGCTTCAAAAAAATTATTGTATACAGTCACCGATATGTATGATAAACATCCTTTTTTGTAATCTCGATTTAGTTCGTAGTTTTTCTGAAAAAAATCCCCAAAAAGCCTATTTATTCGGCCTCTAGAGTGGCCTAAGGCCTTAATGGACGACCCCACGTACATTAATAATAAATAATTTGATAATCTTTTATCACGATGCACCTAGAATGCAATGTGTTCCCGAGGATGTTTCAGGTGAGTCTCAATCGATATCAGAGAAGTTGCGACTTCCTCGTAGTCGGAAATTTGGGTGGGCAGTACAGAAAATTTTCAGCGTCTTAGTATCACCCTTTTCCAGATTTAATATGCTTATAGCGTCTCGTGACTTTTGCTCGACCCCCCTCCCACCCCCCTGTGACAAAGTGTGACGATTTGTCTGACCCCCCCCCCCCCCCCCCCTCACTGCGTCACGTGTTTTATGAATGGCCCCTATCCGCGTTTTTAACATTTGATAATTACTATTTTGAAAGACTGCTTGAATACAGAAAAAGGGCCTTGAAAATAGAAAAAAATGTCCAAACTGTCGGCATTTTGTAAAAAAAAAACCAAAATGAAAAAAACGGCTACGCATGACGATAGCTACATTTGTATAGATATCGATAAATTGTTCACTTTTCATTTACAGATAACGTTTCGTGAAGATATCGACGGGACAATGAAGGCAATTTTTTTTTTTCGTCGTCAAATCACGGCATATATTTCGGTTAATTTTCAAGATTTTGTCATAAAAATTGGTATGAAACTAGATAAATATATACTTCATAAAATGAGTATAAACCTGATCCTTTCATAATTAGTTATATCAATGAAAAAAATCGCGATTATTGACGACAAAACACCTGTTACGTAACGGAAAGGGGGGGGGGGGGGGGGGGCAAAAATTGATAAATGTTGCGTTACGTGATTTATGTGCGCCCCCGGATATAATAATTTAGTGTATACATAACACAAACGCCGATGTCCGTCCGTATGTCGCAGGTCTCTAGCTCGTAAACGGAATGAGTTGCAGACCTGATATTTGGATATTTTGTGTAGAATGTTGTCTCAAAACCGAATATTGAATTAGAAATTCAATAAAATTATTTTTCATGTGGGTCCCATACATGAAAAAGAAGCACAAAAAAAAGTCCTACCCTGGCCCGTAGGGTGTGATCTTTTAAAGCTCATTGAGTAGAATACAAATATATTTTTTTTCTTTTTTATCTCTAAAAATAAAGAAATGGCGTGCCGTCAAAGTTGTCAGTTTTAGACAATTTTTGTTACGGGCTCTATCTCAAATCTAAACTAGTTAGGAATTTGGAATTTCTGTATATTATGTACTATATACTAGATTTGAACAACTAAAAACAATTCAAAAGTTAATTCGTCATATGCACGGAACTCTAATAATGCGAGGCCCGACTCGCACTTGACCGAGTTTTTGTTTGATTCGGACCGGTGGACTGCTTGTAAGCGAAACTGCAAAACCACCGCTCGACACGCCTTTCTTTGAAGCATGGTTTCCCCCTTTAAATCCGTTTTTCCTCGGATAAAAAAAAATACGTGTCTAATAGTTTTCAATGCTCTATCACATATATGAGTTTCAACAAAATCGACGGCGGACAGTCAAGTGATGTTCCTTGTCAGTGTTTTGCAAGATAGGAAATACGAACGGCCACTAACGCAATAGTGCAGCGATGTTGAGGCATTGCGTGAATATGCACGATTCCGGCGATAACGTTCCGGTCTCGGATATGTAAGGAAATCCTGGCACTACGTGGTCCCACTGCACCGATATCGTATACCTGAAATACGATCGATTAATAAACCTCCATGACGCATTATCGCGCGGGCACACACACACACACACACACACACACACACACACAAGTCACTCATGCACCTCGGCTGTTGCAATCGATTTGAATGACGGCCTTTCCTGGCCATTTAATTTTCTTTTTCCGTATTCCATCGCCTTTTTTCGTTACCGATTTTTCGTGGAAAGTCACGCGTGAAAAATGTTCACGTCGCGACGATCGCTATTTTTTTTTCATTTCATTTTACAAAAGAAAAATAATCATGTCGAGGAAAATTAATTTTATCGTACGTTTTTTGTAATCTGATTGACTGTATGCTCGGGAAAAAATAAACTAATAATAATAATAGCGATGTCAAGCTGAGCCGACTAATTCTCAGCTGAAAATTAAATATATATTTTTAATACTTAAATTTTATTTGCTAACCGAAATACTTTCTTGATTTTTCTTTCAATTAAAAAATAATCGCGTCCTTTTCGATTCGAGAAACCAACGTAGGAATCTTTTGCTCCTTATTCGGAAGAGAAATAATTTTTTCTTTTTATTCGCCAGTACTTTATGATATGGAAAAAATGAATTATGTCAATTATAGTACAAAGAGAGATGATGGATTTTGTAAAAATCGTAGGCTAACGAGTTTTTCTGCGAATAGAAATTTTTTTAAATAGCAACCAATTAGGAACGTCGCACAGTTCGATCGATATATTACCGTTCCTTTGTTCCTCTCAATATCGAGTACGGAAGCACATCGATATATATATATATACAGGGTGTCCCTCTTATCGCTGCCACCCGAAATAACTCGGTAATTATCGACGACACAAAAAAAATGTTCCAGACAAAAAGTTGTACGGTGTGAAGGGGGGCCATCAAATGCGACCAATTTTTTTTATTTCCGCGTAGGGCGCTGACCCACAGTGAAGGTCACCTCCACTTTTTCAAATGGAATGATACATTTTTTGTACAACCGTCTTGTGGAGCACCTCAAGCCGCTTAAAGAACATTAGAGGGTCAAAGTCATTCAAGGTCATTCAAGGTCAGTATCGATGATACTAATCTAAATATCTCGGATCACCACGAAATATTTGGTAGTGATTCAAGATATTTAGATTTGTATTTCTTTTTAATAAGGTGACCTTGAATGACCTTGAACGACTTTGACCCCCCTAATGTCTTTTATTCGGCTTGAGGTGCTCCACAAAATGGTTGAAAAAAAATGTACCATTCCATTTAAAAAAGTGGAGGTGACCTTCACTGTGCTGTCAGCGCCACCACTGATGTAAAAAAAATTGGCCGCCTTTTGATGGCCCTCTTTACACCGTACAACTTTTGTCTGGAACATTTTTTTGTGACGTCGATACCGTCACAAAGTTATATAGTTACATTAGCAGGTTATTTCGGGTGGCAGAGATAAGAGGGA